>NW_024121521.1:6038172-6139254 GCF_016745375.1 Pimephales promelas
TTTGTCTCGACGAACTTTTTAATCTAGTATTATTATTATTATTCTTTTTCTGAGACTAAAATTTCCAACTCTAACTCCTCCTAGAGCTTTAACTCCACGATACTCCAAACTCGCATGGACACTCAAACTGTTCTGACTCGCGTTGCTATATCTTTTCTAACTGATCGGACTTACGGTTTTCCTAAAAATGACGATCAAAGTCGGAAAAAACTCCCATTGACTCCCATTGAGAAATTCAAACTGCCCAACTGTCAAAATTTCAAATCTAAATACCTTGAAGCCCCAGACTCAAATCAAACTGCCATTCTATACACTATATGAGCCATTGAAACTCATTCAAACTAATGAACTCATCAATCTATGACACTTATCTATCTAATCTTAAACTCTTAAAACTCACAATAAATTAATAAAACTCTAAACTTAAACTCTCTAAGACTCATTTAAACTTATAAACTCTAAACTCATAAACTCTAAATTCATAAACTCATACTCTTTTAAACTCTCATAAAACTATTAAACTCATAAATTAATAAACTCTGGACACTTAGTCATTTAAACTTATAAACTCTAAACCCATAAACTCTAAATTCGCACCATAGCAACCAGTTACAGCACCTAGCAACCGTAGGCCATAGGCACGAGGCCGCAGGCCTCGTGCAATACTAAATATTGCTGATTTCTCAGAAACTTGTAATGTACCACATTTGAAGAAGCTGACAGGCTCTGTAAAGAATACCTCACAGTGGGGGAATAGTTGCACCCCTGGGGGCAGGAGCTGCCCAAAATTGCCCCATTGACTTACATGAAATGGGTCGTCCTACACATTGCATTAGGGTTTTATATTGAACATAGCTCTGGATCACAGTGTCATAGAGACAAGGGGGCGGGCTTCATTTTACTCAGACGACCAATCAGTCTCTCAGGATCATTGTGAAGCTATCAAGCCACGCCCTAGCAACCATTTAGAGCACCTTAGCAACAAGTCCCATAGACTTCCATTGAAAGAGATTGAAGGGATATCTCCGGATAGAAGTGTCATAGAAACATGAGGGTGGTCTCATTTGACTCCGGGTAGCAAACAGCCAACCATGAATCACCTCAACAATTTCTGGCCACGTCCTAGCAACAATTAAGAGCACCTTAGCAACCAAATTTAAAGAGGGATATCTTCCATTCTGAATGTCACAGAGTCATGAGAGTTGATTTATATCATTCATAGTGACAAGCAGCATTTGGAGATTCATCACTGGCAGCTGACAAGCCACTCCCTAGCAACTAAACAGAGTACCCTAGCAACCATTAAGCAAGATTTATATCTCTGCATCAGAACAACATATAGAGATGGGGATCGGTTTAAATCATTCATACTGACAAGCTGCCTTTGGAGTTTCATGATTGGCAGCTGTCAAGCCAATCCCTAGCAACCAAACAGAGTACCCTAGCAACCATTTTTTAACAGCTATATCTCAAAATCAGAAAATTGTATCGCGATGGGGGTTGGGTCTTTTGACTCATGCTAGCACACAGGACTTTCAATATGTTAAAACATGCTAGCTGTGAATAGCTAAATGCTAATATGGATACTTTATATTAACCATATGTGAACACTACCAACCAAGTAGCAATACCATAGCAACCACCCAGGACACCCTAGCAACCGCCTAGCAACACCATAGCAACCTCCCAGAACACCCTAGCAACCGCCTAGCAACACCATAGCAACCACCCAGAACACCCTAGCAACTGCCTAGCAACACCCTAGCAACCACCCAGAACACCCTAGCAACCGCCTAGCAACACCATAGCAACCTCTCAGAACACCCTAGCAACCGCCTAGCAACACCATAGCAACCACCCAGAACACCCTAGCAACCGCCTAGCAACACCCTAGCAACCACCAAGAACACCCTAACAACCACCTAGCAACACCATAGCAACCACCCAAAACACCCTAGCAACTGCCTAGCAACACCCTAGCAACCACCCAAACACCCTAGCAAACTGCCTAGCAACACCCTAGCAACCACCCAGAACACCCTAGCAACCGCCTAACAACACCATAGCAACCACCCAGAACACCCTAGCAACCGCCTAGCAACACCATAGCAACCACCCAGAACACCCTAGCAACCACATAGCAACCACATAGCAACACCATAGCAACCACCCAGAATACCCTAGCAACTGCCTAGCAACACCATAGCAACCACCCAGAACACCCTAGCAACCGCCTAGCAACACCCTAGCAACCACCAAGAACAGCCTAGCAACTGCCTAGCAACACCATAGCAACCACAATAGTAACTCTATCTATCTATCTATCTATCTATCTATCTATCTATCTATCTATCTATCTATCTATCTATCTATCTATCTATCTCTATCTCTATCTATCTATCTATCTATCTATCTATCTATCTATCTATCTATCTATCTATCTATCTATCTATCTATCTATCTATCTATCTATCTATCTTTAAACTAAGTTAAACTTAATTTAAACTTTAGACTAATTTAAACTTCAAACTACTTTAAACTTCTTCAAACTTTCTGTTCCAAACTTTCACAAGCCAACTTAAAGTTTGTCTCGACGAACTTTTTAATCTAGTTTTGTTTAGCATTGTTATTGTAGGGCTTGCCCAATCGGTCCAACGACAGTTTCCGATGCGTGAGTGAAGGTTTACTTCATGCTACTGTCTTTTCAGTGTGTAATACAGTGGCTCAATTTTAAGTTTATCAAGCGACGAGAATACTTTTTGTGCGCGAAAAACAAAAACAAATAAAAACAAATTTTCAACTATTAATTTCCTTCTCTGTGGGCCTCGAGTTAGTTCACATAGTGTAACCGCGCAGCGCTTTTGTGTTGTACGTCACACTTACTCGAGGCCCATACAAGGACTATCGGTAAGCATACATAAATGTATTTGGTCATTACATTAAAAAAACAATTGGATAATATTCAGGCTTTTGAGTTTTGTTGTGCGTCACGTTTACAATCCGATAATGACGAGCAGAGACGAAGGTCAATTATAAGTCCTTTTGTTACATTAAGTAAACTCTAATAAAACACATCAATGAAACAGCATGTAGAACAATACAATGAACTGAAGAAACTGAAGGGCTTAAAAGCACAATATGTTGTTGTTGTTGTTTTTTCGCAACAAGAGGGCGCAGTTTCCAACGTTAACAAAGTCGTTGGTTGATGAAGCAATGAGATGAATGAAGGGACTTGCTGTCAAGCTGATGGATCTAATAATGTTTATGGATGAATGCAAACATTCATGTTTTTTAAAATTACAGTGGAATGAAGCAGGTCGCGATTGCTAAATAGACGGATATCACACGCGAGTCCCGCGGATATAAAGGAATAAGGACCTTTAGTTCTATCAAACTAGCCGCAAGTGCTGGATTACTCACACAGGTCAGTTTATTAGACGAATTATACTTGTGAGGTAACGCAGCACTGCTTTACTTGGTCTAACGTTACACTATCACACTAAATGGCATTTAAATGTGTGTTGAAAGTTATAATCTTACTACGTGTTAGTTTGTTTGCTATACGAAACTAGCAGTAAGCTAGATCAACATTAGAAGAATAACATACTGAGATTTCATTTCATCATGTTGAGCTAACGTTATAAAACATTGATTCACTCACCTGTCTCATAAAGCTGTCAAGCCGTGACTCGTGAAGCTCTGTCAAGCCCAATTTAGTCACAAACGCGGAGCTCTCGGCATCTCAAAAATGCCACGCTGATATTGATCCTCATTTTAGTTCTCCTTGTTTGTCCCAAAGTCTGCTTGCCATGAACTGTGTGCCGCTAAACGTTACGCACTACGCAGGTGTCCATGCCTGTTGACATGGTTATGCCATGGATATGGCCGTATGAGCGGAAACCGAGGATCACGCGGATATTGTGGCATTGACGGGCAACATTTTTAATTTCTTGGAATTTCTCTTAAATGAAAAAAAAATCTTTGGAGACTTTTGGAATATTTTAAGTACACAACTGCAGGAAATATATCACACTGTGAACGTGATTTTTGGATATTTTATTACAAAATTCTTACATATTGTACCTTTAAATGAACTCAATTATGCAAATGAGAACTAATAAATCAATAACCATAGCAACAAATGAACAAAAGCAACCATTTTTCATAACAAAAAATTTAAATGGAAAGAAAGGAAAAAAGGTAACCAAGGAAATATGGAGTGGATGATGGGAGAAGCCATGGAGAAGCCGACGAGAGTCCACTGTTTGAGCCCTTTCAAATTATAAACGCAACACTTTTGTTTTTGCCCCCATTTTTCATGAGCTGAACTCAAAGATCTAGACCATTTCTATGTACACAAAAGGCCTATTTCTCTCAAATATTGTTCACAAATCTGTCTAAATCTGTGTTAGTGAGCACTTCTCCTTCGCCGAGATCATCCATCCTCCTCACAGATGTGGCATATTCAGTGTAGGATTGCCAATACCCACAAATATCTGCCAATACCTGTGTTTTCAATTGAAGCATATACTGTTATACTGTTATACTACCAGTCACAATTGTGACCGTAAACAAATTTACAAGTCTTACGAGCAAAATATAAATGCAGGAGTATAATTCTCAAAATATATCAGTAGTAGACCCTTTAAAGAATATATGTACAAAATTTGATAGTTCTATCTGTAAACACTACCTTTCACACTAGTCACATGACATTAATTGATTTTAATCAAGACAGTCTATTTTGTCATTTAAAAGTTGAATTTCTTGCCCAAAGTCAATAACAACATTTTTAGAGCTTCCAGAAATAAGAAAAAAATGCTGCGGTCACAATTGTGACCGGTGGGATTAAATGGGTTAATTGACCTATTTCACAGATGTAGGCCGGTTAAATGGAGAGTAGGGTACACCGAGGCTAAAGGCGCCACGGGGGAAAAAAAGTGACTTTGATTTGTCTCTAAACCTCTAGATGACACAAAAACTTGTTGATTCAACAAAGTTGATTCTGAGCTAATTTGATCTAATATTTGATTTAAGCAGCAAATGAGAATAAATAAAATGAATATGTATATTTTGAGACAAATGTCTCAATTGTTATTATTATTATTTTTTTGTTCAAGGTAAAGTAGCAGTTTTTCAATAACGGACATGTAAAGGTATTTGGGGTAAAAAGCGTAAGCTTGAGGCTAAAGGCACAATAATTAACATAATAAAGCAGGCTTACTTTTCCATTTGTTGACATGACATGCTAGATTCAGATGGTAAATACCATATATTGAGTTAGGTGTCCACCTTAGAGATAATACCCAAATTTATAATGAAACAATCATATTTAAAAATATTTTAATGATATATAGTTTCTACTGTAAATCTATATTAAATTATTATGGGATCTCCTTCAATGCTTTCAGAATCTTTGCTTTATAATAATTTTGTTTCTGTCTATATTAATTGAACAAAATGTATTATTTTATTTAACAAAATAAACAGAACATAGTACAAACTTAGCTAAAGTGATTGTTTTGAACAAGTATTAACTTTAAAAACATTAATTTAGCTAAAGTATTTCTATGTGTCTTTTGCCTCATGGTTGTACCCTGTATGTGGAGTAAAAGGCCCGCCTCGCCACCTCATTCATTTATAAGATTTTTAAACAAAATGAACCACTTTTATGATTTATTTTCACACAAAGTCTGTTGCTTAATAAATGTTCAATAAAAATTATATTCTATAAATTATATTCAATAAAAATATTATATTCATGTGCCTTTAGCCCCGTTGTATACAGAAGTAAAAAATGAGCACAAAGACATTGCAATGCTCCATTGCAAATAAATGCAACCATTTATTTATTCAATGGAAAAAAAAAAAAAGAAATTAATAGCATTTTTTTATTATTATTTTTCAAGGAGAGATTATAAGGTTGTGGCTTGACCCAAAAGTGATGGTTTTATTTCACTGAGAGATGAAGTGTGCAGAGTCATTTTCCTAAAGAGAGAGAGAGAGAGAGAGAATATCTTGAGATCATAGTTTTTAAAATTTTGTTTCTGTAACAGCCAAATACATGTAAGACATCCACACCAAATACTGAATTCATTGATAAAAATGAGTTTGGTATGTAAGTTCAACAAAGAGAGGAGCTCACTTTTTTGGATGAAATACGCTAAAAATATTTTTAAATAAATGGATAAATTAGATAAATTAGATATTCCATTAGATAAATGGAATCAGGTTTTTTCTGTTACGACACTTATTATGACGATGATCAACGACACTTATTAGCCTCAAAGGAAGGGGTTTTTTTCTACTATGTGTGCAAGTTCCTCCTTGGTGAGCTTTTGTTTTTGTTCATTTGAAATTAATTACAAACATATATATATATATATATATATATATATATATATATCTTTGCAAAGTTTCTGATGACTGTAAGACAACACACTGACTCAATAAAAAACATTTAATTACTATATGCAGTTTAAATAATTTTTTTATGAAAAAGCTGTCATGCATGCTTTCATGCAATAAGTAAAATAAATAACATTTAATTTTATTTTTTTTTAATCTGCAGTATTTGATTGTACTTACTGTTGTGTTGGGCAAGACACAATCTCTCTCCTGGCTTCTTAAATTATATTGGTAGGGGATTTTAATTTGGCGAAGAGAGGTCGTCTGATCATAACTTGACCCAGAAGAGACGTATGCAGTCTGAAGGTCATTCTAGATGTTTTCAGCATGAAAGAGAGAGGGAGAAAGATATCTTTAAACAGATCTTTACATTTATTTAAAAATTTCTGTCTCATAAATAAAAAAGAAATACATCTTTGCAAAGATTCTAAAGCTCTCAACAATAAGTATTCATCTGGATATTCACACTAAATAAACAATAACATTTGAAGTTTGAAAAGAAAAAAAAACAATTGGTTACACAATGTAAAAAAGATTGCTGTCTAAAATTAAGTACAATCAACTTGGATGTTTTAAGTCATTTCAACTTAACTGACACTAAACTGAAAAACGAGTTGAATCTTGTATACCAAACATTTCTGTCCCTAACATTCAGTAATAATTCATATATCTTTGTTTTCTCCTTACCAAAGCTTTCAAAATTATGCCTGCACCACCTTTATGTGGATTCCACTCGCTCCAGACCAACATACGTCACCTGGAAAGTACATTAGGAATGTGAGATTCTGATACTTAAAGTATGACCTAACGTTGCTTTCATCAATGACTTACAAGATTTTGTTGAGGGCAAGACGAGATCTCTCTTCGGTTAGTTGCCAAACAATGGACAATATTTTTGCTATATACAAACTGTAACCATGCAATTAAGCTTTTCCTTATAAGGAATAGAGGAGTAAAATATTAACAAAAACTATAAGTGTCATTCATTTTATAGGTTTTGTTAATATTTTGAATTCAAATCTTTTCCAAATTTATTTGTCATTTTTAATATATCTTTTTGTTTTATTCATTAATTTTAACTGATTTTAGTTATTAGTAGTTTTATTTATAAGTAGCATTCTAAAAGAATATATATATATATATATATAAAAAATGGTTTTAGTTAACAATAATGAACCTGTCCAGACCAGATTTTACTCATTTACATTTGTGATTTATTTGTTGTTGATTAATGATGGAGGTTATAAGAGATAGAAGGTAACACTAAGTCATGAGATGCGTTTAATATAATGTCCAATTGCAAAGCTTTGCCATATTCTAAAGGTTTTAATGGGTTGTTTGATTTGAAAACACCAGTATATAAACCAACACATGTACCAGAGCTTGAGAAAATAGGGGTCCCACTGTCTCCTGCTCTGCCTGCTTTAGAAATAATAAATTCTTCAGGTAACATTTGATTTTTCATATTAGTATTAGGTGTTTCAATTTTACAATATTTTGGAACTAAATACCCTGATTCTAATACATAAAAATGTAGCTCATCATTTACAGGTAACGTGCCTATTTCTACTTTTATGTTTTCAAATGGATCTAAACATCCTTGCAATCCAATAAAAGCAATATCATAGTTTTTTAACAAATTGGGATTTTCAGGGAAGATTTTTTGGGCTTTATATATTAATATGTTTTCAGAAGTTCGAAACAAAATATAGATGTTATCATTTTCGTGACACTGGTTATTTTCTAAAACATGTTTCGCAGTCATTACATAACCAGAGCCATAATAAAACCCTAAACCTCTGCTTTTCCAACCTTTGTCAATATCCGATGACCAAACTACAATGTAACAGACTATTTGGTTTGTTAAATATCTATTGTTATAAGGCATAATCTCACCATTTTCAAATACTAATGGATCAGATGTAGAATTTAACTTTTTTAAACAGTCAATTAATGTTTCTTTACGAAAAGATATATTAAAAATGGGTATTTTTAATTCAACCATCCATTTAATTAATTCATTAAACTTATCGTATAAGCTAATAATGTCCATTGTTTTAATCAATTCTGCGAAAACAAAACATAATCTATTAGACAATACTGAAGTGGTGCCAATATAGATTTCATAGAGTTATTCCATAGAACATCTAGAAGAATTGTGTTCGAGATTACATATAACTTACAAATTATTGTCTGTTCTATCTTTTCATTCTATCTCAACAAATACAACAATGCAAATAAAGTTCTTGCTTAATTCAGAAAGAACCAAATTCATATTTTCTAAAAGTTGTGTAGAAGTAATGCATGCAAAACCATACCTTACAAGAACTCCAGCAACTACAAAGATTACCTGGAGGTTTTGGTTATTTATAGAAGATCTGAACCAATCATTCTTCATGGTTAACATGGGAGTTTCTTTGGGAGTAAAAGTGAAACTGATCATGATTATATAAGAGTATGAGGAAATGTGCTGTACATAATAGAAAGCCAACGCATAATTAACTGTTAAAAAGCTGACATTTTAATTTAACATTTCATATTGCATTGTTGTTATAGGTAACATGTAACACCATATTATTTTTCTTTTGGTTTCTTTGCCTAAGATTCTGAAAAATTTCCCAAAACTCAAAAGTAGATATATAAAGAACATCAGCTGCAAATTTGCTGTTCATTTTTGTAACAGTTCTCGTGTGTTTCGAACACAATGACTTTCTGGCTGTATTTAATATGAAAAACTTGAGTCACTTGTCTGACATCAAAAACATGCCAACTGCTGTTTGTTTCCTCAAATGCTTTCCCAGTGACATCAAACTTGTCAAACTTGAAATTTGCCTGATTTGTTTCCTGATTAGTACTTTGAGAAACATTCACAAAGCTTTTTCAAATATTAACCGACAAGATCAACTGTATACTGTCTGCCACACCTGTCACACCTAAAGAATTTGCCATTGTTTTCAATGCTATCACCCACAGGTGTTATTACATTGTTTAACGGTCTTGATAGGACTTGGTTTGCTTTACCTCTTTTTAATCCCGTTCAAACAATGGTTGGCAAGACTTAGGTCCATCTGTGCTTTCAAAGAGATATTGTTACCAAATCTTATGTAATTATGGTAATTTTAAACCAAGTATGTCAACTAACAGATCAGATATAGAGGATCTAAACCTGATCTAAAGGAAGTTTAAACCTGACATTGACATAGAATGTGATTTCTGTACATTTGTTGCTGGACCAAAAATTTTTGGAATAGCTTTTGCGGGTATATTATTGATTTTGTGTACCCTCTTTTTAAATTATTTTGGAAATACGTTATGTTTGCTTTTATTATTACGGAGAATTTATTTTTCTAATCATAAGCCATTATTCAACGTTTTTCTCAACGAATTTCACCAAAACCTTCAAACGCTTTCCGTATAAAAGAATGCTAAAGCAAAGAAAACATTATCTTATTGTGTTCTCTTTAACCCTTCTTTGGAAAATTATGAACAATGCATTAAATTACTGCTATAAGTTCACTGAACAGCAAAATATCCACTTTTTCAATTTTAACCCTTTATTCCCTAATTTAGGATTAGAGCCAAATTTGACCCATTGGGCTTTAGGCGTATTATTTAAAAAAAAAATCACAATAACAAATTCTGTCAATGATTATTTTCCTAAATTTAAAATAGTTTGCAGTCAACCACACAGCTACATTTAACAATTTTTTTTTTTTCTGTTGCTTTATTTGTTGCATGTTAGAACTGGATTTCAAATGTACAAACACTTTGCCCAATGGAAACAAGAACACAAGCCAAAATCACTACCTGAAAAAACTAACAGAATGGGTCTTTGCTTATCCAAAAATCTGTTCTGCTAGAGAGAGGAACTCACTAGACATTGTGGTAGTTTTTGAAACAATTTTTTTTTTTTTTGTTGATGCAGAGAGGAACTGCACATTTTTTCACAGTGCTGGAGTGCCCATACTCCCTGAAAAGATATACTACTTAGTCTCTGGCCCTGTACTAGTGAGGTAACTTAGTAAAATATATTATACAAATTAAATTATTTCAAGACTTTAGCCAAATACAGGACTGTCACCATTCTCTATGAAAGTCACTCAAAGAACCAAAGGGTCATTTTTGACCCGACATTTGTTTAACCCACCCAGAGGGTCATTTTTGACCCATTGTTTTTTGAACTAGCTCAGAGTCACTAATTTATCCAAAAACAATATAAAACGTACTTCTAGGCATTCTGCAAGCTAATACTAAATAGATTAACAAAAAATATACAATTTTACCAATCGCTGGTTTGCTTAGAAGACGATTTTGTTTGGATAGGTTTACAGCTCAACAAAACAGCATGTGGTCAGCCATCTTGTTACTACCACTCTGACACTTGTGAGTTCAATATTCATCCACTAGGTGTCTCTATGCAGTGGCCAGAAGTGGCACTCTGGGCTTTTGAAGTTAAATAATTTTTTTTTTTATTATTATTATTATTTTGGGTAGCAGCAATTAACAGGGGTCAAATTTGACCCCGTGGGTTCTCCAGGGTAAAAATCCCCCTTTAAATGTAGTCTCTTATTCTTATCTTAACAAGCAATTCCTCTGTTATGGTATTGTATTTTATTTCTTTATTTATGTGGTTATCTTTTCTTGTATTATTATTGTACTTTTTGTCTTTTATTTTTTGGGGGGGGTTTTTGTGTCTATTTTGTTTATTTTTTCTTTTCTCCTCTGGTGGTTGTTCCTGTTTTTGTTTTATCTATTGGTGCTATTTGTTATCTATGAATTGTATCAAAAAATTAAAAATAAAAAGTTTGTGAAAAGTCAGAAATGACTACCGAAACGTGACGACAGACATGCGCGCATGGGAGAGTGGTGTCCTCACGCCATATTCAGAAGAGAATCTCCCACTTTTAATGCAGCAGAAATATTTGCGTAAACGTTATTATTTTTTCTAGAAATATTTAGTTTGTCACAGTGCGAGATTGATTTAGATTCTTTCTTTTGGCATACTAGCATTAAGTTAAATTCCGTGTGTTAAAAACAGAAGTGTTGCCAGGTGACAGGTAGCCTCGCCTACATGGTAAATAAGCTCGGGTGCGAGTCGCGATTGAGGAAACACAACAGAATACAAGCACAAACCACTCTTTTTGATAAAGAATACGCAGATAAACTGTCTTTAATTTAACATTAAAATTTCAGCTTAAAACGTAGTGATCTAGGTCTTCATATGCTGTGTTGTGTTATTTAATCACCCTTTTAACTGTTTTTAAACTGTTACGTTTCATTTCATTTGAAAGTTATAGTTAGGCTGCTCCATTATATAGGCTATATTGAATCTGAGCACAAAATGTAGCTTCTGCCATGACCTTTCCAGAACCCTGACCCGAACCCTATAGAAAATTAGTGGGTTGAACTGAAGAGAAGAAGCACCAACATGAACTTGTGAATCTGAAGGATCTGAAGGAAGTTGCAAAATGTATTTAATAACAGGGAGCCAGTGTTTTAGGAGAAAAGCGTTTATTTCATAATTTCATAGTTTGATTGACAGGCGATCTGACCAATCATAATCTGTTGAGTCCCCTAATTCTAGATCCCATTTGGGGAAAAAAACTGAGAAATCAAATTTGAAGGGCTGGAGATGTGCAGTTCGTGAAGTAACCACAAGGTGTCGGTATAAACCTTTGTGTGAGTCAGAGCCTCATCCACAGCTGCTCCATACACACTCTCATGACTGTAGCATCTCTGCATTTACTCCCCATGTGCGTGCAACTTATGCTTATGAAAGCACCTGTTTTTTATTAGAACGGTAATCCAACTCCAGTCCCTCTTAAGGAAGCAGAGGAGAGATAGAGGTGAAAGGGTGAGTGATGCTATAACTGAAGGATGCAAACACTGTGGGCCAGGCGCATATTTGGTGGAAGTGTGTTTTTACTTAAAGACCAGATCGCAATCTAATTGTTTGTTTTTCGAGGCAAACAAACCGGTGCACACGCACCTTGACGGCGGCCTAAGTTGCGAAACGCTCATGTTAGTAGAGGCACATCATCTAATATGCTGGAAGTGGAAATGTGTGAATACAGTCGAACCCTTGTCGTTTTAACTTGCTTTTTTGCATAAGCATCATTCCTGACATGCAGTGTGGAAACCACAAATGATTCCATAGCAAAAGTCACCGTTCTCCAACCAGATTTACAGCTAATTCTTACCGATGCGAGACGCTAAATCACTCTGACCGTCCCAATGGACGCCTGTGGCTGTTTGTAGGGCTTGTTCACTCTTATTGCCATGCCATCTACAGAGGGAGCAGTGTGCGTTTGTGGAAAGAGAAACCTTACGTTGACCTGTGGAACACACTTCACCAATTAGCAGCCTTACTACAGGATCAAATGGAATTGAAAACATTCACTGACGAGACTGCCGCGCATCACAATGGTCCATTCATGAAAGCCCGGGCTGCTGCCTTTTTCCCCTCATTCTTCCTTTCTTTCATTCTTTCCTTTTTTATGAATGCAAGTATGAACCTGACCTTTCTCTCGCACGCAGCTTAGTGACGGCTTTATGAGTCAGGCTGAGGGTTTGGAGAGGTTTCACGCTTGGCGGTGGTATACGGTCCATCCTGGTTTTGCACCTGAGATGCTACACTCTTTAGCCGTGCCATTCGGTCAGCGACTGTGCTCTGGCTGCGAGGTATTTGAGTAATACACAGTAAAGGTCAGGCGCTTGACATTTAATGACCCCATGAAATCAGAATTAGAGTTTTGTGGCTGTTATTCCAGCCCGGTCTCATCCCAAGACGTCATATACGACGCTTTTGCCAAAGCGTAGACATCCAATGCACATGGCACCCTTTAGCGTCAATATGAAACGCAGTACGCAGATCTATATGGGCCAGAAGGCGTCCCCTAGTGGTCTAACCCTACCCCAAACCTAAACCTACCCATAACTAGGGTTGGGTATCGAGAATCGAGTATCGACTAACTTTTCGTTTTTCCCGGAATCGTTCAAAAGTTAAAATTTCGATTCCTAGTTTCGATATTCACAGTCCGCCGAGCGGAAGGAGAAACCGCTGAACAACACCAACGAAGAAGCGTCTACCGGAAGTGTTGGCATAACCACGCGAGTCGAACATGAGTACCTTACGTCGGCGATCCAAAGTGTGGCTTCACTTTTCTAAAAATAACGAAATCTCGGCAAAATGCTAAATTTGTGACAAAAGGAGTATTTTTACAGAAGGACTATTTCCTTCAGAAAGGCCGTTGGTTAGCAAGGTTAGTTAAACTTTTTTGACCCTGCCTCTTAAAAGAATCGGAATCGAGAATCGTTAGGAACCGGAATCGAAACAAGGAATCGGAATCAGAATCGTTCAAATTCAAACAATACCCAACCCTACCCATAACCGAAGCGTGTTATATTGACGCTAAAGGGTGCCATGTGTGTTGGATGTCTACACTTTGGCAAAAGCGTCGTATATGACGCCTTTATTCCATGTCTCGAGCTTCAACTTTGTAGACTTTGTTTACAGTCTTTGTCTGCTGGGAAAACAAACCCAAAATATAATAATGACTCATCCTGCATTACACAGATTTTTGTCCATCCCAATAATCACTCCAGTACAAATTGCACAACATGTTCAATAGACCTTATTCAGAGCAGTGCCATGACAGGGATGAAAGCGAGGCTGTGAGGGATGGACGTGACGTGTTTTTAATAGCATCCAGTGTAAAAAAAACTTAATATATCACTTAAAATTTTCCACTGCTCATATTGTTGGGAGTTTTTGTAAATGAAAGATATTTTTGCACTGTTTTGTTTGCAGAACAATCCAAAAACACATTACTACCCACTGAAGAGAATGTATATTTCTATCAAAGATGGCTGTGAATAAGGTGTGTGTTCATGGCTGTGATGGTAACTAATGCCTATTGGCTTGTTGGATCTCACCCAAACATCCCGATTCAATTGTAAATATGTTAACGTGAAATTTTGCTGATTTTCAATCCGCTTTGTATTGTTGTTACAGGTCTAAATCAAGTGGGCCCTACATGTCCCGAAAAGTGAATGCAAAGCATTTTAATCGCCCCCTGGTGGCTGGCTGCAGTATAGCTCTTAAACCGAGCCCTCTCAAAGAAAATTGAATGGGCCATGAGTCAAAGTAAAAAGTCAAATTAAACTTTTGTCATTTTAGGTAGACACAGACGTATGTTCTAGTGTTAGTTTTTCCCAATAAGTATGGTTTTAGTTATTTGATGCTATACGAGATGTAACATCATGATTGACAGCTGTGCTTGCGATTGATTCTGCGGTTGCGGGACCTTAGGTTCACTACTGCGGAGACTTTGGAGACTCATTCTCTGTGTTACCTTGACTGAGAAATTGACATTTAATTGTCAGTAAAAGTCAGAAACCTGTAGACTTTTGACAGCGTCTGGGCTTTAAGCCAGGGTTTACCCGCCCACGGATCGTCAGAGGGTTATTAACCGAACAGTTATTGTATGGAGCACTATGGAAAAACAGCTTTCTTACCTGTACACGACAACGTTTTGCTTTGGGGTGTTGGGTGGAACTGACAGAATGGCAGTTCAGTTTCTTCTTTTTCCCCTACATTTGGCCTATTGTGTTCATGGTCACATCAAATTGACTACAAATGTGGACTACAAACAACCGAGGTTTTTCAGATTTTCCATTGCTGCTTTCTCTCTGTTTTTATAGTTATTTGCTGCCTTTAGCCACTCCCTACAACGCGCTGGATCCTTCACTGGAAACCGAAACTAAATATATATATATATATATATATATATATAATTACATTTCTGCTCTATAGGTAGCCTATTTTTATTAAAAGTAAATTTTGCTAGTGGTTTAAGACATGGGGTCTTTAAAAGTGCTATAAAATGATTTCAGTTGTTTTGATAACTTTTGCCATTTTACTACATTCAACAGCACACATTTTTTTCTTTTTTATTTGCTATTCAAACAGATTTAGGGCAATATGCCAGTAGGGATGCATGGTATATTTGTACTATATCGGTTATTGATATTGGTGATTATTTTAGATTATTGAATCATCAAAATTGGATATAAAGGTTCCATTTCCCATATTTTTACATTTACATGACTGTTCAAAAAAACATTATTACTTTTATTCAGCAAGAATTCATTTTACTTGAGCAAAAGTGTCAATAAAGACACTTTTATTGCTGAGGCATATTTCTATTTCAAATAAATGTGGTTCACGCACTATCTATTGATCAAAGAATCCTGTAAAAAAAATTTATCCCGGTTTCAACTGTTTTTAACATTGACAATACCGTAATAAGAAATGTTTTTTGAGGCAGCAAATATTAGAATGATTTCTGAAGGATCATGTGACACTGAAGACTGGAGTAATGATGCTGAAAATTCAGCTTTGGCATCACAGGAATAAATTACATTTATAAGATATCTTCAAAAGAAAACTTTTTTTTAAAATTATACAAATATTTCACAATTTGACATTATTATTGAGCAAAGAAATACAGTATTGGTGAGCATAAGAGATCAAAAAACAAACAAAAAATCTTAACAACCCCAAACTTTTAAATGGTATAGTGTAGATTTACTTTGCCATCATCTAACACTAACCTAAAGCTAATAATCTAAACAATCTTTAGAAATCTCCAAATGAATATCCATTTTTCTTAGTATATTTAGACAAGGTAGCATAGCTTTTTTAATATTGTCCATAACGTATAATATAATATAATCATTGACATCGCTCAGACTTTTGTGTACTGTCAGTCTGAATAAAGCCATAGATGTGTAATTTCCTGGTTCATCTAGCAGATTGCATACGAAATGTTGATAGAAAATGTATAAAGTTTTAAAAGTCTGATGGTAATTAGACTTGACCGTCTGTGTCCATGTGTTGACCCTCTATAAATGGCCTTTCTGTTTCCATAATTAATTGTTTATTTGTATGGGTGGGACCTTTGTCGGTTCATTAAAGAGGCAAACCCACGTCTCTGCTTGTAGATGTTTCCATCGGAGCTTATGAAACCGTTACTGGGGCCAGGTGTATCTTAAAAAAACAGAAAGACACGCATTCACTCCCGTCACCATCTCCCTCCCCTACACACACTTATGCACACACACAGATTCAGGGGTAAAAAAGAAATCCAAGGGCCGCATGCATTTTCAATTAACTCCGTCCGCTCGCAGATCTTAACTTTCCATCAAAAACAGCCAAGTCCCATAGCCTCTGCTCACATGGAACCATCTGATATAAATATAACTTTGCAGCTTGTCAGGTTAGAAAGCCATAAATACGGCTTGTCGTGGGCTGTGCAAAGACCGGCCATACCTTTCTCATCACCCCCTAAAGATATAGAGCAGCTCTATCACATGTTGAATTATCACAGCTACTGTTTAACAGAAAGTAGCCGCTAGTGTTTTATATCTCTGTGGCCCTGAAACGTGAATGATATGGATGAACAGGCCCATATGTTTTGATAGAGGTAATCTGCCAGATAGATTGTGCTTTCTCCCTCCTGTAGATGTCTCCCCCCTGTGGGCTCCACACGCTTCAAGTGCGCTGGGGATAAATATGAGTAAATGTGTTTTGCGATCTGACAGTCGGGTCTGGCTGCTCGAGTTTTATGCGTCGTGAGGCGTAAAAGCCAAGCTCGTAGTTTACCAACAGCCCGATGTCATCTAAACACAAAAACGGCTTGGGGTGTTAACAGGGAGTGATATTATTTCAGCTGACGCAGTGTGTCTGTCGGAGATTTCATCAAGGGTCGTGTGATTAATTCAGACTTGGTCTCAGCCCACTAGTTTGATGCATAAAATGTCAAGAGCAATGGTTTCAAGTGCCAGGTTGGTACAACGATCACCTTTGAGGAAGAATTGGTCGATGGATTTGCCAAAGTTTTCCAGGTTAGTGGCGTTAGAAGTAAAATTAGAAGTTAAGCAGAACAACTTGATAATAATAAGAAATGTTTCTTGAGTCAAGTCAAGTCACATTTATTTATATAGCGCTTTTCACAATACAGATTGTATCAAAGCAGCTTCACAGTGATAACATGAAAGTAGTACAACACAGATCAATAATATTGTTAAATATTAAATATCCCCAACTGAGCAAGCTCAAAAGCAAGGCAACAGTGGCAAGGAACCAAAACTCCATCAGATTGGATGGAGAAAAAAACCTTGGGAAAACCTTGAGCATATTAGAATGTGTAGTAAGTATCATGTGACATTAGCTATGTTTCCGTCCACCTATTTTTATGTGCATTTTGGCAATCAAACGGCGGATAAAAGTGGCGATTTCTAAAAATTAGCATAAAAACTAAAATAAAAATTTGCATTTTATATCCAATAAGTCTACAATAGAAACACATTTACAGAATAAATCCCTTGATGCACAACAAAACCCAGATAGCAAACTGACATAGAATCAACGTGGAAACATGGCATCGAAACAACGTTGATCTGACATTGTTTTGCTCATCGAATTAACGTTGAACCAACGTCAGACGCGTCATTCTTTCAAAACTAACGGAAAATCAACTTGAAATCAACGTTGTTTCAACGTTATGAAAGCAAACTAATTTTCGATTTTCATTTAGCTGTGAAGAATGCCGCGTCTGACGTTGGTTCAACGTTAATTCGATGAGCAAAACAATGCCAGATCAACGTTGTTTCGATGTCATGAGAGACGTCGTTTCCACGTTGATTCAATGTCAGTTTGCTGTCTGGGAAAGCTCACGTGACTTTGCCACAACTGTGGATGTGGTTGTGTAACTGGACTAACCAGTGGACCAATCGCATCCCACAGCACCTCAAATGTTGGTTTGGTCATAAAGTCCTGAGCCAAAGTCTGACATCAAAATGATTTGGTTTAATCCCATCCCAGAATTTAAACAATTGCATTCCCAAAGACCAGTCTTCTGGACGCAAGATATATGACGGCGTTGATTTCTTTTCGTCTGCGCGCTCTGAGACGCAAGTCATCTGATGTGGGAAAAATTTGACACATTGGCTTTCCTGATTTCTAAAACTTAATTTTGCGTCAATTTCCCAGGAAGTGGCGATTTTGTCATGGGATGAAAACACTGCTTCATTAAAAAAAAAAAATAAATGTATGTATTGATACAGAGCCCGTCTAACGGAGAGCCTTGGCACTTCCTATTATCCCCGTTGTGTATCATCCTGGTTGCAGTTCCATTAGAATTCCACTGCAGGTGATCGCGGGCGAGCGCAGAATGAATGGGAGTCTATGGGGCTAAACGGCTAAATGTGTCTCTTTCACCTGCTTGTCGTTAAATCAACATAGATTTTATTGTTGATTCCGCAAGTTCAATATAGGTTATAGGCCAAAAGTCGACTGAACGAGTACTTATGTCCTTTTGATTTCTTACAGGTTAGGCTGTTGTTGGCCGGAACACGCTAGCATTCTGCTATTGTGTGACGTCATCACAGTTTTAAACTGATTTTTAGAACAGATAAGTGAACTTAAAAATGCAATTTTCAGCTGAGTGTATTATCTTAGCCCTCCCTTTTGAATGCAACTTTAATATTACTTGACAAAAAATTACATCCCGAGAAAAGTGGATTTCTGGGGGTGAAACCCCATTGACTCCCATTCATTTTGAACTCGACCGTGAGCGCCCCTGCATGGACAGAGACGTGTTACTGCAACCAGTCCAGAAACCGAAAGTAACCAGCCAGTGCCAATTCTCTTCAATTAGACATTCTCTGGTATTGTTCCAATTATTAAGTTACTTTGGTGAAAACATAAATTCTGAATACTGGAGTAATGATGCTGAAAATCTAGCTTTGCATCAAAGGAATAAATTACTTTTCAAATATTAAAACAGAAAACAGTTATTTGAAATTGTAATAATATTTCACGGTAGTACTGTTTTTACTGTATTTTTCAATCAAATAAATGCAGCCTTAGTAAGCATAAGAGAGGTCTGTGAAATAATCAGTCCTTTTAGGCGAATAGAAATTCCCATTACAAGGTTTACACACATAATTTCTCCTGTGTTTTTAACCTAGTCTCATCATAATTATGTTCCATTAAAGGGCAATATTGTGCAAGATGGGTCATACAAAAACCTATGAAAGTCTATAAAAGTCATACATTTGTGTATAATCCAAGTTGCACAATATTGTACGTCTTGCCATCTTGAATTGTTGTGAGAGCACCAGGCAAATTCTCCAACGCTTTTGTTTTTCAGTGTTTTATTATGGCACCAACTATTTCAGATTAACTCGGCACACAACGGCATGTAAAAACAACAACAAAAAACTGTGGTTTGTTGCTTTGCATGTCAGCCAGATGGTTTCATCCTGAATAGGCAGTTCTCAGCCAGACCAAACTTTATCCAGACAGCCAAAAGTTTCTACATGCACAAACAGCATGTTCCTACTCAGTAAGTCCCCACATAGCCACGATCTTTTGCCATTTACTTTTAGCAGCACCTGTAATAAGGCCCAGTGCATTTAGGTACACTAAAAGGCTGCTTGGTTCTGTTTCAGGCCCCGTGCCCAGTGAAGAGCCCTGGCATTGCTGCAAGCTTAGATATTTAGGCTGTAAGAGCACCAGGTGAGTAATAGGGCAGAAAAGGCTAGTCGTCTATGCCAGCGACTCGTGAAAGGATGTCATTTTGCCTCATGCAAATTTCCACGGCGTACGCTAGTATCAGCTGAGGCATATTAGTGTTATCATTGGCACTGGCCGAAAGGCAGCGCAAGCAGGTAAAGAGACATATTGAAAATATTGAAAAGGTCTCGCAAAACTCTTATGGGATTACCTTACAGACACTTTCCACGGTTGAGAGCCACTGAATGGGACCATTGTACGGTGCAGACTCAACCCAGGAAAGTAAACTTTGTCAGGACCCAGTTCATTAGCACCTAGTTTGGTGTTTGAGGCATGTCGTTTGGACAGGGCTTACGGGGGAAACCCCGCTCGAGCATATACACCAGACCCTACAGGGGATTTCCAGTGCAAATTGTTCTGTACAAAACTCTCAATGGGTATGTGCTTAAAGAGTTACTCCATATCAGAAGCTCAAACCTCATCATTATTATTATTATGACATCATTGCAAAAAATTATGTTGTACTCAGCATTTTGTCTTTTTAATTATATATATAACTCTAAAAAATCCTGGGTTATTTCAACCCAAATTTGGGTCAAATATGGACAAACCCAAATGTTGGGTTAAAAATTTCATTAAAAAATGTACATTTGAAAGTGAAAGTTGGGTTAAAATTTTAAATTACATTTTTAACCCGACGTTTGGGTTTGTCCATATTTTACCCAATTTTGGGTTAAAACAACCCTGCATTGTTTAGAGAGAGTGTATAAAAAAAGCACGATCAATTACTTGATAAGCAATATGCAAGATATTAAAGAGGCCATATTATGCCCTTTTACAAAGTTTTTTTTTTGTTTTTGGGGTCTGCTAGAATAGGTTTTCATGCTTGAATGTTCAAAAAACTTATAACTTTTCACATACTTGACATTGTTGCAGCACCTCTGTTTCCAGTCTGTCAGTTTATTTCCTGTCTCTAAGAAAACCCTCCTTCCAAATAGCTTATTGTGCTCTGATTGGTCGGCTGTACCAATGTGTTGTGATTGGTCAACCAAGTAGTTGACCAATCACAATGCTCCTTATCATAACTGCAAGTTTCAACACATTACTAACTCAACTGCAAGTTTCAACACACTAACTCAACTCGACAAGGCCTCACCCCCTTTTTTGCGTATGATTTGAGCAGTCACACTCACAATTCTGACTTTTTTAATATTCAACAATATTATTGATCTGTGCTGTATTATTTTCATGTTATCACTGTGAAGCTGCTTCGATACAATCTGTATTGTAAAAAGTGCTATATAAATAAATGTGACTTGACTTGACTTTATTTCTCAGAATTGCATGATATAAAGTCACAAATGCGTGTTATAAAGTCAGAATTGCGAGATATAAAGTCGAAATTGCGTGTTATAAAGTAACAGATACGTGATATAGTCAAAATTGCGTGTTGAAAAGTCAGAATTGTAAGATATACAATATAAAAGTTTTTTTCCATTAGAATTGGCCTGATAACTCGCAATTGTGAGTTTATCTCACAATTCTGTGAAAAGATGTCAGAATTTCGAGAGATAAACTCGCAATTATGTGTTATAAAGTCAGAATTGCGAGATGTAAACTCAATTCTGTCTTTTTTTCCTCACAATTGCGACTTTATATCTCACAATTGCGACTTTATTTCTCACAATTCTGACTTCATATCTCGCAATCAAGAGATAAAAAGTCACAATTTGTTATTATTATTTTTTATTAAGCGGTGGAAACAAGCTTCCATAAGAAACAGTGTGCACTGATATAGAGATTAATTCATGTGTGACAGTGACTTTGTGTGTTGTGCTCAAACAGCAATATTACACACTATTAAAGAAAGTTGAAAATGCTAAAAAAAAGTATCCTGCCCACATTAAGTTATTTTAAAATGAAAATGAAGTGAGTTTATGCTTTTTCAAATTCAAAATTCAAATGAACTCAAAGATAAAACAAGATTTTTTTTCTGACCCCATTGTTTTTAAGCAAAAACAGCTTATTTTTTCAGAAAACAAAACTTAATATCTCAAGCCATTTAGACCTTTCAAATAAATGTATTTTATTTTAAGAATGTTTAGAGAAACAAGACAAAACCACTGAGAAAGAACTTTTTTTTCGTACTGATTTGTTTTTATGTGTTTTTCTTTCCTTTCCCCTCGTTTCCCTTTGCAAATGCACAAAGTTTCCCCTCTCTTTTTGTTTCATACAAGAACAGTAAATCAGAATTGTCCTGAACAAGGTATACCCCTCTGTTAGTCAGGACTGGAAAAAGAGCGTTATGTTTGGGACGATGGAGTGAATGAGAGATGGTCAGATTAAAGGGAAGCTTGTTTGCACCTGTTTTCCGACTTCAGAAGAGCAAATGTTTAGAGTTTCCACTTTGACTTTTCCATTCGCTTATTCATTTACATTTCACGTTTCTAACTTTACTCGGACACCGGCTTTGACATACGTCACAGGCAACCTCGTATTTACGCGTCAATCCTATAATCTGCTTTTAAACGGGCCTAATTATGTGTATAAGAGCTCTCTCACTGGGTGTAAGTTTCCAAAACCAATAATTCCCAGACATCAGCTGTCGTGTGTGGGTATATATCGCGATGCATCGTGCCTCACGAATGCTTACAAATGGCGCATTGGAGGCCACTCTTTAACTCGAGCTTAAATTGTATGGTTTAAAGCTACAAATCTGAGACCGGTTTTTAGGAACAGGATTTAGGAAACGGGATGGGAACAAGGATTTGCATTAAGAAGAACATGATAGGCTGATACTTTTACCCCTCAGATTTAGAAGAGTCTTAACATTTTGGGTTAAAGTGTACTAAACCACTGTATATGTATTGTTAGGTTCAGGGTTGTCTAATTTGTTATTATTGCTTTGTTCATTAATATAATTTTATTATTTCAACTTCACATTACCTCTACCTTTTCTCAAAGTGTCTGAAAACTGTTCGTTGGTCTAATTGGTCAAAGATTCGGTCTCTCTAAACCCCTCCTTTCCGAGAGTCTGCTCTGCTCTGATTGGTCGGATGGCCCAGTCTATTATGATTGGTCAACATGTCAGAAACCAAACAGCCAATACCAATCTGAGTTTCAGCTTCATATCTTCCTCAGTGCTTGTAAAGCCTCAGAGCTTTTTTTTATCAATTCCATCACTACTCATCCTTTTGAAGTGCAAAGTAGATTCTCAGCGCAGAAATATAGCCTCTTCTCAACATGTTGACAACATGAATCAAACTCTTCTAGTCTCAGCTACAACTAGTGTTTGAAAGTCAAAGTAGACTTTGTTCCCAATGAAGCCCATACTGGCATTATGCTCATTTCTTACATTGTTACATAGAGGTATAAAACACGAAATAAGACATCAGTTAGATGACGCCGCTTGGGATGAGACCGGGCTGACTATTCATGATCTAGAAAGTATACAGCATATTATTTACTGTTTGAGTTTTGATAAACCATCTTCTTGCTGTAGCAGATGACTTAAGTAATTTAAAATAGTTTTAGCTAAATAACAGGTCTGGATCTCCATCTTTTTACCACATTACGACAACAAAAGCACTTGAACGCAACACACTGGTAAATACCAGTTCACAAGTGGAAAATATCATATTTTATTTTAGTAAAGTCAGTGTTAATTTAGTATAATTGAGAAAGTATTTTTTTATTAGATATACATTTTATTAGTATTTTGTTTTGTATCTTTTTGCGTTATAATTTAATTTACAAAAGGAGGCGTGAAAAAATGCACCCAAAAGCCTATCCTAAAGGAAAACTCAGAACTTCACAAAAATTGATGAGCATATGTGTCATAACATCATTAACAAGCATGCAAAGTTTCGTGGAGGTCGGACTATAGGTGACGCTATAACTGTTAAAAAGCTTTAAAACCATATATTTCCTATGGTAAATTGCCAGTATTGGCTGCAAATGGTGTCTTCCATCTATTATATCAGTGGATAAATGTATGCTAAATAAAAGTGAATGCCTTTTGATGCTTTTGTGCTTAAAGGCCTTAACTGCTTGAACCCCGATAAATGCTGCTTGCAGCTTTAATTTTAATTGAATTCATTTTAATAAGTGTAATTCGTATTGTATTAATTTCTTTGTGTTTTGTCATTTTATTAGATTAAAAAAAATCTATAGTATTTATTTATTCTTATTTTAGTTTATCGAGTTAAACTAAATGAAAACGAGAAATGATAAATAAAAAAAGTTTTTATTCAATTATCAATTAACGTTTGTAAGGAAAATGTTTTTTTTTTACTGGTTTTACTTTAAGTTAACTATAATAACCCTGTTACATGGTTAGATACTGCTATCCATAACGTTTCATAGCCAAAGCTCATAGGTAGGGCCAAATCTGATTTGTCCTCTAATCCTTCCCAGGATAAAGAACATAGAACCACTTTGTTATAAATATCTTTTCCATGACTTGAATCATTCAACAAGACCTTCCAAAGATCTGCTGAAATCGAGACGATTCTTTTTGTATGCTTCAAAACATGCAAGGTCTCCCAAATCTAGGTATCACATTTCTTTTTTAACGTTGACGAATTTGGAGTGCGCGACTCGATTGTTCTGGATCCAGTTCTGAGCTGCGAGACTTTTTATGACAAATCCGGTGGGAACTTGCTGTAAAATCCCTCAAAATGACCAGTCCGTCTCTATCGCTGTTGATTTTTTTTTGTGCTCTTCTGGTCAGACAAAAATGCCATGTTGAGCAAAACCTCCTCTCACTTTTTTTTGGCTCGTGTGGGACGGCCTATTTGTACACGTTTAAACAAATTAGAGGAGCAGCTGTGCAACTCTGTCCCATCCGTGCTGGCGTTGTGCGATTAAAAATATGCTCTGGTAAAAGCCAGCCTCTCTTCTCCCAAAATATACGGCTGTTTCTCTGGCTCTCAGGTCCTTTGCCGTACTTACAATCAGCCTTCCCTGCACTCGGACCCTAGAGAGAGGAAGAAAAAGTAGGAGTATGGAGAACGAGAGAGAGAGAGAGAAAGAGAGACCACCTATGCAGATGTTTTCCAGACGTGGAACATGCTGGATGCCAAGAGGCACCTGTTGAATTGCAGATGTGTTTTTTCATTTCCTCAGATATAATTGAGCAACACACACTGGCTTTTAAAAAACAGGGTGTATAAACATCACATGCGTAAAGGAAATAACCTCAGACACGGTTTACGAAAATTTCGAAGACGATATGCGTTGATGTGATTCCAGCCAAGCTGTTTAAAATGGCATGCACATGTCGAGAGGTGACATGAAGTGGCGTGACGCTTTTCATGCCGTGTTTATGACACAGCTGTGTGAATCAACCTCGCAGGGCGTCGACTGAGGTGTTTCCCAAACTTTCCTCAACATTTCCAGATTTACAGCACACACACTCTCTCTTCTCTCCAGGAGACCCGAGTCTCTCAACACAGGAAGCTCTGAGTCCCGTTTTGGGTCGCGGTGAAGATACAGCAGGTCCACATCAACATGGAGACACAGACGGCCTCTGTGACGGCCAGCTGCGTGTCTGGAATAGAAGTCATCTAATTGCGTGGAAAAGATGGCCACCGACCGCCAGCAAACAAACAGAGTCCCTCTCACCTGTCGCATGACCTACTTCACGACGGAAAGTACCGCTGGGTTGCTCAAAGCACGTTATTTTATGGGCCGAAGCTGGTTTATTTTAGTTATGCAATTAGGAACTCAGGAGGACACGGTATCATAAATCAGCCTAGAAAAGGTCATATGTACAGGCCTTTCAGGCCCATCTTCTCTTAACTTGACGTACTATTTGAATGTGTCTGCTTTGTAAATGTAGGCTTCAAAGAAAGTACAAGCAAACAAGCACAAAGACTCTTAGCTCTAAATGAAAACCAGTTCTTTGTGGGTAAATCTCAGAAAATGTGAAAACAATCAATCCTAAAATCAAAATCTATAGTAAGTCTATATTGTATAAAGAAACTTTAATATATAACAATATACTATTATACTTAAAAATAAAAAGGAAATTTTACAAGAAAATACTGTTTCAGTAATTGTTTGCAATTTTCTTCAGTGTAGAACTTAAAAATAAATATGCACAAAACTTTTTTGTTATTCTTTCTGGAGGATATTATTACTCTAGTAGGTGGTGACTTTTTGAGTGCGTGACTTTGGGTAAGTAATTGAGTCAATCATTCAACTGATTCATTCAGCAGCACTATGAAAACAAGTGACTATCTTTATGAGTCATTCACTTTAATGTGTTAAAAACACTAAATTATTCAGTCTTTAAGTCTGCTCAGTTACTGGGATTTTCACGCACAACCATTTCTAGGGTTTACAAAGAATGGTGTAAAAGGGGAAAAACATCCAGTATGGGGCAGTCCTGTGGGCGAAACGCCTTGTTGATGCGAGAGGTCAGAGGAGAATGGGCCGACTGATTCAAGCTGATAGAAGAGCAACTTTGACTGAAATAACCACTCGTTACAACCGAGGTATGCAGCAAAGCATTTGTGAAGCCACAACACACACAACCTTGAGGCGGATGGGCTACAACAGCAGAAGACCCCACCGGGTACCACTCATCTCCTCTACAAATAGGAAAAAGAGCCTACAATCTACATGAGAGAGTTGAAGACTGGAAAAATGTTGCCTGGTCTGATGAGTCTCGATTTCTGTTGAGACATTCAGATGGTTGAGTCAGAATTTGGCGTAAACAGAATGAGAACATGGATCCATCATGCCTTGTTACCACTGTGCAGGCTGGTGGTGGTGGTGTAATGGTGTGGGGGATGTTTTCTTGGCACACTTTCGGCTCCTTAGTGCCAATTAGGCATCGTTTAAATGCCTCAACCTACCTGAGCATTGTTTCTGACCATGTCCATCCCTTTATTGCCACCATGTACCCATCCTCTGATGGCTACTTCCAGCAGGATAATGCACCATGTCACAAAGCTTGAATCATTTCAAAGCTAAGCTGTCAGTCATCTCTTCTGTGTTTCAGAGGAATGCGTAAGTGCCCATGCCGCCAACCTGCATGCAGCTCAGTGTGGAAATGTAGGCCACACTGCAAATATTTGGTTTGGATTGAGAAATTGAATTATACTGGCACGGAAAGCCAAGAAATAAAAAAGAGCAACCTTGGGAGCCATTATGCAAAGTGAATGGAGGCTTCAAACCGAGTGCTACTGGTTTTCATTTGGACAGGAAAAATCCCTCAGTCGCAAAACCAATCTGCTTAAATAAACGCTTCCCCAAATCTATCTTTGTCTTGGGAGTAAGCTCGTGAGTGCCTCGGGTAGTTCATTCGGGTTTTTTACTTCAGATGTGTATAGATTTCGTCTACATTTTGATTCGTTTTTTTCCTTCCCAGTGGCCCATTTATGGTTACGGTAAGAACTGCAGACCGAAACAGCATGTAGTTATGCTTATGTGATGGTCTGATACAGGTGACAAAACATAAAGCTGATAGAGAGGAAAAGCAATTAACTTTGAATGAAGTTACAGTAGACCAGCTCTCAAAACAAGCAAATTGTGAGTAAAACATGTAATAAAGTCTTGCACACTGGTCGCTTTAGCATCTCCTCTGGGTCGTTTGGCTGTTGAAATGTTTCCTGCGATGAACGTAACAGATAACGTTTCTGCAGAGTTGCTGTAACATATCGCACATCAGATCTGAAAATGCAACGTTTCAACGTCCAATCAACATTGAACTGACTCAAACTGAAAAGCGACACTATTGTCTTCTGTAGAGCTGCTTATAGCTGAATTGAACTGGTTACATTATTGACGTTTACACACTTACTGAGCTAAACTGAAACACAGAACTGACTTGAGTTAAATAGTGACATTATTGTCTTTTTAGAGAAGCTTTACAGCCAAATTTAAATTTGTCTCATTTCCTCTACACTGTAAAAAATGTACCGTAAAATTTACAGTAACTTTCTGGCAACAATTAACCAGTAAGTTACTGTGAATACTTTTTACAGTAAGGGTACTGTACTTCCATTTACAGTATTTTATGTATATACGGTGCAATCAAAAACAATGAAATACTGTGATTTTAGTTCTATTTACAGTATTGTTTGCCAGTAAGTTACTGTGAATAAGTTTTATAGTAAGGGAACTGTACTTTAATTTACAGTAATTTATGTCTATACTTACTGTGAAATCAAAAACAATCAAATACTGTGGGTTTAGTTAAATTTACACTGATTTACTGGCTAATTGTTGCCAGTAAGTTACTGTGAATACGTTTTACAGTACTGTACTTCCATTTACAATATTTTATGTATGCACTGTAGTGTTGGGCGATATGCTCCATTTTCATATCGTCCTATCGTCAGCCTGTGAGATCGGCGATACACGATATTATCGTGAGGGGGCGGGGCTAACTTATTTGATTATTAACTTGATTATTTAGCCTACGCATTAATTTGCTTGTTTTATTAGCCTACTTCGTTTTATATACGAGAATCTTTTTTTCTATTTTGCTAGCAAAGGTGGAGTGTTTATTAATAGGATCAGGTTATTTCCTGGTGAAGTAATAAAAAAGAGATCCTAATCCTTTTGTTTGTCAACGGGAAATTTACGGACACATTAGCCTATTCTCATGCCATTACATGCAGCATTTTGGTCTATTTCTGCACGAGATGAAAACACGTTTTAATAATTTCTTGGATCAGAAAGAGTCAGAGTTTGCGATATGTGCCCCCCTACCAGTGCGCTCTCTGCGCACTTCACATGCGCACTT
Source organism: Pimephales promelas (assembly GCF_016745375.1). The sequence continues at coordinate 6,066,921 of NW_024121521.1, forward strand.
CAGTAAGCACGAAGTACGCGGGTTAATGTGTTTTAAATGCCGATAGAAACAAGAGCAAGGGCCAAACGTCTAGCTGAGTCGATCGGTTTATACTTATACTTATGACTTGACTCTGATAAAGGAAGCGTTTACATGACCACATGCATTGTCAAGTTTATTCAACATAATCATGTTAAGAACGTCGTCGCATGTAAACGCGCTCAATCTCTGAAAGTGAAAGTAAAAACGGACTGCTTTCGGCATCTGCATTAACGCCGCGTTCCCTCAGAGACGACGATGATAACGGTAACTATAATAATATTTTAGTGATGTTATTATTAATACTATTTAGTAATTGTATTGTTTTAGTGTTAGTGTCATTAAACGTTTTGTTAATGTGTTACAGAAACAAATACTGACGAACAACGATGCCGTTTTCATCTTGGATCTGTAGGAAATTGAATTTTGCGTCTGTTAAAACGAGCACACTTGATAATTTGTGAATGGATCACCTTGCGATTGAATTTTGATGTGGGATGTTTTTTAGTCTGTTTTAAAAACATTCTCTTAGAGGAGTCCTCATTAGTGCGTGTGTTGTTGCAATTGTTATGAGGTGATGTGATGTCGTTGTAAATTTAGGCAAGGCAAATTAATTGTAGTTCCTAATATTCATTTAATAACAATTCTAGCTTTATAATAATAATAATAGGCCTAATAATAATAATTTAATACATTATGGTAAAACGAGCCAATTATCGTATTGATATCGTCAAAGGCATCTGCCATCGGCGATATGTCAGACTATCGTCGATACACGATAATATCGTCTATCGGCACAACCCTAATGCACTGTGAATTCAAAAACAATTAAATACTGTGATTTTAGCTCTATTTACAGTAACTTACTGGCTACTTGTTGCCAGTACTGTGAATACGTTTTACAGTAAGGGTACTGTACTTCCATTTACAGTATTTTATGTATATACGGTGCAATCAAAAACAATTAAATACTGTGATTTTAGTTCTATTTACAGTAACTTACTGGCTACTTGTTGCCAGTACTGTGAATACGTTTTACAGTAAGGGTACTGTACTTCCATTTACAGTATTTTATGTATATACGGTGCAATCAAAAACAATTAAATACTGTGATTTTAGCTCTATTTACAGTAACTTACTGGCTACTTGTTGCCAGTACTGTGAATACGTTTTACAGTAAGGGTACTGTACTTCCATTTACAGTATTTTATGTATGTACGGTGAAATCAAAAACAATGAAATACTGTGATTTTAGTTCTATTTACAGTAACTTACTGGCTAATTGTTGCCAGTAAGTTACTGCGAACACGTTTTACAGTACTGTACTTTCATTTACAATATTTGATGTATATAATGTGAAATCAAAAAACAATTAAATACTGTGATTTTAGTTCTGTTTACAGTATTGTTTGCCAGTACGTTACTGTGAATAAGTTTTATAGTAAGGGTACTGTACTTTAATTTACAGTAATTTATGTCTATACTGTGAAATCAAAAACAGTCAAATACTGTGGGTTTAGTTAAATTTACACTAACTTACTGGCTAATTGTTGCCAGTAAGTTACTGTGAATACATTTTACAGTAAGGGTACTGTACTTCCATTTACAGTATTTTATGTCTAGACTGTGAAATCAAAAACAATTAAATACTGTGTATGTTTTCTTGTGTTACTGTGAAGGTGTTTTGAAAGATCTGTTTTGTATAAAGCGCTGTATAAATATAAGTTAGTTGACCTGCCTTGAATTCGATTCCATACCAATCCACAGCTTACACTTTCAATGCATAAAGTGAAATAAAACAAAATTGAGGCAAAAATGGCAACACTTGTCGTAATTGACAGGCATTCCAACATGGCCGGCTGTGTAGAAGCTCATGGCCTTGGCGTTTGCTTTGTTTGCTCACAGCTGAGGCACAGAAGAAAGGGAGGACCATCAGGAAAGGGCCAGCTTTGACAATTCCTACACAAAGGCAGCACTGTTGTCTAACAGTGTCCAGTCTGTTTCAGTGAAGTTTGCACTGTTCCACAGGCACATTTCATGGAACAGTAAGCAAGCAAGGCCAGTAACAGGCCTATTGAGTAGGGTGATACCATTCCTAACAGGGCCAAACCAGGGCTTGGTTCTCCTCCCTTTGAAAAGGTCAGAGGCCTCTAATTGCCCAACAATCTTACTGTGTTGTGCAGGTGTTCATCCACAAAGTCACATGAGGACTGGACTGTGGGAAGAGAACGATCTGGACGAGCGTTGATCAGAGGCTCTGAGTGAGTGTTACAAAAGATCTCAGCTGTTCATAGTGCCTTTTATTACTCAGAGGTTGAGCTCTAATGGTTCAAGACGTGAAGGGTTAGTTCACACAAAAAATGAAAAGTCTGTCGTCATTTGCTTGTCTCAAACCCATAAGACTTAGGTTCATCTTCAAAACACAAATTAAGATGTTTTTAAAGAAAATTAAACTTTTTAAAAAAAATTAAAACCCTAAAGATTTCCTATAAAAACTAAGATAAATATATATTTAGTCACCTGAAATTTCGAAGGAGAAACAGAAAACCTCCCTTATTTTTTGTTTCGTAGATTAACCAAAAAATAATGAAAGAGTTTTCATTTTTGGGTGAACTTATCCCTTAAAGGAGTAGTTCACTTTTAAAAAAAACTTTTGCTGATAATTTACTCGCCCCCATGTCATCCAAGATATCCATGTCATTCTTTCTTCAGTCGAAAAGAAATGAAGGTTTTTGATGAAAACATTCCAGGATTTTTCTCCATATAATGAACTTCAATGGGAACCAAACGGTTCAAGGTCCAAAAGACAGTTTCAGTGCAAACTGCAAACTGTTGAAAGGGATTTAAACGATTTCAGATGATGAATAAGGGCCTTATCAAGCAAAACAATCCCTCATTTAATAAATAAATAACAAAGTTTATAAGTTTTATAAGCTCAAATGGTCGCCTTTCTCTGTTAGGGCTAGGGTGTGATGTGCGTTTGTTACTCTCCTGTTCGAACTCGTTCATTAAAATGAACAAATCTTTTCCCGAGTCAACTCATTCATTTCGTTCGTTTGAACCAAATGAAACGAAAAAGAGTCGTTCATTTTGATAAGCGAGTTCGAACAGGAGAGTCACGAACGCGCATCACAGAACAGAGCAAGGCGAGCGTTTGAGCTTATAAAACTTAAACTTTGTTATTTATTAATTAAACGAGCGATCGTTTCGCTTGATAAGACCCTTATTCATCGTCTGGAATCATTTAAAGCCCTTTGAACAGTTTGCACTGAAACTGTCTTTTGGACCTTGAACCGTTTGGTTCCCTTTGAAGTCCATTATATGGAGAAAAATCCTGGAATATTTTCATCAAAAACCTTCATTTCTTTTCGACTGAAGAAAGAAAGACGTGGACATCTTGGATGACATGGGGGTGAGTAAATTATCAGCAAAAGTTTTTTTTAAAAGTGAACTACTCCTTTAAATGAACTTTTCGTTTATGTTTGATTCAACAGTTGCACATGATTTGCATTTTGATTTATTTATTTGTTTCTCGAATTTGCCACATTGACCAACAGAAAGCTACTTGGTTTGTGTAACAAAGGTTTTTTAATAAGGGAAGGAGGAGGCGGGAACCAGCGAATGTTAAACATTTAACTTTAATAAAATAAACATAAACAACAAAATGAAAGAACTGCGGCTGCCCCTCATGGACAACTGCTGCATAAATTAAAACATAAACGTCCCAGGCCTAAACCTCTCCCTTACTTCACTGCCGTCACTCCTTCTTTTCTCCGGCACTGCCCTGCTGGCCACAGTTTGAAAGCAGTTTCTGTGTGAGCTGTGCTTCATTTTTTTTTTTTGCCAGAGTATCCGCACTTTTATGCAGGCAAAAAATATCTTGAATTATTTTTTAAAACTTGACAGGTATCTGTGCAATAGTCTTTTCTTCCCTATTGTGACATATCCAAGTGAAAGCTTCTCAAACAAGACATAAAAGGGCGGGACTTGATTGATTGGTTGTGGTTTGCTATTGGTCGATCTCATGCGAGTGACAGGTTGTCCCGCCCTCTCACCGGTCTAAGGGAAAAGATGTCCCTGCAATAAGGATGGGAAGTTATTTTGATTAAAGATTACAAGGGCACACCAATTTAAAAATGGAAAAGTTCATGGATAAATAATTTAAAATTATTACGCAATATTCCATTAAGGTATAGCCTACATTTTGAATCAAACACAGTACATCGGCGTTGCTAGCACCATGCTCTAATGCTTGAACAACAGGAATGCCTTAAAAGTTATAAATGATAGTTTTTACAGTCACTATTTTGTCAGTACATTTATTTTTTTTAAATGCAAAGTCGCTTTTGAGAAAAGCGTCCGCCAATGCATGCATGCATAGAGATAAGATTCACTGATTCAGACTGCCCCCTAATGGGCATTCCTTTTAATATGTCACATTGCTGTAATGTTAACGAAATGGATGATGATTTGAATTACCTGTATGTGCCATACACCAATGATTTAACAAGGACAATTTGTGAAAATAAGCTGCATGAAGGAAGATTGCTGACAATTCAGGTTTGCTTCATTCAACACAGCTTAATGTCAGTCTGCAAAAATACATTTATTTGTTATTTACTTGAATTTTGTTTTTCATTTGCACCATTTCAGTCTCTGATACGCTTTGGAAGTGTGATGATGTCATCACCGGCCACCCGTTGCTACAGCTTTTGGAAATGACTGGCAAAAGGAAACTAGCGGACAGGACCAGAGTTCCCCACATCAGTCGCTCTCTGCCTCTGATAGGTGGTTTCCAGTTTCATAATGACAGACTGAGAGACTTGTATTAAAAGTCTCCCATGCCACTTCGACTCTTTGACTGACGTCAGACTTAAAAATACAAGCATGACAGCATTTCCATGGGAGACTCCGTCCTCATAATGTACATTTCCAATGAGTGGCTAAACTGAGGAGAAAGGGGTGTCCATAAAGACAATTTTACTGGTGAGATTTTCATTTCAGTTCTCAATTATGTCTCCTTTAAGTCTCAGAGGTTTCTCCCAAGTAATAAAAATAGACATGCATATATTTGTCAGCATACAATGGAAGCCAATTTCCACTATATAAGGGGACAAAATGATTCTGCGGTAAACATTAAACAGTAGAAATGTTTTGTAATAATTGTGATTTATGTCACAGATCATTTGTTTCTTTTTAACACAGAATTATTAGGTCATTATTTCTTACATAATTTCTAGTATATCATAACTTTTTAAACTATAACTTTTTTTAGTTTTTTTGTCATTGAAATGGTTTAGTATAATAATATTCTTGTTATGTCATCATAATGACTTTTATGTCATAATTGACTTTTTTAAAAATGATTTTGACATTATTATCTCATCATTTTATCACTTTATGCCATTATTATGATTTACCGAAGCATGATTTTCTTTTCATATGTGCTGAAAATGGGCTTCCATAACATAATCTGGTCTTGGAAATGTTTAACGAGAAATATTTGATTTCATATTAAGATCAATCTGTGCATTGTTTGAGACAATGTGGAAATCTCTTCTGAAACTGTATAGCATGTGATATATGAAGAGTTCAGATGCAAAAGCCTCTAAGTGCCATTTGAAATTTTCTTCTAAAATTATGATTTTTATCAAGCTTGTACATTTAAGTTCAGTGATTTCACTTAAATGGCAATGATAATTACCTATTAATTGTTATTTAAGTGGAATTACTGAACTTAAATATACAAGTTTGACAAAAATCATCATTAAAGAATAAAATTTCAAATGGCATTTAGAGGCTTTTGCATCTGAACTCTTCATATATATATATATATATATATATATATATGAAGATTTAATCTCCACCTTTGTTTAAAAAATGTTTAAGAAATCGCATTTGTGATTTGTTGCACTCCTTTTTGAAAGGCTAGTTTATAATTGGCCTATTTGCACAAGTTAAGATATCATGTTTACGAGTACCAGAACCGATAACTTTAGATTCCGTGAGATGAGTTTTCATACAAAAATAAGCCTGGAAAAGATCCCTTTTAACCAAATGTATCCTGTGCATCCCATACCTTCAGAGCCTCAGGGAACAGAGCTCTACCTCAGAATTTAATTTAGCCCGAGCCGCAAAAACAAAACCAACACGGGCGATTATATACACAAGTATATTTTTAGTTGTGTTTGAACAGATCTGCTCCATTCCTGCTGGTTTCTCAAGTTTGTGTCCTGGAGGAAGGTAACACGAAATCAATTTGGCTTGATGCGCCGTCATAACAAACACAACCTTGTTTCTCTAAGTTTGCAAACGGACTCGGAGTCGGAGTGACCTCATGGCGGCACCTGCTGCCTTAAAGGAAATGCCACGACCTTTAGGGACCCCTGACCTTTTGTAGCTAACGTAAACTCATTACGCACCCCGATCCTGAGGGAGGTCGCTTCGGAGGCTCAGAGAAAGGGAACGCATCGCCTAATCGCCACTCTCCGCCCTTGATTCAGGGAACGTAATTGGGCGCCGTCCTCATTATCTCACACTTTCAAACGGGGCCGCCGCAAGGTGGGCGTGGAGACGGGCCCGACGGGGGTCTCGCCTCCCATCCGAAAGGAAATCTCAACCCGCTCAAAAGCCGCCTTTGTCTCCCGTCACTTAGAAGCAATTACAGCCCGTCAAAATAGTTTTTTCCTGGGCCGCGGCGATGTGTTAATGGGCCCAGGGTTGGGTGTGAGGAGCAGCCGGGTCCGTACACACGGAACGGGGTTCAGAGGTTAATAGGGTCCCTATGATGTGGCAGATGAGCTTTCGGCAAGCTTTCCTCGCTGAGAACAATGAGGAGATAATGTGATACAATTAGGCAGACAGCAACTCGCTCCGATTTGATCCCAGATAAAAGGCAGCGAGCCGACACCGAGCCGGGACATGCCTGTCCGATCGGGTGTAGCGAACATCTAACAGCAGGGAGTCATTTGAAGAGACCGTGAGGTTCACGTCAATCGGAGCTCAAGGCAATGCACGCTCGAGCACAACTGTGGAGGAAGCGCATTAGGCCAAAGTGAAATAAAAAACATTCATCGAAAGTCTCGAAAATGCGTTTAAGCTGCCCGACTTAGGATGCACCTGAAACACGGCTCACAACAATGTTCCCTTCATGGTTGTGGCTCGTATTTCAAAGCTGTGAAACTCACAGCATGAAGATTAATGTGGGACTGTATCCTCTATTGATTTAAGCTCCACCACATTAAGGAAAAACCTGGAACCTCTCAGAGATGAAAAGATTTCTGGCTGATGTTTACAGCCCGACTGGATGCGGTTTTCACATGCAAAATGAACACTTTATCAGATTTTCGAACATCGCGGCCCACTAATCACGGCGAGATTACATCGCTTCTGGTCCGAGCGTGGAGGTGAGTCACGGTTCGTGGGAAACGACTGTTTTTGTCGAGGGAGTGTGAGTATTAATCGTATGTCCTCCACATAAATATGGTCTTAAAGTTCTGACTTTCTGAGGAAACGACCAGATCGGATTTGTTTAATCTGTGGCGACTGCGAGCGGAGATCAAGGCAAGTGACGACGCCCCTCTAAAGCAAACCTTCATTAGGCCGAAAACGGAAGTTACAGACGGGGTCGCCTGAGGTTAATGCCGATCCGAGTGTCCTGACAGCACATCTCCTGTGACGGGACAAGGTCATGCGTTTGCTTTCACTGGACCTAATGAGCTCGAGCAGATTTTGACTTTCTCTTCCCTTCTCTGCCGATCACAGGTCGACCCTTTTCCCGGGAGATGACATTCCCGCTTGTTTTTCGGCAAAGAGGCCTGGCGTATCACAGTGGGTGGGTTCAGCTCTCCAGCTCTGAAGTCATGCGAGGAAGAGGTGGAGGAGATGGGCGTAGATGCGACACGGGACGCTTTTATGACATCACGATGCTTGCGTGTTGCCCTGTTTAGTTTGATACTAAACATTGTTGTTACAGGATGTTCTGACTTCCAACCATGCAAGCCAGTTCTCATTATGTTTTATTTATGTCTCAGATGTTCTTTCTTAGAAACAAAAATAGATACAAATGAGTAATTTTTCTAACATACTTTGAAATCCCATTTCCATCACATAAATAAAACAAAATCATGCTGTGGTAAATCATAGTTATGACAAAGTCCAAATTATGACATACATTTTTTCTATAATAAGTCAAAATTAAGTTCAAGTTAAATGAAGTTCACCTCATAATTATGTCTTTTTTTTTCTTTTTATGTCATAATTATGACTTTTAATGTTGTTTTTTTACATTTTATCTCATAGTTATGACTTTAATGTCATAATCTGAATTTTTATCTCTTTTGAATACATTTTTTTATGTCATAATTATGACTTATTTGTTATAATTTGACTTTGATGTCATATTTTGAATTTAAATTTTTTATGTCATAATTATGACCGTCACAATTTTGACGTATATCATAATGGACTCTTTACCTCATATTTATGACTTACGATGTTATAATTTTAACTTTTTGACATAATTATATGTCTTTTAATGTCATATTTTTGGGCATTTTATTTCCTAATTATGGCCTTTTATGTAACGATTCTCGTAATTATGGCTTGTTTTAAATGTCAAATAAGAAAAGGACTTTGTCAAAAGACTTTTTATGTCAAATTTATGATTTACCAAAGCGTGGCGATTTTCATATGTGGAGGAAAAGTTACTTCCATAACAAAATCTGTTAAATGAATGCAGATGCAGATTATGAGCATTCGGTCTTGGTAATATTAATAAAGAAACATTTGGGTCCAGATTCAGATAAATCTGGTCATAGTTCAAGACTTTGTTGCGATCTCTTCTGAACCTCGAGCATGTGATATTTTTTAAATGATTTAATCTCTGCTTAATGGGTTTAGGAGAGTTGACGTAAACAATGTTGTTACAGGATGTTCTGACTCTGAAAGGAAGACAAATGCAGGGCAGGCGGAGAAAAAAAGATGGAGTCTGTTCTCCGCAAGCCATGCCAACACACCTGCTACTATTCACTTCAGAGGAAATGGACACTCGGTGGATGAGAGGCTGCTGGCCAGGGGACAAAAACCACCGCAGCTCCAAATTAGAAACAGGAAGAAATGCGGGTAACGCTCCGATTAAAACCGTCTTCCCCACATGGACTCAATATACTCGAGCCCAGCTCCCTCTCTGGAAACCAAAACCCCACAGCACTATTTTATATCACAGTCAACAAACACGCTGTGTTGGAACGCCGATGGCATTGGCTTTCGTTGAGATGGTCGGCGATGTTTACTAACTCTGCAAATACTCCGCACTCGTATAGAGCGCTTCAGTCGAGCTGTATGATTAATGCTCTCCTGTGCCATGCGCAGCCTTTTCACTCTCATCTAAATATTTGGGGAAATGTTAGTTAAACTGTCTCGGAGACCGTTGCACAACCATTTTACTGTAAGAGTTATGGGATGTCCTGGTAAGATCTGCACCGAAGTGTCCTGCCTAAAACTAATGTCCTAAGACTCTTTTTGTTTAGTCAATCCTTATCAATGAAGAGGCCCTAAATTGGTAGGTAGTTGAGTCTCAAAATCTCAAAGAATTTATTGAATGATTACAGCGTCGTCGTTAATCTTTAATAGTTTCTATTTATTTATCAAACCATCCATCCATTCTCTGGGAGCCTACGTTGTGCTAATCATCTCCAAATTACGATTTATCGCATCTTCCCCCATCCTACATGTGGTGCACATTTACAGGATTCATTGTCCCTTTGTCATTTTTCTAAAAAAAAAAACGCATTCGACAAACATGTTGGCTTCGTGTATTTCAAATCCGGCATATATACAAGATGGCTCAAGAAGTGCTTGGGAATGTGTTTGAGCGAGAGAGGGACCTAGAGGAAAAAAAGAGAGAGCCAGTGCTTGGCCCTAACCAAACATTCCCGTTCTCTCACATCTGTACGGATATGCGATCTTTCAACTGTTCTGTCGAATAGATTCTGGTGTTCGGAATGTCCCGCACTGACTTTCCCACAGAAGACTATTAGTGCTGCGCTCGCTGTCAACAGGCGGCCGGCGGGGACAAATGGGGCGGAACCGAATGAAAGAGGAGACACAGAAAAAGCGATGCTCCGAAAGGATGAATTAGGGGGGAAATGAATGTTGAGATATGCCCATTACCCTTTTGCTTTCACCTTCGACCTTTGACCTGCTGATACTTTCCTCCTTTTCGCCTGACGATCTCTCTCCGGCATTTCCTGCCTTTCTTGCGAACATGGAGGTGTCAACTTGGAGACTTTGAGCCTAAGCACCATGCGTTGGAATGAATTATGCCGTTTTTCATCAGGAAGGTATGCCAAGAAAAGTAACGAAAGAACCAAGTGCCTTTAAAAATAAAGGTTCCAAAAGGGATGCCATAGAAGAAACGTTTGGGTTCCCCAAAGAACAGATCTTAAAATAACCTATTGAACGTTTTAAAGGGGTCATGAACTGGCTTTTTAAACTTTATTATATTGTTGTCTGAGGTCAACTTATGACGTTCGCTTGGTTTTTGCATTCAAAAACATCAAAATGAATAAGTAATAGGTGGTTTGCAGTCACGTGATTGTGTTGACGCGCGGAATGCAGATGGAGGGCAAGGAGTGAAGAGCGCAATGGAGGAAAATCCGTACTGTACTACTTTAGACGCTATTACAAGAGAAATATATAAACAGAAAATCGAAACATATGTTGGACGTGATCCGTTATGAAGAGGACCGATTTTCAACTGAATTGAGAGATTTGCCTGCCATCGAGGCTGTAGATTTCAGCAACTAACTCGTCTTACAGTCTCAGACATACTTTGACTTTACAAAGTTCGGAAACTGGTACGTTACACAAACAGCCACATAAGTGTATTTAATTATAAGCCACATAAATAATCTATTAACTCACTAGGGCTGGGGTAAACGATTATTAACTAAACGATTAGTTGGGCGATTATTTTATCGATTAGTCGAATAATCTAATGACTAATTGGACGACTAATATAAAGAATATTTTTTCTGCTGCTCAATTAATAAAAAAACAATATCTCAAATAAATACTGGCATACTGAATCAAGATACTATAAGCAGGCTAACGTTAGTCTAATGTTATGTATTTGAACACCATCATTATAACTACAACCGCCAAAACCGTGTTATTAAAATATTTTTTAAAAACATTTTTTATCATAGAGAATGTTTAAATATTAATATCAGCTGAGGAGGGAAACGGAGGCGGAGTTAGTGGTGCGATCGGAGGCTGCTACTACTGGAGATGAATCGGGAGAGGTTTGTGCACCTACTGATCAGAGCGCGTGCTGACACGGAGCCTTGTTTATAAAGTTTGTTTGTAAAGTTGTTTGTAAAGCCTTGTTTATACTCGACACCTCCGCACGAGCGCGAATGTGCGCATGGCAAAAATGACGCGTTGGGTGCGCAAGACCAGGAAGACTGTGGCTGGCTGTGTGTACGCCAATTTTTTTGTATCAGCGCGCCCGGCGCCGCGTCCGGAAGCAACTTCAAGCCGAATCTGCCCGAGCTTGTACGTCTCACCACACCGCCCGGCACCCAGTTTGCGCGTCTAAATTGCAATTGTCTTTTCTTAAGGGTTTGTTTACTGTGTGTGATTAATTTAATGGATAGCACATTCACTTCAAGTTGTCTTCGTCCTCTATTCTGAAATGTTTCGGTCTCCCACGTGTGTGTGGCAAGCTGTACCGCCGGGAACATGCAAAAAATAAATAAAGAAAGAAGCGTCGACGCAAAAATATGACGTCGACGCAATTTTGACGTTGAACAATCGACGTCATCGACGCGCCGCTACAGCACTACTGCGCACACACACACCGTTATTTTCCCATTCGGCTCCTCCCGACCGCAGATGTAGGTTTGCAAGGCATTTTTCCCGGTGTTTTTCTGTCAATTTCTTGTATTTTCCCCCCTTATGAACTTTGGGCACACGATAAAAACTCCTCGTGGTTTGATCGATTTGAGCAACCATAAACGACGCAAAACATAGGCATTTTGAGTGTGTTATAGTGCTTCCTAATGTAGAAAATCACTTCTTGCCCTCCATCTGAAAACAAGCTATAGGCTATTTTGTACCCTAGTTTTGAGCCTAGCTGAAAAACGCTCGGTTTTTATGGGCGTCTCGCACTGAAGACTTGGAAGTAAACGCCCACTGCTGTGAGTGGATAACAGTTTAGCATATTATAATGAGTTTCAACTCACCCATCAATACACTTGGGGGAAATTGTTTTGAAAACGTCCAATGTTGTAAAATGGCAACCGGAATGATTCGCCCATACATGTCCGTGTGTTGCACAATTCCTGTCAGATCCAATGTAGACGTCACATCACCGTTCTTTACTCTTAATCGGTCTGCAAATCCAGTCTCGTTTACAAATCAATCCTCAGTGAAATGAAGCGAACCGACAACAATGTTTTACCTCATCAGCTGGAACGCCATTAAAAATAAAGTTAATCCATGCAGTCCTATTGGAATCCAGAGGAAGCTTATGCAGCGACTGTCTTCTTTCACAATATTCTGTATTGCTCGGTAGCTATACAGAATATTGTGCATCTATGTTATTTAGCTATGCGTGTAATGCGTGAATCGGTGGGCGGGGCTAAACCAGGCATGTTATAGTGGGAGTTGATCTTCTTCTGCGGGGGTGGTGTTTTATCCTCTTTGTCGTCATAGTTCCCCACTTGTAAAAACGAGTCGTTTGCTGAGCCTGGTGTCAATAAAAGCTTTTATTGGACTAACAAGGACGTTTTCAGTTCTGAAACTTACAGGATATTTTTATAATATGATGACCTCTTAGATGTCAAAAACTCAAGGAAAAATAGATTTCTCAGTTCATCACCCCTTTAATAATCTAAAGAACATGTTTTCACTATAAAGATATTCTTCATGGAAGCATCAATGTCAATAAAGAACCTTTATTTTTAAGAGTATGTACTTGTTGCACATGCAAAGAGCTTTACTCTTGGTAATAAATCAGTTTTTGACTGTATAATGCGCTGATGCAGTCACCGATGGGGTGGGCTGAAGAAAAGCACTGCCACTCGTCTCCGCTTTATGATCTTATGGCCAGATGTTTATGTTCCATAGGCTGGAGTGGAAAGCTGCCATGACATCAGCCAGAGGACAGCGGGATTCTGGGCCTGGGACAGGAAGTGACTCACGGGAAGTGAGCTGAGGTGAGGCAGGCAGAAGGCAATCCATCTCTTCTGTACACACACACACACATACTGGTTAAGTCTACCTCATCGCAGCCACATGTAATGTAAGAGGCAGTCGCATACAAACATTTTAAGAGCTTAAGCCGATGGAGATGCCATGCGTCAAACAATCTTTGCAATCACACTCAAGTCAAGTCACCTTTATTTATGTTGTGCTTTACACAATACAGATTGTTTCGAAAATGATGCATTTCGGCTGTTGTTCAGCTGAAGTCAGTTCAGTGTTGATTCAGTTCTGTTGAAAAGATCATTAATTTATTACTAAATTAGTTCAGTTTGTCTATAAAGCAGTTCGTCCAGCTCAGGTCAGTTCTCATACACAGCGTTAGTACAGTCAGAACAATAATATTGTTGAATATTAGGTTTCACCGACTGCCAGCCTAGGTGACAGTGGCAAGGAACCCACTCAAAAGTATTTAGTCCTTAATTTAAGATTTGGTGATTTGGATTACACAGTTTTAACAAAAACTTATCATATGCATATGTCAGTCAGAAAGGAATTAGATTTCTGTTTAGTACTAATAAACTAAATGTATTTTAAATGCAAAAGAACCAGGTCTAAATATTTATCATTAACAAATCCAATCGTAGATTTGAACTAGATAAATATTGCTTGTTCAGTCTTGCCGTATATTTTTAGCATGTTAATGCATTCTAACTGAATGAATTGAATTGATTTCACAATGAACAAATTGATGTTCGTTCAAAGCTATTTGAGTAAATGCATTTTGAAATAGATGCGAATACTTGATAACAAACTTATACGCCTTGCCTGTTTCTTCCATGTGCTGTGAAAAATATGCATCACATTAGTAATTCGTTAATTAAATCTGTGTTGTCCAAACAATTCAAATCGTGCATTTTTTATAGGCCTAGATATTTTTGGAGTGCAGAATTGAATCGTGAACGCAAATGCAAGTCCGTATCGATGCAATTAAAAATTTACAGTCACCCATTTCTCGCACACATATACACTGTAAAAAAATATTGTTGGTTTAACTTAAAGTAAGTAACCTGGTTGCCTTAAAATTTTAAGTTCATTGAACTGGAAAAAGTGAGTTAATACAATGAAGGAGAATGATTTAATCATCAGAAACTCAAAATTATATGTTATCTGAACTAAATAAATTATTTAAGTTGATTTGACAAAAGAAAAAAATGTTGTGATTACCAGTGTTGTAGTACTCGAAACTCGGACTCGGACTCGGTCTCGAGACCATATTTTAATGGTCTTGGTCTTGTCATGGACCCGTGTCCATTTGGACTCGGAATTGACTCGTACTCGAACATTTTTTTTTTTTTTTTGGACTCGGAATTATTCCCGAGTCCACTCGAGTTTAATTAAAAATATTTTTCATGATTATTAATGTATGTTAATAAAATATTTCTTTAAATTGATTGACACGCCCAGTGATTGGTGATTTTATAGTGCGCAACTGCGCATGACAAATTGTAATAAAATTACTTTTAACACCACCTACTATGTGGCCTTTTTACCCTAAACTGATCTTATTTTTTAAACTCTAAGTAAATTCAGTAAAAAAAAAAAAGAAGGTAATTAGGTAATCAACCCTCACTGGTCTCGGTCTCGACTCGGACTCGACCGTCTCTGGTCTCGGACTCGACTCGGACTCGACACTCTATGGACTTGGTCTTGACTTGTTTCGACTCGGACTCGAGTGAGGTGGTCTCGACTACAACACTGGTGATTACTACACTGTAAAAAAATATTGTTGGTTTAACTTAAAAAAAAGTAAGTAACCTGGGTTGCCTTAAAATTTTAAGTTGATTGAACTGAAAAAAGTGAGTTAATACAATGAAGTAGAATGATTTAATCATCAGAAACTCAAAATTATACATTATCTCAACTAAATAAATTATTATAAAGTTGATTTGACAAAAGAAAATATTTTGTGATAACAAATCTTGAAAATATTTTTTTACAGTGTAGTGTTTACCGCTCAAGTTACTCATTTCCATCCAGTCAACTTCCAGATGACGTTCCAACAAGAAGCGTCATTCTAATTGGTTGGTATGGCATGACATTACTCATTTTGTGAAGTGCTTGGTACACTTGGGCTCAAACTGATCAACACTGACTGGTGCCATGAATCAGGCTGGGCTGGGATGCCTTGTGTCCCTGACCAGCACTGCCTGGTGCTTCATATGTAGCCTGTTACACTAATGGGAAACGTGTGAGGAGGGAATTAACGCCATACCACCCAGGGTGGCGAACCTTACCCGCCCTCGACCGGCTCCAAGGCCCCGCAGCTGGCTGCAACCCCAAGTTAATCCATTCTAAGCGGCAGGTTCAAGACTAGGCTTTTGCCGTTAGGCCACCAACGGCGAGGTGTGTGTGTGTCCTTAGCCGGACTTTTTCAACACAAACCAGCCTGATTAGCCCGAGTATACACTGAACGCGTTTACTTTTGAGAGAGAATCAACATGACATTGATACAGTCCTTGAACGTAACTCATTTGCAGCGAAAAACCGGAGCAGATGTATTCAAAAAAGTCTTCAAAAACATTTTTTCTTCCCCCAACAATATAGTGTATTGTATATCAGCTTCTCAGAGCATTCCACATGTACGGTGAATCAGCTGGGTTTGGAGCCGCAGGAGAAGTTAATGTGAAAGATCAATGCCATCTGCTGCCGGCATCCTTCAGGTTACTGACATCTGGGATGGAATGGGGATTGCAAGTGTACAGTGAACTATAGGGTTGCTTTAGTAATCTTGTTATCCGTCAAGCTTTAGCATTTGCAGGTGAGCTATTAATGTGTTTCTGATTTGTAAGCACATCAAATGTTTTCAATCATTCGCTGGTTTTTCTCTGGGTCCATTTCAGATACAAGGTGCCTGTTGTTTGGCGCGGTGTGCAATTTTTCTTTCCAAGGTGCCTCAGACGTATTAAGAATTGTGCGAAAAAAAGAGTCCCTGGTCACATTTCACCCTAAAATCAGAGGGAAAACTGTGTAATTTGTTTATTTTAATAATAGTACACATTAGTTTGTGCGTTCTTCAGTATTGGTTTTCCCCTTAATTAGATAGAAATAGGCTTTATGTCGTGCGTCACGTGACCAAACCGGAAAACAGGTCTCATCGCACTGAACTACGACTATGATATCTATGGATTTTTAAGGTAATCAGCTAACATAACTAGTTCACTTTGTTATTGGCGTTTTATTCCATTTAAATATCTAAACGTTACTGTTTAAAAACGTTTAAATATCAATCTGCACATGTGAGGGATATTGGTTATGCTAATCTTTGCTCGCTCCTTTTAAGTTATCTTGAGTTAAAACCGCAAAAAAATTCGTGAAGCACATACAAAAGACCTGGACCGGAAGCGATGCGACCTGTTTTACAGAATGCGGAAGTAAGTTGTGCATATAGCCTATTGTTATTTTTGCTTTACATATTATTGTAAAAAAAAATATTGTTGGTTTAACGTAAAAAATGAAGTAACCTGGGTGCCTAAGTTCATTGAAATGGAAAAATGTAGTTAATACAATGAAGGAGATTGATTTAATCATCAGAAACTCAAAATATTATGTTATCTGAACCACATAAATTATTTAAGTTGATTTGACAAAAGAAAAAATGTGATTACATATCACAAACGTATATTTTTTTACAGTGCTTATGCTCAACAAACTTGTGTGCGAGAAAGATTTATTTTTTTTATCAAAGTTAAAACAAACAAAAAAAAAACAGTTGTGCTTCTTAAAATTTTGGTGGGAGTTGACGTACATATTTTCCAGGATTCTTTGATTAATTTATTTGAAATAGAATTACTTTTGTAACAATGTCAAAATCTTTCCCGTCACTTTTGATCAATTTAATACATCCTTTCTGAGTAAAGGTATTCATTTCTTTAAAAAAAAAAAAAAAAAAATCATGACAGTGTGTAGCTATAATATAAATAAATATTTTTAGAAATATAGAAAATATAGCCTTTTTCTTATAAGAAATTACTTTTTATATTTTTATGTTTTATATTAAAAAACGAAATTTGTTATATCTTTCTTTTTTCCTCTTGATTTTGGGATGAAATGACCTGGAAGTATCTTCGTGAGATTCACTTGAACGTGTCCATTAGTTGAGCCATCCAAACAGGACCTTACCTAAGTGCACGCATCTCCAGAATTCTTGTAAAGATAGAGAACAGATAGACCACCAACTGCGTTTAGCGCTGCGCTGCAGCTGCCCTTCAGAAACAAACACCCCAAATATCTCCTTTGACCATCTGTTTACATGCTTGCTCACTAGAGTGTTCCAAACTGAAACATCCTCCACGCAAAGCTTTTATGAGAAACATCAAAATGCTTTCATACACCAAGTCACTGTACTGCCATGGTTACCATCAGCCAATAAATGTCAAGAAAAATGACCAAAGTTTACTACACAGAGTCTCTGGGGAACATGAGCGATGTGGTTTACTGTGAGGGGAAAGAGGCCTGCGTCCCAACAACAAATAGTTGAAGGTATGAGTCGTAGTGCGCTGGCACTGAATCAGAGCAAACAGTGGATCTGACATGAGGCCACGAGAGGGTTCTGACTCACTCGGTCTGAGGCACCTGCTCTGTGGGTGTGTTTGTGTGTGTTCATGTGTTTGCTTGTGGGTTTGTGTTGGTGCAAAAAGAAATGGCTGGACTCTACTGAGTGGATGCCTTGGCGATTAGTGTGCACAACCAATGGTGCATGGGTTCGGGGACATACAAAAAACATCAATTTAAGTGCATTCTAAGACACAAACACATTTTTGTGCATTTGATTTTCCTGCCACACTGTAAACACCGTGTTCTTTCCCGAAGTTGTAAATAAAACAAAGGCTATTTGAGTATATTTTACATGGAAGGACACTTTTAGTCTTTCTACTTCGAAATTTCAAAATTCAGCGTTACTTGCCGTTCCTTTGTTATTATGTGTGAAATTTGCTTAGAATTTCTGAGTGCAAAATTTACACCATTTTTTTAAGTGTAGGCAAAAAATACTTTAAAAAACAAACACATTTCTGCTTTTTGTTTAGGCTAATTGACCTAATTCAAATTAGTTAAAGGTACAATATGCAGGATTTTTGCAGTAAAATATCCACACAAAAAAACACTAGGACAATGTTATATGTTTTGTTTAGTTGATTACTTACAATATCCTAAATGTTTTCAACTATTTGTAAATCGTGAGAAAATTGCGATTTTAACCAAGGAAACGGGACGTGTGAGCAGTCGCTAGTCAATGACGTCATATCCGCCGTTACCGCCGGTTTCCGCCAGGTTTGACCTTGTACTGCAATAGTAACCATGGCGACAGACGTTGACAAACGGGTTATTTTGGACCATGGCAAGCAGACTTTGAGACGAAAAGAGGACTAATTAACAACTTTCGAGATGCCGAGAGCATATCCGCGACTAACTTTGTCTTAGCGGCGTGAGGGTTGCAGGTTACTTTATTAAACAGATGTTGAGCAAACTAATCAGTTATTTAGTTCAACATGATGAAAAGTTAGAATATGATCTGTATGTTATTCTCTAATGTTAATCTAGCTTAGTCTCATACAGCCAACACACAACCTAACTAACATTCAACACACTCAAATGCCGATTAGTGTGATATTGTAACTGTTAGAGCAAGTGCGTTACATCACAAGTTTAATTCGTCTAATAAACTGACCTGTGTGAGTGTTAATTCAGCTCTTGCATGTAGTTCGGTAGAATGAAACCCTTATTCCTTTATATCCGTGGGACTCGCGTTGCGTGTGGCGCTGGTATACGTCTAGCAATCGCGACCTGGTTCGCACCCCACTCATGTTCAAAACATCACTGTATTCGATCATTCATAAAAGATCCATCAGCTTGACGACAAGATCCATAATTCTGCTTAATGCGGAATATACGTCATCAATATTCGCCTTTGTTATTGTAAGAGGTTAGCGACCCCTGGTGGCGGAAAAAATCTTGCATATTGTACCTTTAATGCATCACAAATTTTGAACTATTACTTATTTATTATATATTAATTGTTTGGGGACTTCAGTTTTGACTTGAGAATACATGGTTCATACTATTGTTATTTCTGTGTTACAAATATTCAAATAATCACAGAAATACTAAGATAAAATTTTGTATTTTGTTGGGTTTGTCCACATTTGACCCAAACATGTTGAAACAACCCAGAATATTTTAGTGTAGGGTAAAGGGTTTGTTCATTTCCCTAACCTTAAAATGATGCTCGCCTTAGCAAACACCACTGACTATAAAAAAAAATTGTCAAGGGTTTCTGAGGAAAAATACAGGTAGCAACAAGATTTTCCAGTGACATTTCTGGTCAGCTTAACCAAAGCAAGAAAAGCCTTGGCTCTTTGCACCCACGGCCTGTAGCAATGAATCCATCTCAAAGATTTGAGTTCACCGGTTGATGTGCAAATAATCTGCTTTTCCAGGAGCCGAAGTGGAAAAAGCACAAACAAACAGAAGACTTCATAAATACAACTGAGTCATTTCCTAACATTTAGCTGGCCTGGCCTTCATATACAGACATAGGGCCTCTATTCTGTCTCGTTTTCCAAAAAAAAAAAAAAAAACGGACCCTCTCCCACACGTACACACACGCACACAATAAAATCTAATAATGTAATAGAATAATGTGTTCTTTACGGGGACGTAAGAATTAGACCCATCATTTCTGGGTTTGTCGGTCACTCTGGAAAAGTCATTTCTGTGTGTTTCTTTCCTCTTTCAGCAACATGTGGATGCGTGGCTTTTTGATGTGTTTTGAGCTACTCCACAGACGCTCCGTTTCCAAGTGTGCTGGACGTCATCATATGGACGCTTCACAGAAAGGCGTAGTGAACCTCCTCTCAAATTAGCGTGCCGCTGTGGGATAACAAAGGCCTTCCGATCCGCCGCAGACCCTGTCCGAACTTCAGCGTCCCTCTGGCACGGGGCCAGCAGTCATATTCAAGCTCGGTCGGGTTCCCCTCATCAAAGGTACGCGCTGCATAGTTTCCAAACGCCGACCGCCAGAAATCTGGAAATCGGATTCTGATGTTGCATGAATCTGGTCAGAGGAACTACAGATACTTTCGGTGTGGTTTGCACTAAGTGAGACGAATCAAATTACTGTTCCTTGCCAAACTGAATCCCTCCCAACCAGTGCCCAGACTGATGCTCGCAAAGCCATATGGTTGCATTTCCCAACCTTTTTTGATGCTTTAAAAAGAAAATTGGCCCGAACAAACTGTTCTATTCACTAAGGTGCATCTTCAGTCAATATATCATTGTAAAGTTTCACTGAGAGTTCATACTGCAATTTTTAAGGCAGATTGTCAGTTTTAGACATGAATGAGTAATGGCCCTGTTTACACCTGTTATTAAGATCGGATCGCAAGTAGACGAGGGAGACACATGCCCGTTTACACCTGCACTCTTTGAAGAAATGGTTCTATATAGAACCTTGAAAGGTTCTATCAGCGCTACGTATTTGGAACCCCTAAAAGTTTCTATACACTATTAAAAAGGGTTCCTCTGGGTTCTATATAGAACCCTGGGGTTCCATACTTGGTCAATAGAACCTTCTACCAAAAAAAAAAAATGGTTCTTTATAGAACCATTTTGGAATTCCATATATGAAGCGGGGGATGGAACCATTTCTGGTTCTAAATAGAACCATTTCTTCTAAGAGTGTGGTGTTTTAATCTGTCTATTTTGTCCACTTTCAACCACTTCTGTCCTGATTTCTTCCAAGGGAGGGTCTATAGACAGGCTTTTTCAGATCTTTCGATCTAATGGACGAAATAAGCTCACGTAAATTTTCATATAAACACTAAAGGAGACACACGGAGAGCATCAGCTTTTGTTTCTGCTCTGACAGCCACTACTAGACCACACTGATCGCTGTGAGTGTGTGTTAGAAATCAGTAATGGCGAGAGAACACAGTGCTTAGTACATTTTTGTTTTTTGGTCTTCAAACCAACATTGGGTCTTCAGCCGACAAAGTTTGAGCACGCTTCTCATAATGTTTACACGTTAAGTCGGTAGGCATCTGTTGAAACGCATTCGACCACATGAGCATTTACTCTACGAAAGCAATCCAGCCAAAAGTGTTTTTAAATACCTCTGGAAGTGGCTGAAAGTGCACTATTTTAGACCCCATTTACACCTGTATTTAGCGTCATCCACTTGCCACTGTATGAATACGCTTTATCTAATCAAAACAATTGTGGCAACAGATTACAGGCAATATTATTAATTAAATTTAACAAATTAGAATTGAGTAATAATTAATCAAATTAATTCCATAAAAGTTAACCATTTAAAATTAGTAAAACTTAAAACAACAACCAAAAAAAAAAAAATGAAATTTAAGTCACCATTATGGTGATCGGTTTGTTTTAAAATGACGGTTTTCTCCTTGAGTGATTCTGCTTGTTAACATCAGGTGTCTTCAATGCTGGCAAGATAAAATAAAGAGTTCTTAATTAATCTTTGACGTCTGTCTGTTAGTGAGACATTTTTGTTAATTTTTTTGGTGTAAACTTTACCCATGTTAAATGGTTAACTTTTAAGGAAATATTTGATTAATAATTACTCAATTCTAATTTGTTAAATTGAATTCATAATATTGCTTGTAATCTTTTGCCACAATTTTATTGATTTGATAAAGCGTAATCATTTTTACAGTGCGATCGACCAAAACGCATCTTAACACCAGCTGTAAACGGTAATATACTAGTAGTTTCAGTTAAAACAACTTGTTCTGTATAACAACTTCAATGCAAATGATGACCTTTGAAACTTAAATAGATATATTTGTATATTTTCTATTTTTATTTGATATTTTATCTTTTATCTATGCAAACAAATGACTGAATAGACCCAGCTGAGGCATGTCTATGTGAAACCAAAGCATGCCACTGATATAGTTGTTTTGGCCAATCCAACGACTGAAATGTTTTACTGCTCTCTGCAGTGACCCTGACCCTGCTTTAGTTTTCCCCTGATCTCTTGGGTAGTAAGAAGTCAAAGGGTCAGAGCTTGTAGGCTGACAGAACAGGAGGGACGTTGGGAAATG
Organism: Pimephales promelas; assembly: GCF_016745375.1. The sequence continues at coordinate 6,089,276 of NW_024121521.1, forward strand.
CACGTTAAATGTGAAACATGGCAGGGTAGTTGTATTGCCATACAACTCAATTAAAGCTTTATGGACTCTTTAAAGACAAACCATTAAATCTAACACTCCCTGAGAATGTTTCCCCACTCTAAAAGCGCTCTGGATGGAGGAAGTTAGCTTTTACCATTGCATGAAATGTCATTTTCATTAAAAAGCATTCATTCTGGGTAAAAAAAAAAAGGAAGGAAAACAGTTCCTTCTGGGGCTGAATGAATATCTGGTGAATAGAAACCACAAAGGCTGTTGAGTTTTTCCATACCAGACCTGCGGTTTGGTCTATACAATGACAAACTAACGTAGCAAGAAATAGAACACTTTTGGATAAACTTCAGATTGGAAATAAAAGTAGCCAAACACACATAATTATGCTAAAATCAAAGCTGCTCAACCCTCAGTGGGCTTTAGGGTCATTATGATTTATTATTCCAATGTTTGCAATGTTTCTGCATGAATATTCGAGTGTAGATGAGATGTGAATCATGCCTAGAGTACCAATGCAGTAGTTTCCAAGAAACTTGACACACATCTTATCTTCTGATGTGTTCCAGATTAATCCATTTATATTTAAAACTAAATGCTCTCTTTGTTGATGTACTTTTGAGTGTCACTACTTGACAGAGCCAAAGACGTGAATCTTTGAAAAACACGCATTTGCTTTGAGATTATGCAGTGCCTTCCCAGAGTTTAGAAGCACATATTTGGACAGCTAAATGCATTAGAGTAACTTGTAATTATAATTAAAAACCAGCAATAAGGATTTTTTTCGATGACATCATAATGGTGAATTACACACATCACAGCAGCAGCGATGTCTGAATCTGATTGCTGGAATAACTCGGCTTTTTGAAGATTACACACCATTAGAGCTAGCTGATTGATAGCTATTTTAACATTTATACACAACAGACCAATTAAAACACAATTTAGAGATGCTTTTTCTGTGATTTGAATTAGTTTTTTTTTCATAGTTTGCGTTGTTCCGAAATTATTTCCTATATTAAAAGTATTTATGCTGATATTGTCCAAAACCCAACTTTTCATATGGTATTTTCAAGTTTTTGGAGGGCTCTTTACCAACAAATTCTCAACATTTGGCGTCATATAGGTGACGCCATATGACATTTCGTCGAAATACTACGCACATGGTACCCTTTAGCGTCAATATAACACGCACGAGATGTGTGTTATATTGATGCGTGTTAAAAGATACCAGTCACCTGTATAACGCCTTGGTTTCTGCGTGTTATATTGACGCTAAAGGGTGCCATGTGCGTAGTATTGCGATGAAATGTCATATGGGGTCACCTATATGACGCTAAAGAATGAGAATAGGCTCCTATTTACATGACATGCTGGTTTCTGGCTTGTATCGGATTCTTACTCAAATCAGATCATCACCTTTTGAATTGTTTGCATAAAGAAAATATCACAATTCCAGTAGTGCATAAAGTAACCACATGCCACGTGGGTCTATGCAACCGCATATTTGTTATATCACGACTTTTAAAGAGAACTTCATCATCCATGGTTTATTTTTTGGTTTCAAATAATGTATTCCCAGATGCACACTGAATGAAGATCATATATATTTTTTTTCATGATAAATACACATCATTTACAAATAAAGTGGTTATGCAATAAATACATCATAAAAATCTGAGCATTATACTTCATGTGCAATTGCACTCATTTTGAAATGTACATGGGACAGGGAAAACAAAACAAAAAACATCTTGGAAAAAGCAAGCACTCTCATTAAAATATTTATTTTCCCATTTTTTTTTTTCAGTCAACATAAATATATTCATATATATTTCTTTTCTTCCTCCAAAATAGCTCTTTGAATGTTCTTTCGTATAAATAAAAGTCTTCATCGGCGGGGGATGTGTAGTTCTCATCGGCACCCGCAGCCCTCCACCACCATGTCCTGATAGTTTTTAAGAATGACTTTGTCGTACTCGTCGAGGTACAGCAGCGATATGGGGCTGAGCTCTGTTGGGACGCAGCAGGCTCTGGGAATGTTGGAATTGACCGAGTTCACCAGCGTCTGGACGATGGCGTGATTGGTGGAGTTCAGGTGGTCCGACAGCGGGAAGGGACACTCGCCGTGGCAGTAGAAAGCGTGGTACCCCGGTGGCGCCACGATCCACTCGTTCCAGCCCACGTCGCTGAAGTCCACGTAAAGAGAGTGTCTCCTGCAGTTTGTGCGCTGGTGCTGGTGCTGCTTCTTGCGGTTCCCCTTCGCCCGCCGCGCCTGCCGCTTCTCTCGGTTCGAATGCAGGACGGCCGAGCCTTGGCCGTCGTGGCTGTAGGTCACCAGAAGCGGTCGGGCTTGCGCCCACGAGTCCTCGTCCGTGTGAAGGGATCGGCTGACCCTCACGTGCCTCCTCCGGTTCCTCTCGGCCTCCTCGGATCCTTCCGGCTCCTCGGGATGGAGCACTTCCACCAGGAGCCCGTGGTTGTGCTGGGATTCACGGGCCCAGCGAGCCACGGCCGAGCCCACGTCGAAGCTCTCCCAGCGCGTGTGAGAGTCCTGCACCAATCGGGTGTCCAGAAGTCTGGTAAGAGGCTCTTTGGAGGGGGCCAGCGCCGGCCTAAACACCTCGTAAATGTTAATTCGGTGGAAGCCACCTGCCCCGGCGCCCCCGAGAATCTGGTCCCTGAAAACGCGCAGCTCAGCGGCCGTGATGAGCTCCTCGACGGGAACGGAGGTAAGGTTGAAGAAAAACTGCTGCGTCGTTTTTCCTCTCAGGCTGGACAGTGCCTCAAAAGCCTCTGGAACGACAGAAGAAAGAGCGTCAACAAATTACGAACACTGTTCGATGTGAACTACACACTTCTTCAGGCTGAAACCTGACATTTTCACTTTGGCTTTGGGTTTTCCACTCATAATTCCTCGTCTGGCCCGAGCGAGAGATTACACGGTAGAACCAGGTGTTAAAATGAAAGGCTAGCTGCGAGCGCCGAGGCTGTTTGTGTGGCTGTGGAGTGACAACACGCTCTTGTTTCCAGGCCTTTGTCGAATAAAGGTTGCAATCAGCAAAGGAACAGCTACTCCTACGACTGAATGCCCTAAAATAAAAACGCTCTTAGACCAAAGAGCTCACTTAATCTCTTTTGAAAAGAGACGTTTTGGAAATTCCATTCCCAATAATCCAACCTATCTGCCTCATAATCACAAAGAGCCTACAGAAGATAAGCACGCTTTATTTGATGTGGGAAAGCCCAGCTCTTTCTTTCCCTCGTTCTGTCTGTCTTTCCTCACCTTTTTCCTTTTTCTCCCAGTCGATCCGTCTTGAGGGGGAGTGACTGCGAACATGTCGGGGCTTGTCGAAAGCAGTTAGCCACAGTTATGAGTGTATTGACATTCCTAATTTCTGTTTGTATGTTATGCCAAAACAGCAAATCGTACAAGTCTTACATTTAAGACGGCTAGCTTCAATACTGACTGTGAATCTCTCAGAAGGACTGACGTCGAGCTATTTCAGCAGCTCCGTGTTGGACCAACTGTTGAAACGATGACATAATATTGCGTGGAAAACTTTTTGAGGGATTTGATCAAATTCCTGTTAGGTCCTAAACCACCGAGTTCACCGTATTAAGACAATGACAAAAGCCTGAGGCAAAGGAGGTGCCCAAATTACCATACTATAAGTCTCATTCGGAGTAAACAGGGAAGAAACTTCATGCAAACACTTAAATAGTCTGTTTCAACGCGAGCACACAAAAAGCATCCTTGTTTGCAGTGTGTCAGCTCAACCACTGGATGTCATCCATCCGAATCTGTGCCATTCTACAGCCTGTCGTATGGATCCCTCCCCCTCTCTTTACCACAGTAAAGCAATTTTCTTGTGTTGCCTTGATATTACAGTTTATGTTGACCTCTTAACAGACTCCAGAACGAAGGCTCAAGTCTTCCAGAGCAAGAGAGGGCATGTTTCTCGAGTGTTTAAATCAGATAACACTCCTAAAAGAGACTTAATTGACATGCCACCTGATCACACTCGGGTTGATTTCGTTATAAAAAAAGATTCTGTTACTGGTGAATTTAGGTCTCACCATTCAACAAGGCCACCCACAATCTCCTGACTGGCTCAAGCAGTTAGGTTAGAATTACTCGGGCATTTGATAAAGAGTTGAGCAAAGCCAAAAACACTCGCACAGGATATCCGTATGAAAGGTAGTGCAAAAACAACCCCCCGCCCCATCGATGGCTCAAAAACATCAATGTCAGAATCTCAGCAAAACTTATGCGCGCAAATACCATCCTGGATTTCCTCATAAGGCTTGTTACTGTAATCTGTGGATTCTTGGAAAATAACTAGTGCATGAACTCCACACCTTGTCTGGAAAACTACTCTAAGTGCACTCAAACACTATCAATTATTTGCAGTAAAGTCACCATTAGGATGCAATTTTTTGCTTCTTTAATAATAGTGAGAGATGTTTATGGAATGTCAATAGTTTCCAAATGCTTGCATCACATCATTCCTTAGAATTGTAGAATCTTATGGGAATAAACGAACGCGCTTTTAAGCCTCAAACTTAAAATTTTTATTTAATCGCATCCAAAATAAAAGTTTGTGTTTACATAATATGTGTGTGTATATTTATTTTGCATATATAAATACACACACATGCATGTATATATTTAAGAAATATTTGCATGAATATACTGTATATATTTATATTGAATATAAATATTTTATATATTAATAACACATTTTTCTTAAATATATACATGCACATGTGTGAATTTTTATATGCAAAATAATTATACATGGTACATATATTATGTTAACACAAACTTTTATTTTGGATGCGATTAATCGCGATTAATCGTTGCCCAGCCGTACTAGAAACCTAAATTAGACTACACACACACACACAAACAAAAACATTCATAATCAAAAATTAGGCCTCACCTTCATGATGAAAACTTCGTATTGTGTTTGCCCTGCTGGCTGCCCATTCCACATGCTTTCCCATAGTGCTCCTCGGCCGCCGGATGTTCGGGTCATCGTTTTCAGAGTGCATATTATACAAGTCCAGCATATACTGAGGGACCACCGCTGATTTGCTTGGCGTGGGTCTTCGCTTCAGTCCAAACATATTGAGCAGCCGTAGCTCGAACTCGTTCAGGAAGTTTATATCTGATCTCTCCGGTGTGTGTCTCCCAGAATCACTGTATTTCCGTCGGTCGATCTCGGGAATGAGTCCAGCGGCACCTCCCAGCAACACCTGACCGAGCAACAGCACCGTGAGAGCGCGGACCACAGCGACCATGATCAGTCAGTTCCTGTGAAGAGAGAATACAGATTAGTCCTTCTATCAAATTGGCAAATGAGCTTATTTGAAATAAGTGGGGTTTTTTTGCATCTTAGGTTCAGGAAAGAACATTCTTCTTACCATCAATCAACCAAGTTCATTATTAATTTTTTTTTTTTAAAATTACCGCATTTTCATAGGAGAAACTTTTTTTAGTTCCACAAAAAAACTTTTAGAAAGTTATCATACACTGCTGCTTTAAAAAAAAAAAAACTTGTACAGTCTAAAGTCCTTCAAAGAACCATTAAATAACTTTGTTTTAAAGAGTACTCAGTATGTTTCTGATAACTACAGCCCCCCTGGAGCAATCTAGTGTTAAGTGCCTTGCTCAATAGCACAATGGTTTATAGATCACCCATAGATAGCTTAAACCCTTGAATCACTCATAGAAGTCTAAAGTTTGTTTGGTTATTATGGAATACCTGTTCCTTTAAGTCCTAAAAACACTTTTGACTACCATCCCAGAGCTTCAACCACTTTATTGCATGGAAAAGATCCCTAGCCACATTCAACCTGTGGCTGCCTCAAACCACAGCCATATCTAGATCTTTTGGAGATGAACACACACACACACGCACATAAAGATTAAGAATAATATCCCTGCCGCAGGCTATAATAAGAGATTGATCTACAGTGAAAGCAGGAGGATGTCAGACAAATGGGATGAAACAGGAAAGAGTGAATCAAAAGGAATCGAAAGAAGGGAGAGACATGAAGACAGCAGACATGGAGTCTGCAATTAAAGGGAGATAAGAGAGCAGTGTCTGGGTGGGGGTCTGCCTTTAGATCATGAAAGGAAAGTCTTCAAAAGGACTGAATGTCTAGCAAAAGACCAGCCAAAGGAGAGGCAGAGTTGTGAGGCTACAGGTGGTAGATCTTACGCAAAAACAACTCAAGCAACAAAGACGACAAAGAGATCTGATGATAAGGAACCAGAGAAGTGTTTTCTTTTCATTTGCGCATGACTCCTGACCTTGCACACTACATGTATGTACTTATATAATGTGATGTATACAATGCATTATGTTATATAAATGTCATCATTGGTTTTAATACGCTCGCGCTGTTTGCATAACCTAATATCAAACAAATAATGTATAGCGTTACCGAAGGAGGAAGCGCTGTGGCCGGTCTGCGTTCCCGTCGTCTATTAAGTTCCTCATGAATTCGTGTTTTAATCCACAAGCAATTTTTTTTTTTATCCCACGACAGAGAGTAGTCGCAACTCAGGTCGCCTCTTCTTGTCCATACTTGTGCAGCACTTTAAACTAGACTGTGTTAAACTCTAACGAAGAGCGCGAGCGCTTAGGTCAAAGAAAGCAGCAATCCCAAAAGTGACAGCGCGAGATCGCAAAATCCTTGATTTGTCATTTTTTGTTTTGAAGGAGAAAAAAAAAACTGATCAAGAGAAGTTTTTGGAGACTGCTTGGAGATCCATCTCTGCGTGCACCACGCGCCGCGTCCGTGCCATTGATTGGAGCGCTTCGCTCCGCGAGCGCGAGGCTTTTTGTTGTCTGGTGATGTCACAATGACTGTCATCATTAAAGTCCATTGAAATGCGTCGCGTTCTCTCCATTCAAACGTTTGAACATGCCCACAGTGTGCGTGGTGAGTGATAGAATTTGTCATTGCACATATCCTATGTGTTCTACACTGTAAACATGTTAGTACTTTTGCCGGGAAAAGAATGTTAGCCAACCGTATTAAATGCTGTTATAATATTAGACTTTAAAATAGGGGGTTTTAAACTTTCACAAATATGATTAGCCTACAAAGGACTCTGTATTTTCAATGTACAAATATAGGAAAAATTAATTAAATAAATAAATTGTGTCATTACAATACAAAACCAAACCAACTTCTTAGAATATTGTCTAGAAAATATTTGTTGTTTCAAACTGGCAGCAATTTTAGATTTTAAATGTTTTAGATGTTTTTTTTTAAATGAAGAGAAACATTTTATTTTAATTTTATACAATTTTAATGCGCATTTCTAACTTTTCACACTCATTTTTTCCAGAAAATAGGCTACTGCCTGAGGGAGATAGTGGCCACTCACTCACTAGGAAAATACATGATAGCATCCCTTCACGGCCCCCTGGGAGTCCAGGAACACTTACTTTGTTTGCATTTTGTTTTGACAAATATTTGTACCCATGCAATATTAGATGCATAAACCTAAAGTGAAACATTTTCAATTATATTTCATATAATGTAATGAAAATTTCCATATCTCTATATTTTCAAAGCAGCTTTAAAGGAAATTGCCTAAAGGTGACAGTGGCCACTCACTAGAAAAACAAACAAGATAGGACCCCTCTACGACCCCCTGGGAGTCCCTGGCCCTGCAGTATTAACACCCCAAAGTATTACTTTATATATTTAGCTCTATCTATCTGCCTGTCTGTACCGTCAAATACATGTTTTTGAAAGAAGTCTTTTATGCTCGTTTGTTTGATCAAAAATACAGGAAAAAAAATCGAATATTGTGAAATATTATTACAATTTAAAATAATGTTTTTCTACTTTAATATTCCTTAAAATATAATTTATTTCTGTGATGCAAAGCTGAATTTTCAGCACCATTACTCCAGTCTTAAGTCACATGATCCTTCAGAATCATATTTGCTAATATTTGTGATGCTTTTTTCAGGATTCTTTGATGAATAAAAAGAAAGAAAGAAAAAAAGAACAGCATTTATTTAATGCTGTTCTATTGTTAAGCTTTTGTTACAATACGAACTGAATAAGAAATGAATACTTTTATTCAGCAAGGATGTTAAATTGATTTAAAAAGCGATAGTAAAGATGCATATCATTTGGAATAGATTTCTATTTTGAATAAATGTTGTTCTTTTAAACTTTTTATTCATCAATGAATCCCGAAAAAGTATTCCAAAACAAATATTAAGCAGCACAACTGTTTCCAACACTGATAATAATTTGTCATATTAGAAAGATTTCTGAAGGATCATGTGATGGAAAATTCATCTTTACATCACATTAATTACATTTATTTTAAATATATCATTATAAATTGTAATAATATTACTGTTTCTGTATTTTTTATAAAAAAAAATGCATTGATGAGTATTGCACTTGTTTCAAAAACATTAAAAACAGTAAAGTTTTTAAACTTTTGACTGGTATACACACACAAAACAAAACTTCTTAAGTCACGAACCGTTCACACCATCAAGGTGCGAATTACAGTTGGATCCTGAGCAGACAAGGTTCTGGAGAAGTGTTTCTTCCCTATTTAAATAACAATGATCTGTGTGTGTCGCTTGGTGAGGGGTTAAAAGCTTTCTATAACGCAGCAGTGTGTGTACTTTTCCTTTTTAATCCACGGGCATACTTTATTACAAACAAGATTAATGCTTTTTGAATCATGACATGACATTAACCCTCAGCTGCAACTAAGGTAAATCCCTGGTTATCATTGATCAAGAAGTGTTAATGACTGGATTAAATCTTGTTTTACAACTGGATTATACTCATTAACGAGAGTTTGCAAATGCAATGCCCTTTGCTCTTTCAGACCAGGGGGTTTAAAAGTACTCCTATCCTGAATCTGAATCACCTGAAGATTTATTAAGAAAATGGGAAGACTAGCAGCCAAAAAGCCATTTTTATTATGAATCTAGATTTAATTTATGATATGTTTCTACACCTTAACTGGTGATAAAGTGTTGTTTTGTGCTCATAGAGGTCTGATGTCACACTGAGTTAAGTCAGACTGAAACCATTACTATTAGACAAATCCGTGGACGTCTGCTTAGTCAACAGCACGTATGTCGAAGAAATCCGCATATGAAAACCCCTCATTGGTTACAGGTATTCATTCCAATTATGTCTTGATGGCAAGTTTGTTTTGACAAAAGCAACCGGGCCATTGAGATGGGAGAGACAGCAGTAGATTAAACCCCATTGAGATCAAAAGATATCTTTGTGTGCTTCCAAGACAATAACATCTTATGAGGGATAATCCCTGGATCATCCACTTAGCAATTAAAATACACTGATGCATTCCATTCCTTAGGTGATACTGGTCCCCGCCAGTCCCGGCCAGTAAAAGTGAGTTTGGTGCACAAATCAAATCAGATGATCACTTTAAAGATTACCCATGGCTTCGGGAGCGCTCGTTCGTTTAATACGGAATATGCAGGCTGTTAAAGTTCTAATAAAAATCCTTCACACGCTTTTATTCCCATTTGCCGCTCCCCCAACATTCACCTTGTTGGCAAAACAGTTGGCCATGATGAACATAGTGCTCTAAGCTCTCCATTGGCCAAAGGTGCTTTTATTTAGATTCAGGGATAACACTTCACAATGCATGTTAAGTAGCCTTAATTACTCAAAACAAGAGTGAAAAGAATGTTTATCTTTGCCTTATTGTCTACCGGTGAGGGCGAGCAGATTGTCCACAAGGTCTGCTGGTGTTTGTGTGCTTCAATTTTACCCCAATGCCCCATTAAAAAACCTAAAGTCATTATCTAATGAATTGATGGCTGATCTAATTATTCTCTGATTGGATGAAATGTTATCTTTTAAATTCCATCTCATTATTTGCTCAAAGTTATCTGTTTGGTTCCCCAAATGGTGGATCGCCGCAGCCTGTGGGGAAAAATTCCGGTCTGATGCTTGCTTTCCTGAATGATGTCATGGAGGCGCTCATTTAAATGGCAAACGAAGAACTGACCTGTGTGACATATTCTGCTTTCAAGGGCTTTATACCGCTTGCGGACTCTTTGATCCGTACGGAAGGGCAACGACCTCCGACTTTTATTGCAAAAACCTTTAAAGATCATTCTTGGAGGTTTGTGCTGAAAATTGTTATTGTTCAAATTATTGACATTTATATTCATGCATTTAGTAGCTAAAGGGACTTATAAAAGAACAACAAAAGCAATTCATCCAAGAGCCAGCCATTCATTGTTCAGACAAGGAATTGTTCGATTCAATTCATCGTATTGATGTTGAAGCAGCCCTGAAAGCCACCGGAAAGCTGTATTTGATGAAAAATAAGTATGGCTATAATATTAGACCATTTGTGCACAATAAGAACTTCTAACATATGCTAAGTAATTAGTATAACAACAATTATAAGACGGTTTCTTCACTGAATTGACTGTTTTTAATTGATTGAATGCTACATTTAAAGATGATGTGTATTTTTTAAGCTACTTATGGTTCAGAAAACGTATAGCCCCGCCCCATGTTCACACCATTGGTTGAGCCAGTCGGCCTATAAATGCCTTCCTTACATTTGTCTACTGAAGCTAGAGGCATTTTAAATAAAAAATGCACCATCAGTCTAAACTCTATGGACTGACGACCCCTAACTAACTGAGTAGACACTGTCTTAACATAATGGCTATGTTTGTGCAACTGGCTGGTTTCACAGGCAGGGCTTAGATTAAGCCAGGATTAGTTCAATTAGGACATTTAAGTCATTTTTATAAACAATATATATCATTACTGTGTGCATTTTGAGGCAAAACATTGGCCCTGACATATTTAAAGGATTGGTTCACTTTTCAAACAACTTTTGCTGATAATTTACTCACCCCCATGTCATCCAAGATATCTGTGTCTTTCTTTCTTCAGTCGAAAAGAAATTAAGGTTTTTGATGAAAACATTCCAGGATTTGTCTCCATATAATGGACTTCAACTTCAAGGTCCAAAAGACAGTTTCAGAGCAAACTGCAAACTGTTCAAAGGGCTTTAAACGATTCCAGACGATGAATAAGTGTCTTATCAAGAGAAACGATCGCTCGTTTAAAAAGAAAATGACAAAGTTTAAGTTTTATAAGCTCAAGTGGTCGCCTTGCTCTGTTAGGGTTAGGGTGTGAAGCGTGTTTGTGACTCTCCTATTCGAACTCGTTCATCAAAATGAACGAATCTTTTCCCGAGTCAACTCATTCATTTCGTTCGTTGAATGAACCAAATGACACGAAAAAAGATTTGTTCATTTCGATAAACGAGTTCGAACAGGAGAGTCACGAACGCACATTACAGTACAGAGCAAGGCGACCATTTGAGCTTATAAAACTTAAACTTTGTTGTTGTTTTTTTTTTTAAATGAGCGATTGTTTCACTTGATAAGACCCTTTTTCGTCGTCTGAAATGGTTTAAACCCCTTTGAACAGTTTGCAGTTTGCACTGAAACTGTCTTTTGGACCTTGAACCGTTTGGTTCCCATTGAAGTGCATTATATGGAGAAAAATGCTGGAATGTTTTCATCAAAAACCTTCATTTCTTTTCGACTGAAGAAAGAATGACATGGACATCTTGTCATGGGGGTGAGTAAATTATCAGCAAAAGTTTTTTTCAAAAGTGAACTACTCCTTTAAGGATATGTTGCTGTTTTCAGTTAAAACAGCTCAAACGTACATTTAAATCTAGCTTAAGTCTTGTCTGTGAATTGAAACCTGTTTATATGGCATTACAAGTAAGCATTATTATGGAACATCATTTACTGGCTGTTGGTCAGCTAAGTTCTGACCCTAAAGAAAGCCCAGACAACTTAAGCTTGGCAACCCCAAACTCTGAACAACAGTCAAAGAATTTTGGTTTCCTAACCATCACAGCTATTTCAATATGCACAAAGCTGCATGCAGAACGAAATATGAGAATTCCGCCCACAAATCCTCTTGACTCCATCCCAAACCTCCATGAGTGTAGAACATGGGGTTTTGTCAGTCATCTGTCTGCATGGATGAATCAAGCAGCATGTTATTGAGCGCTCCGGCTAACCGATGAAGAGCAGCCGTCATTAAGGAGCATCAAAGTGCCAGAGCGTCTCTCCTGTCCTGTGTCCTCCAACAGAGCTGAGTGGAGCTTCTGTCATCACCTGCATTCCATGGGTCTGTCCGGGAAAAGGCATGGAGATGACTCTGCAGATTGAGACCCTTACATTGTGCTAACAGTTGTTTGGCAGAATGCTACACTACACATTCCAATGGTCATCGGAGGTGCTTGCAGTTGGGTTCCCTTAAACCCTGTCCCGGACCACCCCCCTGAGTCTTCGCAATTATGATGCTTAGAGACCCACTAATCATTTCAAGCTAATGTGATAATGTGCCATTGTTACTTTCATCTTTTAGTGCTTCAAGCTTATAAAGTCATATCAAAATAGTATTTTGTGAATGGTTCATCAATGTACATTATTCTAAAGAAAATAAATGCTTGTTTTTGAAATCCTGCCTGGAATCACCAAGTCATAGCCATTTTGAATTTTCAGCATAATTACTCCAGTCTTCAGTGTCACATGATCCTTCAGAAATCACAATATGCTGATTTGCTGCTCTGCAAAAAACAAAAAACAAAAAAAAAAAAAAAAACAAATTTAGACTATAGTATATGACCAGTGACCAATATCCTATTATATAAAGTAGCAATTACTGTTTATAATTTTGTTCTGGATATAAAAAGGATGTTGAAATATGTCAGGTTGTAGCTTTCTAAACTCTTTGACTTGAATACTTTCTCTGTACTTTACAGAGTTATATTGATGGGTTTATTGGACTATATAGCGCTATATTTAGTAATGGAAATCATTTTAGGACAAGACAGCAATAATAGAAACATTAAAATGGATAGTGACTGTCTGTCAAAGGACAAAAGACAGGTTGTAGTAAAATTCAAGCAAATTATTAAACAGGTGCATATTGAACACAGGCTTTCATCACAGTTTTATTCACTTCCTAGAAAATGTATTATGTTTAAATGTTTTATAGAGAGGGCAATTTCATAATTGGAGTAGAAGAGGTTTTGTAGCTCTCTTCACGCTTGAACAGTGTGAGGCGGTGCTCTTTGAAAGCTTTAAAGTAATGAAATTCTGTCATTATTTCATCTTCATCTGCCAAGGCCAAAAAAAGCACTGTAAAAGTATAATAAAAGTGGTCCATATGACTCACGTGATGCATTTCAAGTCTTTTGAAGTCATATGGTAGCTTTGTGTGACCAAAAGTAAAGCCGTTTTTTTAATTAAAAGCTTCCCCTCTGTCGTCGCTTTCAAATACTGTGCCTAGCTATGATTCAGGTTGGACATCAATAAATGTGTTGTTTTCCGTGAATAACTAGGCTACTTTCAGTCTGTTCTCATAATATATACTCGGAAGACATGTTGTGGAGAGTTTGGTGTGTGTGTATACGTGTCAAATTGATCAACGTGGCAACAACATGATGAGTAAATAATTATTTTTAATGAATTAATAAAGTATTTACATCTTTGGTGATCTATTCCAAGACAGCTCGCTTAGAAAAAAAAACCTTCCACTACAGAAAACTTCTGTACATCTGAAGAGTTGAGATGAGAGATATAACGCGCTCGGGGTTCAGAGAGAGACTGGTAAATACAGGGATCTGCCCTTTGAATCAAACTGGTCTCGTAAAGACACCACATGTCACTGAATTATACGTTCGCATGATTAGAAGCTTGGGCTGCATAAACATCCCGTGTCAAGATTTACATTTCTCCGCTTAAGCACATGCAGCTGTTTATAGACTCCTCCGCAGACATAAGAAGCTCCGGCTATACATAGAAGCAGAAACCTTTTAAAAACTCCTATCCTGAGGGGGCTCGGTCGTTTGAGTTAATGGATGCAGTGGCAAATTAAATTTCAATTACTGGATACGCAGCTACCGATCAGCGTAGTTCGACATACTTCAAAAAGTGACAGTTGAAAGGAAACGCGACTGAGTCTGCGCAGTAGACGATGTGGCTGGTGAACGCGCAATGTTTTTTAGGCCAAGGCTTTTCTGTTTTAGCTACCCTCACAAATATAATTTTCTGCTTACGGTTTGACGTGACCTCGAAATGGGCAGCATACTTCGTACCTATTCCACATATATCATCTGACAAGTAGAGAAAACAAGACATTAATCTTTCCCCTCAACTTTGACAACGTCTTCAACAGGCACTTGAGCTCGACTGACTGACACCACGTCTGCAAAGAGGGATATTTGGAGGCATCTGATGGTGGGTTGTGTCTCCTGGCCTGCAGGTTTACACTTGAGAGGCAACCTTAAGTGCACATACCAAAGATAGACAAACCTAAACACTGCATTTGGGTACACGTCAAACAAAATGGGGAGAGTTCATGTGAGAGGCTTGTGTTATTTAATGGAAAGATACACAATTTACATAGAACCTTTACAAGTACATCCCATACCTCAGATGGACTTGTTAAAGGGATGATTGTCAAGTATTTCTGAGTTTAGAAGTCTACGTTTTGTCCATATCTATTTCTGCCCTTCCAGTCACACTTTTGGGCTAAAGAACTTAAACACAAATATCGAGCGAGTGCGATTCTCTTCTGAGATCTTAAAAAGATAGATCCTCCAAAAATCAAAACAGTTCTGGCAGTATTTTACTCACCCCATTTGTGATTTTCTTTCTTCTAGACATCAAAGCTGCTCTTTTCAATGAAAGTGGATGGTGACTACAGCTGTCAGGCTCTTTTCAAGGCAAGTTTTACAGTAAATAAGACACAAATAATTCCTATTAAGTCACGTCAGGTTTATTTATGTTGAACTTCACACATTATACATTGTTTCAATTTAGCTTTACATGAAAAGCACATGGTTTTTGTTCGTTGTTGAACTTGACAGTCCCTATGACGAATCCACATTCATTCACATTCTTCAAAAATTCTTGTTTTGGGTCAAAAAAATGTTTCCCATTTAAGCTATTTTACTTCAATAGTAAAAATCTTCGCTATTTTTTATTATTGAATAGCATATCTGTACAGAGACACTAGTATTCAAGTGTCTCTGTACAGATAGAGCATGCCAAGTATTTGTAGAAAGGTTAAATAAAGAGAGGGCCCAGTAAGGTGCAGACGACAGGCTTTTTTCTTCCGTAAAATCAGCAACAACTTCTTTATTTATCTTTCTAAAACACAGCCGGAGACATGTGCGATATAATGGCCGAACGTTCACCAAATCTCCCATGAATCTGTCACTTTGAGCTCTATTCAGTATGGAGAGAAGTTGGAAGTGCTCAGAAGGGAGGTAAAGAGCAGACACGTCTTGGCATCCACACAGCAACATTAAAAGTGTGTGGTTTCACAATAATAATAATCTTGAGAGCAGCTGTGTAAACATTTAACTGAGCACGCCTCTTGTGGCACGGTACGGGATCCTCATGTTTAACTGTGTATTTTGCTAGATGCGATTGTGCACTTATCAACACTTATCTAAATGCCTGCGCTTGTCTTTTCTGCATCTTAGCTGATATTGACATAACCCTGGCGGTGATGTTTTCATTGCGACCAGCTGTAGGAATTTAACACTTGCATTTAATCGGCCTTATGAAACTGTGTATAATACACACACTAATATTATTGTGCATAAGAATAGACTTACTAATGTTTTGTAGTTGAACAACATCAATGACCTACTATTAAAAATATAGATGGCTTCTGAAGACACAGATTTTTTAGTAATGATGCAAAAGATAAACTAAAGACTTTTATAATATTACAAAAGATTTCTATTTTAATAAATACTCTTTTAAAATTTCTATTCCACCCTGCAATATTCAATGTGTTGACGTATTTAACTAGCGGGTTTGATGTCTCGCAAATACAATGACGCTGGTAGTGACGATTCCGTCTGACCAATCAGTGATCTGCGGTGATTTAAAGCGAGCCGTACCGTACCATGTAGTGGAAAAGCACCAAAGCGTGCCGTACCGCACCATTCAGTGGCAAAGCGCCATAAATGCGTGAACAAGTGACCGATTTTAGCTGCAGTTGTTTATAATGTAGGGGGCGGAGCATTTGATGGGACAGAAAAAAATCAGATGTGAAGCTGAAGTGCAGAGTGATGTCATCAAAATCATTGGTCCATTTTGGTGGACTGTGAGAGACTGCAAGTTTTGAATGCTTATCTTATAAATGCAGTAAGACTAATATATTCATAATAAAACACAAAAAACTTTAATTTTGATTTCATGGGAACTTTAAGCAGCACAAACGTTTTCAACATTGGCAACAATAAATGTTTCCTGGGATCAGCAAATCAGCATATTAGAATGATTTCTGAAAGATCATGTGACACCAAAGATTGAAGTAACGATGCTGAAAATTCAGCTTTGACATCACAGGAATAAATGACTTATATTAAAATAATAAAGTAAGTTTTTATTTTAATTGTATCTATATTACGTCCAGGACATTATTCTGAATTTTCACAGAAGAAAACAGTAAATGAAGACATTTGTTGTAAGTAAGCAATAATCAGTATGCAGCAAGTTTCCAACCCGCATGGGTCATGTGACTTAATTGCCTGTTTGCTCTATTTATCTCTGTGAAAAACTGCTCTGGGTTCACAAAGTGTAGAGAATAATCAGCTGGATCAAACACTGCCTTAAATTACAGCAGAGAATCAAATAGCGGCTGATGTCTATTCATCCGCGTGGGTAAACACTGTGCCTGTAATTCGCCTTTTCTCTCTCTCTCTCTCTCTCTCTCTCTCTCTCTCTCTCTCTCTCTCTCTCTCTCTCTCTCTCTCTCTCTCTCTCTCTCTCTCTCTCTCTCTCTCTCTCTCTCTCTCTCTCTCTCTCTCTCTCTCTCTCTCTCTCTCTCTCTCTCGTCACACACTCCATTACAGTAATGTGCCACTAACATTGTCGTAAACAAACCCCAGATGCTCAAGAATACACCTCTTTGATCCAGGTTCGAAGACCTCCCTGAATCTGCTGGTACCCCTTCCACCTGATGTTCAGAGACCACCTTACAGATGAAACAGGAAGAGCTCATACTCAGATCATACTTCAGTAAGTAACCTACTTTTGAACTGAATTCTGTGCAGTATAAAATGTACACTATTTAAAAATAGTCAGTGAATTAATATGTCAAGATTCACCAGGCTCAAATTGTGAAAGAATGGTTGGGAGTGAGCATGAATAATCATTTTCGCACATGAAGGTCCAGACTTTAAATTTACACTGAAACCTTAAATTTAAGTCCAGACGTTAAATTTATTGAAAGTCTTTGGGATGTGCTGGAGGAGACTTTACAGAGTGCTCAGAGGGTCTCTTGCATTGTCAATACAAAATCTTTCATTGATGCACCTCTTGATGGAAATAAATGTTGTGAGGTTAATTCTTCATCTCTCCCAACCATTCTTTCACAATGGAATATGGCCATGATGTGTCTTCCTATAGACCATTTCACAAGATGTAAACAACACTGGTCCAGAAGCACTTCCTGTTTCAGTTTTTTAACACTACATAAAAGCTGGGATAAAATACAACCAACAGAACATTTAAAACTGAATCAAAAAGTTAAACAAACATCTTTAAGATGTTTTCTTTACATGTGAAATAAAGAAAACAGTTACAAACTGAAACAGGAAGTGCTTCTGGACCAGTGTTGTTTACATCTTGTGAAATGGTCTATATGGTTATGTAGCCCTCAATCGGGTCATGGGGTCTATCCCTCTTTTACTTAATAAAATCTCAGTGGAATAAGATTTTGTGACTTTTCATACATTATCTATCTATACACACACACACAAAAAAACTGGGCTTGATTTGGTTGTTCTGAAGGTATGTAAAAAAAAATGTTTACACTTCTGGTCTTCGGGGTCAATATGAATATATTCCCCACATTGAAATGAATGGGAAATGTAAAAAAAAAACCCGAAATATATTTTCTTCATGTGTCAAAAAAAAAAAAAAAAAATCCGGCATAAATCTGAAAAATTTTATACAGTAATGAAGGCCTAGTACTAGAGCATAAATGCAATGTATCATAAAAAATAATATTTCATATGTAAGCTAATGGTGTAGTTGAGGAATTTTGTGGTATATGGATACAAAAGTACTTTATATCTCCAAAAACACAGCATTAATGAATAGATGAGAAGTAAACAAACAAACAAACAAAAAAAGATATATTATTTGCATGATTAAAAATGTATCTTTTTTGTATCTTAATTAAAGCTACACACTCCTTCAATTAGGGTTATATATATATATATGGTTAGGGTTAGGCACTTAATGTCTATGGTTAGCATTTGTGGCATGCAATCAATTATAATATATATGAAAAAAAGTCACTGTTTTTCAGTGGATTAGTCCCGCATGCACTCATAATTCAGTCATGAAACTCTAGATTATGCAGGCTGATAGATTCTTAATTAAATCTGCAAACAATGACATCATCTAACATGGCTCAAGCTGATTGGAATTCTGCAGCCAATGAGCCTCCTGCTTTTAAATAGTTAGTTTCTGTGTATGCTGCAAGCAGTCACAACTCTATAGATCTGCTACAAGTAATTTCATGTTATGTTCAGCAGCAGTTGTATGTCTTTCATGTTCACAGCAGCATGTCTGTGGATGTATTGGCAGTGTACTTGCTCTGCTGCAGCAGTGTAGCAGATCTAATCCACCAAGACCAAATACATTAACACTGTCATGTCCATCACCATCCCAAACTCTCTACGAGTTGTCATGACTTAACTACCTTTGTTAAAGCATGTACTGAATGAATACTTCGGAACAAATTTGTTTTAATAAATTCAAATAATTGTCCCTTTGGTGGATGAATGTCTGGATTTGCATTACTGACTTAATCCCTGGAGTTTGCTTCACGTAAACAAATATTGGTTATTTTCAGAATAAATACTACAGTATATGGCATATTGCACATTGTGCAATATGTTGTGTGCTATTTTTATTGGTGTTTGAGGTTTAGATGATATTTTTGCTCACCCTATGCAAATGTGACACGTAAGATTGATGAGAATTTCTATTGGATATGCATTGGACTTCCTGCATACTATGCTATTCCAAACTACATCACACTCCTTTTTTTGTTCCTTCCTGATATCCTTGAGCGGATACCCAGGTTTATTGTTTTTAGCTGATCATGACATGGGTTAAAACAAAGATTGTTTTTATCTTTGTGCAGACAAGGTTGGGAAATGAATCCGTTACACTGGTCTCAAGCAAACACGTGTTATGGTTATACTTTAAAAACACTGTGATAGTCGCATACTTGAAATGTTTATTCACGGTGCTGCCCTCTCGCCTGCTGTTTTACTGTTTTCGTCTGTGGTAATCGTCAGCATGTCTCAAATGCTGCCCATAGAAATAATGTTGTAAATAACCCACAATAAGCCAAAACCAGAAAAACATTTTATTGCTTAGAGATACATACCTTTCAAAAGTTTGGGGTTAGTAAGATTTTTTAAAAATGTTTTAGAAAGGAGTCTCTTTTGCTCACCAAGGCTGCATTTATTTATACTGTAAAAACAGTAATATTATTATAGTTTAAAATAACTGTTTTCTATTTTGATATATTTTAAAATGTAATTTATTTCTGTGATGAAAAGCTGAATTTTCAGCATCATTACTCCAGTCTTCAGTGTCACATGATCCCTCAGAAATCTACAAGAAACATTTCTGATTATTATTAATTTTGAAAACAGTTGTGCTGCTTCACATTTTTGTGGAAACTGATACTTTTTTCCAGAATTAGATAATAAATAGAATGTTTTTTTTTTGGTATTTTTTTACATTTTAAAAATCACTTAACTGGCACTTTTGATCACTTTAATTCATCATCTGAATATACATTTTTTTTTTCTTGTTAAATTGAAGTTCTCGGCACAGATAATTTGATACAGGATGAATTTGCTGAGAAATATTTGAGTTTATCTTGAGTTTGAAACATTGAGTCATCTTCTGAAACTCTAGAGGAGACTTTTTAAGCAAAAGTCCTGTGTTGGATAAACAATTGAGATTGAGCTCAGTACGTGCATAATTTTAAAAGATGGAGTGCATAATCTGCGCCTCATTTCTCTGCATCGTGACACAACACTATTAATCAAACAGAAATCCCATGAAGCATTACAGACCAAGCTCTACCAAACAATCTGGCTCAAAGTCAGTGTTCCCAACCTTTTTTTTCTAAATTCTCTATTGCCTGTAGACCTGCTAACGTGGATGTGAGCCATGCGGCGTTTTAAAAGACAGAAGATAAGCTAAATGAGAGGAGACAGAGGTCCTATTTAAAAGCAGACATGTAATTAATTCTCAGATCACACAGTTATCTCGTATAGAGACTGTAATTCATCTTTGATTCATTTGGCTGTTTCCGTTCCCGTCGCTGAGAATGAGAAAAAGGCCCTCTCACTCGGTTTGTGTATGGATCATTGAGAAAGACTGGGCCCCCCTTGTCATTATGTCAAATTCTAGCTAAGAACGAAACATTCTATTTTCCTAACCTGGTTAAGTAATCATATTACCTCAAGCTCCATAAAGTGGAACAAACAGTAGCATAGAAGTTCAGCTCCCTTTTTACGTGCCTTGAGTGACAGATTGGCTTTCATCAAAGGGGCCAGAATCGAACTTATGGAGTCATTTCGCTTTGCTAAGAATACTAAATTGATCCTCACATGCGGAACATCTGGTGAAAAGCAATTTCCACCCAAGTGTTTTAGTATTTCCTCATAATTAATTTCACATGTACATGACAAGAGCTACTGGCCTCCCAGAACGGGCGCACAAAAGCTAGCTTTGTTTCCCTCCGTCAAAAAGAACGCTGTGGTTCCTCGTTAAAACGTGCTTGTTCTTTTGACGCTCAAATTGATGATGAAAGGTCTGTTGAGGAGACGCAAGTCATATCATCTGCTCCGGAAAGCTTGCTGTGTTGGCCACCAGTGTGGGACGAAAAGTTTAAAAATATTCAACTCATTTGGCCACCAGTATGGGACGAAAAGTTTAGGAACGAAAGATAAGTGAGTGAACTTTTGCTTTGAAGTACATTTGAAATTTTTGTACAATTGAAATGTCAAACACCTTGTGTAAAGATTAATATGGTGAAATTGCATTAAAATGATTCGTAAGCCCATGTACATTAAGTTGTAAATAACCTACAATATTCCTAAAAAGTTAAAAGACATTTTTATTGCATTATTTTATCTACATTTTATTGCTTTAAAACAAAAGTTTTTGGATCGATACAAATTTTTGAAAGAAAATACCAAGGCTGCATTTATTTGATGGAAAATACGGTAAAAAAAGAGCAATATCGTGAAGAAATGTTACAATTTAGAGATATCTGTTTTCCATTTGAATACAGTTTAAAATGTATTTTTTACAGCGTCACATCAGAAATACAACGCTCAAGTGCAAAATTGTGCTATTGTGTATACTCACTCTTTTGCGTTTTTATTTTTCAGAGCATCTTCATTGACCCTCACAATTTTCCACAATGCTCTTGAGTTGAGAATAAAGACCTACGACATGAGACATAACAGCACCTGCTCTTACTTGTCTCAAAGTCAGTCACCATCAGATTAATCACTAAAGCCACCAGGGAAGATGCTGTCCGATCAAACGCGTCTGTTTGTGTAGCGTGTCTGGGACCACCTGCATGTGCGTATGTACTGTAATGCTTTCTTGGGAAAACCATTTGTAAGCATATTGTTTTTTTCTCTCAAGCGGACTTCCCCCTCTTTTGAGGTCGTTGTTTCATGCGCAGTCATTCTTTCAGATGTCTCATGTTGCCAAAGTGAGACGTGAATGTGTTGAAGTTGCCATACACAAGTGAACAAGAATGGAAAAATATGTTCCTGTTCCGATACCGAGCGCAGATAAAAGCAGGTGTTTCAGGTGTTTTGGATAACTGCTGTATTTAAAGCGGTGGAGCATCCTGTTTGCCAAGTACTCTCTGAAAGGCCAAACGTTCTTCTGGTGTTCTTCCAAAAAATCAAAGTGTCTCATTCCTCTTCATCTTCATCTTTTATGTCAGCCAGTTGTTCTTCTACCTTTTCAACTCCATTCTTAAAGATTAGTTTATCCGAAAATGAACATTTTGCATTCATGCACTACTTTCGTCTGTGTATCGTGAAAAGGGCAAGTTTTAAATAATATGTTGGTCACCTTTCCATGCAACTATAGTGAATGGGAACTGGCGTATTTGAAATTCAACCATCCAAAAGTACCAAAGAATTGTAAAAGTAATCCATAAGTGACTTGTGCGCTTTATCATTACTCACTCACAATCTTGTCCTCCATTGGGTCATTGTGAACAGATGAAATCAGTGAGTTGAACTTGAGAAGTGAATCAGTCTAATTTGTGCTTTTTTGTGAATGATTCATTGAGACGATCTCAGTCAAAAGAATGATTTATTAAAGGAGTAGTTAACGAAAAGAAATTAAGGTTTTTGATGAAAACATTCCAGCATTTTTCTCCATAAAATGGACTTCAATGGGAACCAAACGGTTCAAGGTCCAAAAGACAGTTTCAGTGCAAATTGCAAACTGTTCAAAGGGGTTTAAACGATTCCAGACGATGAACAAGGGTCTTATCAAGCGAAACGATCGCTCATTTAAAAAAATAATAACAAAGTGTAAGTTTTATAAGCACGAATGCTCGCCTTGCTCTGTTCTGTGACACACGTTCGTGACTCTCCTGTTCGAACTCGTTGTTCATCAAAATGAACAGGAGAGTCACAAACATGCGTCACAGAACAGAGCAAGGCGAGCATTTGAGCTTTCTAAAACTTAAACTTTGTTATTTATTAATTAAATGTGCAATCGTTTCGCTTGATAAGACCCTTATTCATCATCTGGAATCGTTTAAAGCCCTTTGAACAGTTTGCACTGAAACTGTCTTTTGGACCTTGAACCGTTTGGTTCCCATTGAAGTCCATTATATGGAGAAAAATGCTGGATTGTTTACATCAAAAACCTTAATTTCTTTTCGATTAAAGAAAGAATGACATGGACATCTTGGATGACACAGGGGTGAGTAAATTATCAGCAAAAGATTTTTTAAAAGTGAACTACTCCTTTAATGAATCGGAATCGATTCTCTACCTCACTGACTCAATTCAGTCACAATTCAGTGACTACATTTTGGACTTTAAGATAATTTTATGTATATGCCAAAAGTACTTCAAAATCGAAATAGATTTTTAAATAGATTACTATCATATGAATATAGCACTTTTGTGGTGTATTTTTCCATCATTTTGTCACGCTGGTCCTCATTCACTTCTAATGTATTGAAGAAAGAGAAAAGGATATCCTTCATAAACTGATTTTTTTGTATTGTACAGAAGAAAAAAGTCATACACATTTGAAACAAATCATGGCAGAATTTTCAAGCCAACTATCCCTTTAAGCGGGAAAGCATGACATATTCCTATGTTTTGAAAAACCATAACAACAACTTGAGATATTGCTTCACCATCATAATCCTCTTTATTTCCTTTCTTACGTGGCAAACTTTTCCCTTTTGTTGTCGGACTAATCTAGTGCTAATAGTCAAGTTAGTCTGTTTCACTTCCACATTTTTAATCTCCGAACGGCAAGTCTGCTTCCATTGTTAAAGGCAGCAGAAATTGCATTGATCCTTTAACCCCACTAACCCTTCCGATGACCCCCGGAAGGGATAGCATGACTCTTAGGTGATGAGTGGAGCGGTAGGAAGAAAAGGAGCCTTACAGTCATGGGGGAATCTCATCCCCGAGAGGTCAAAGTCATGAGGGACCACTATTATCCAGATGAACTCAGTTGTTTGTGACTTCAAAAGCATTTAAATACAACAGTAGACTCTCTCAGAGAACCTTTTGTGACCCGGGCCCTTTGTGCCGAGGTCTGGAGGGTGACTGGTTTCACTCAGAGCCGTGACAGGTCTGGTGCTCAGAGACGTTTAAGCGTCTAATGTTACCCGAGCAGCTCCGGTATTAGGGCCTGATGACGAGCGAGAAAAACAGCGAGGCCGCTTCATTTACCTCTAACAAAAACACAAATAAGAATGAGCGGAGGGACACAACGGTTAAACAGTCTTCAATCTGGACTCCTGTTATTGGAAAATAATAGCTTCGTGAAAAGGAAGTAATCTAGAGGGCCTTTAATCAATTTCTGCTAGATGAGCGATCGGGATGAAAGCTCTGCGATGGGGTCGCCAGCTCCAGACATTGTGGGCTGGTTGGTGTATAGGAAGGATGGGCTTTAATTTGTCTTTTCAGGGTGTCCAGGCATCTTTAAAGGCTTAATTGTTACCATAGACAGCCTTGATGCCATGTGTTTGCGGAAATGGTTTCAAGGCCTGCTGTGGTGAAATCACTGACCACTGACTAAACGGCGAGCGCTGTATAGGTTGAAAGCCCATTCCAGTGCCATTACGCTAATATTTCACCAGTTGCTGTGTAACATTATGTGGTAGAAGTGAAATTTTGGATCGATGTGTTGAACTACATATTACATTAACTATGCTGTGAAAATGTTTGCCATTCATTTTGCTTTCTCCATTTGGTAATGCAACAAAAAATGATTCCCCGAGGAGTCATCTAATCGCTCAATCCTCTCTTGTTGCATCCACAACTAATAAAAGTCTAAGAAGTCACTTTAGGCGCGACACCGCAAGGTCCAGGGTCAGATAAACACGCATTGTTTGGTGAGCCATCATTTCTTTCTTGTGGTTATGATGTAAACTCCCATTGTGGGATTTGGACTGAGAGGGGAAACTCAGCCTGGGTTTTGTTCAGAGCACAGAAGAGCTGTAATCCCTGCACCTGAGGCCATTTTCAGGGAGGTTCCTGTAAGCCGAGAGCGATCCCAGAACATCTCAGATGAGCTGCTACAAAACAGGCCTGCCATCTTGAGATCCATTACCAGAGCCGGCTCTGACAGGAATGTCAAGAATTCCGATGCTCTTTCACTTGAAGAAAAAAGGAAAAGCTGATAAGTCCATTGTTGTCTAAGTTTTATTTGCAATTCCACTGGCGGGAACTGCATATGTCTGCAGGCATTTCTGATGACCTCTATTAAGTGACATGATATTTCAAGTCAAAGCAATGCTTTGTAGTGAATTTTCCACACATTTCAAATAAAAAGCAAATAATTATATTAGACTTATAATATTCCTGTGGCTGTTACTGAGATTCTCTACAAATTTTTCTGACAAAATAATGTTGCGCACATTTCAAGTAAAAACCATAGACTGTAAAAAAAATATGGACAAAGCGTCACCCGTAGACTTTCTGAACAACAGTTCTGAGGCTGTTTATGGGGGATATGGGGGGCGCCATATTGGAAAATCTTGGGAAATACAAAATAGAAATGTTCAGAAAGGATGCAGAGGTTTTGTGTTTTAGATCATGGCCGAGACGTCAAATTCCACTCGGCGCAGCCCGTTATCAGCTGTCAATCAAAGTTAACCGCCCTTATTTGTCATACGTTTTATATCTAAATATGATCTAAACTAACAAGTTAGAAAAAAATTCACCCCTCTCACAGTTGTCAGGCACTCGGGAGCTATCGAAAAATACAATAAAAGTCCAGGGGACCAACCTGTAAAAGCATGAATTTATGCTGTGAAAACAGACATTTTAACATCCGGTCTATGGATATTTGCTCACTTTTGGGACCTCCCTCTAGCGGATTTTAGATGTATTGCAGTTTTTCGCACTTCGGGGTAGACTTCATTTTTCAGATTAGAATGTTGCCGCTTGGCAAAAACTTTTTATTTTTACGATTTATCTATTATATTTATTATATATTTTTTATTTATTATTTATTTTTATTGATTAAATTAATCTCTTTCATCCAGTTCAATCAACTTAAAATTTTAAGGCGACCCAGGTTACTTACTTTTTTAAGTTAAACCAACAATATTTTTTTACAGTGTAGTAATCACAACATTTTTTCTTTTGTCAAATCAACTTAAATCATTTATTTAGTTCAGATAACATATAAGTTTGAGTTTCTGATGATTAAATCATTCTCCTTTGTTGTATTAACTGACTTTTTCCAGTTCAATGAGGTAACTAGGTTACTTACTTTTTTAAGTTAAACCAACAATATTTTTTTACAGTGTAGTAATTTTCAACATATTTGAAGTGAAAAGCTGGTAAATCTTGCATGACTTAACATTTGCGTTTCCAGTGGCAGTAACTGCAAGTGTCTGTAAATGTTTCTGACAAACTGCTTTCGAATGTAATTGAGATAGAAGGAATAATTACCAAATGCTTTGTAGGGAATATTTCAGCATTTAAAGAATCGGGAAGACAAAATCATTTCCTCTCCGCCTGCCAAAGATAACATCACATCATCGGAATATACCGTATCCATATTTCTTCTTAAAAGGACAGTAGAAGGGTACGTGAATAATAAAGTGAAATTGCACCAAGAGGTGCTAAATCGTTTGTGATAGGTTCAACTAGAGGACACCCGTGAGTTTTGTTCTTCGCGAGCGTACTTCAAAGTTCTCCAGGCAGGCTAAATGTGTCTACCTGATGGACGTGCATTCAAGGAACAGATGAAAACAGTAGCTTCTCTGTGTATTTGAGCAGCATGTCATGATGATCCCTAATGCGACAGTAATTGCTCCTTGATGCCTGGCTTGCCAGCACAGAGCAGGACCTTTCTCCCATGAGTCAGAGAGAAAAGACTCCGAAATTGGAATGTCAACGGGATAATCCTCATGTTGTTGCTGATGGATCCTCTTGACCTTTGACTGCCAAATATAAGGTGGAGTGAATATTTAACAAACAGCTTATGTTAACGATGCTTGCCTTTAATGAGAAATGAAACCTTTTAACATGTTTCAGGCAGCGCGTAAACACAAAAGGAGGTGTTGCCGGAGGCGTTCAGCTCTTTTGAAGATGACCGCAGATGAGTTCGGCATGCCATCCAACCGAAAAATGTGGGGAGTCTTGCTATAGGGCGGCCTGAAGCATGTGGCAAACACTTGAATATGAAGAGTTCAGATGCAAAAGCCTCTAAGTGCCATTTGAAATTTTCTTCTAGAATGATCATTTTTATCAAGCTTGTTTATTTAAGTTCAGTGATTTCACTTAAATGGCAATGATTGTTATTTACGTGAAATTTTAGTGAAGTTTGATAAAAATCATCATTAAAGAAGAAAATTTCAAATGGCATTTAGAGGCTTTTGCATCTGAACTCTTCATTTATATATTGGAGTATTTAATCAGAAAACAGTGTGGGACATGGATCTTTCAATGGTCTGAATTCCTTCTCCATGTGTGAGAAATCTGCCCTCCGCAACCTGCAGTTCAAAACTGGAACAAATGTCTTTGGATTAGTAGGCTGTGACCATGGCTATAGGAACAGGAAGGAACTAACTCTAAAAGCACTAGAAACGTCTAAACTTACACGGGCATGGCGGACATTCAACTGACACTCGATAAAGTGTGCGAAACATTCAAATATTTACTTTTATTCCTAGCTCGGAAACAAATTTACCATAGAAGCGTAAATTGTGATCCATAAATCTTGTTTCCTGTCACTTCTTGCCTCAAGTATTGCATCTTACTTAAACAGTTTACTGTTGTTTTCTAAATGTCAAAACTCTAGCATCAAGAACAAATTAACAGTAAGCTATTCACCTTTCCAAAAGAAATATATCTCCAAATAAATCGCAATTAGTGGCATTTTGGAAACATGTTAAAGGAAAAGCAATACAATTTTTGGCTACACTTTATTTCGATGGTCCACTTTAGATATTCTACTGAAGTAAGTTTGCAACTAAATGTCAACTTACAAGTCGACTAGAGTAGACTGTTAAGGCTTGTTTACACCAAGGATGCTAACTATAAAGATAATGATAAAGATATATTTCTCAATATTAATGAATAGCAGAGTTCTCGCAGCTATAACGATAAACAATATCGAGCATTTAAAGCGGCAGACAAGCACACAGTATCATCCACTGGTGTGAATGCTAATATTGTTATCTTTATAGTTATCGTTCTTGGTGTGAACCTTAAGGTTAGAGTTGGGGTTAGTAGAATAAGTTAGCATATAGTTTCAGAGTTTTAACTTAAAAAAGGAAGTAACCTGGTTGCTTTAAAAGTTCATTGAACTAGAAAAAGTGAGTTAATACAACTGATAAAATGATTTAATCATCAGAAACTCATGTTATCTGAACTAAATAAATTAAGTTGATTTTACAAAAGAAAAATGTTGTGATTACTAATCATGAAAAGATTTTTTTACATTGTTGTCTAAAGTGAACCATCAAAATAAGTGTTATCAAATTTAACTACTAAGCAATGTGAACAAAAATCATTTGGAGCCAGGATATTAAGGGGGCAAAGCTGTTCTGAAAATAATTTTTTTTTTATTAATCAGACAAAAATTTGTACACTGTAAAAAAAAATCTTTTTATGATTTGTAATCACAATATTTTTTCTTTTGTCAAATCAACTTAATTTATTTAGTTCAGATAACACATAATTTTGAGTTTCTGATTTCTCATTTCCATGAACTTAAAATTTTTAGGCAACCAGGTTACTTACTTTTTTAAGTTAAACCAACAATTTTTTTACAGTGAATATTGTTTTTACAGCATTTATTAACCTTTGATAATAAAATCGTTAGTTCAAAGTTCATTAACTAATATTAATAAATAAAACCTTATTGTAAAGTGTTTCCAGTTTTTTAAACAGTTTATGTTGCAGCCCTACAGGATATTCTACCTAAAAAAACAACTATTTACCACATTTCTTGAGGATCTATCTCTGTGCTGAGAGGACCCCTCCAAAGTGATCTATATTTCAGCGTGCATGGAGGGCTCTGGAAAGCCATGCCAAAAAATGTCAGGAGCTTGTCAGCAATTCTTCTGATTTGTCATCAGCCTTATCAGATTTAGCAGTGCATCTCCTTCCTGAGTGTGAATGGAAAAATGGAATTCATTCATTCAACATTGGAAAGTGTATGGCCGCTTCGCTTCTGTGTGTCTTTGACTCTGGATAAACAAAAATGGATTTTGAAAAATGCCAGATCTCTTCCAGATGGTTTCACACAACACCTCGCCTTGCCGTTTCAGCCCTGCGTCTAAGATCGCGACTCAATGTGGCACTGTGTGCGTGGTGTCCCTTGAGACGTGTACAATAACAAATCATTTTTCACAACGATCTTTTGTTTACTTGCTACTGAGATATATGCGAACTACAACAAACAATTACAAACCATCTGAACATTAACTCATTTGTCATGGTGTTTAAACAAACCTGTTGGCTTATTTACTGTCACTATGAGTAGTTGACCACAAAATTAGCATTATGTCATTTTTGGTTTGTTTGTTTGTTTGTCGTTCCAAATCCCTTCTTTTTTCCGTGGAATGTTTGCTTTTTTCTATGAAATTAGTTTGCAAATTTCTAAACATATACAAACCCCCCATAAAATTATCCTGAAAGAAGTTTAGTTTTCATTTACAAATCCACAGATCTTTAGTGAATCAGTTAACGAATTTCTCCAGTTATGTTCACTGATTTATTGATCCATTCACAATGGTTCTCAAGTTAACAAACCACTTAAGGGAAAGATTGTCAAATTCAGTCTGTTCCTCTTCCATATTACTTAAAGGAGTAGTTCACTTTAAAAAAAAAAAAAAACTTTTGCTGATAATTTACTTATGTCTTATGATACTTTACTTATTTACCATGTCATCCAAGAAAAGAAATGAAGGTTTTTGATGAAAACATTCCAGGATTTTTCTCCATATAATGGACTTCAATGGGAACCAAACGGTTCAATGTCCAAAAGACAGTTTCAGTGCAAACTGTTCACAGGGCTTTAAACGATTTCAGACGATGAATAAGGGTCTTATCAAGCTATTCGATCGCTCATTAAAAAAAAAAAAATAACAAAGTTTAAGTTTTATAAGCTCAAATGGTCGCCTTGCTCTGTTCTGTGATGCGCGTTCGTGACTCTCCTGTTCGAACTCGTTTATCAAAATGAATGAATCTTTTTTTCTTGTCATTTGGTTCATACAACGAACGAAACGGAAAAAGATTCGTTCATTTTGATGAACGAGTTCGAATAGGAGAGTCACGAACTCCCCTATTCGAATTATCAGCAAAAGTTTTTTTTTAAAAGTGAAGTACTCCTTTAAGAATATTTGACAAATGTATGCTTTTGGCAGATGTTTTTATCCAAAGAATTGAAAGAATACATTTTATTAGTTCATGTATTCCTTGTGATTGCTATCTCCATGCTCTACTATTTGAGCTTCAGGAATACTTGTGTGCAAGTGGAATGGATAGTCCTTAAACTTTAGTCCTCAGTTTTGTAAGTGCATGACCATTCTTCAAAAGATCTCCTTTTGTGTTCCACAGACTAACATCATACAGGTTCGGACCAACATGAGGGTGAGTAAATGATGACAGAATTCTCTTTAAATAAAACTACACCTTCATCTTTTTGTATCACAGATATAATCTTTGCAAGTTTTGTCGAATAAATCTGAATCGTTTTCTGCAGTCACCACAGAGCTCTGCTGAAGCTGCGGTTTGAGCCAGACTGCTCTGGGACAGGAAATGTCTGAGCATCACTGGATGAGGGTTCGAACCTGCTGGGCTAAGCAATCCAGAAGTATGTACTGTCTTCACAGCCTTTCCTCACTTTAGGAACAAGTTAAAAAGGCTCTGGATTTATGATATAGCACCGTAAGAATGTGCACATGTGTAAAAACAGGAATATTTATGTTCGCGTACAGCCGTGAAGTGATGTGTGACTGCTATATAAAGGCTTTGTTCGTTCACAACTGTAGCATGTCAAGATAACATCACTAGTATGGTCTCTTTTTTTCAACACAGTTTAACTGCTGCACCAAGAGTTTGGTGTAAAACACGCAATTGGCGAAAGAAAAAAGCCACTTTACTGACGGCTTTAATTATGGGGAAGCATCAGCACTTTTAAATCAATGGAAGTGGTATTATTTGCAGGCGTTTAGCATGTTTCTATCCGACATGCAGTCCAACATGGAATATGGGAAACATGTGCTGCGCTCACGTGCACTGACGGCATTACACGAATTCCTTCCTAATTGTATATTTGACATCTTTCAAAGCCGAAGAAGTGGCAGTCCAGCAACAAGGAATCTGGGGATAAGGCGATATACGGACCACATCCGTCCCGCTTCTCCCGTGGGCTATTTAAAAGTACAGTAGGCTGTATTTTCCGCTGCAAAGCCAAGCACCCACCCTTCCGTCCTTGCACCATATTGGAAACAGATGCCGTTGGATGCAAGGCCCGGCTAATTTAAGTGGACAGGCCAGATGGAGGAGAATGATTGCACACTACCCCCTGTTGGCTTTCATTTCGTAAGGTTTCAGAAACATGGCAGAGGTCTGCCGAGAGGCAGTGAAGAATTGTTTTACTATAGCACTGGATCCAGCGTGGGTAGACCATTTCCTAAATTAGACTGTCACACGTACAGGCTTTCATTGCATTAGCATGCAGATATGGAGATAAAAGTTCAAGTTTTTCTATTCGAATAGATCTAAGTATAACCCACTGGTGTGTATGTTATCACAGTTAAGTCACCAAACTTTTAGTTGGTAGGAACGTTTGAAATAAGCATTAGTAACTAAAACTTTTAACAACAGTTAGAATGTGTGTAGAAAGTTGTGCACTTTGGCCCGGTTTCACAGACAGGGCTTAGATTAAGCCAGGATTATAGCTTTTAGAAATTTGCCTTAGAAAAAAAAACATCACTGATGTGAATCTTAAGATAAAACAATGGCATTGACACATTTTAAGTAATATCAGTGCAAGTTGCTTTCGCTCAAAACAGCTTAAACATGCATTTTAGTCTGGGAGTAGAGTCAAGCCTCGTCTGTGAAACTGGGGGTAAAAGTTCTTATGTGACTTTGTTTTGCATATGTTTTGCAATGATATGTTATCTAATTGTTTTTTTCTCTTGCAGATGAGATGTTGGCAATTTCATTTAACGAAATGATTCGTTTTTGAAAGCGTACTGTAGGTAAGTGTTCTGACTGAAAACTACATCGGCGATTATATTATATTATAATTATGATTATATTACAGCATTTTTGAACAAATAAATGCGGCCTTGGTGAGCAAAAGAGAATTCTTTACCAACCCCAATCTTAGACAGCTATTCTAGACAGAATGTATTGAAATATATTGGCATTGAATACTTTTATGGTGCCCCCCCCCCCCCCACCCCCTTCTTTTAAACTTACAGTCTGAATCCACATTCGCTTTTGTGATTTAAAAAAAAAAAACAGCTGCAAAATTTCTTTGTTTATATTCCACAGATGAAAGAACGTTTTCCTTTTGCGTTGAACGATTGCTTCATGGGTTTTGTAATCTAAATATTAAACTCATCTAGCTGAAATTCAGTCTAGTGACGAGCATGTATCATCATACGCGTGGTTGCACTATGTAATTTGTGCCTGTGTGTGTGCGAGATAGAGACAGTTAGCTCACTCGGTGAGGTCTGTGGAATAATTGTACGGTGTGCGCACATGCCAACGTCACTACAGCAAACATTTGCTCGCTTAATTCTATCGTAACCTGAGCCGGGCTTTATTTTCACTACAGGCCAGTAATATTTACTTAGCCAAGCCTGATTCGTGCACACAAGTGATCTCAACTGTTTCCTAAGCCATGTTGACATGTTTGACTTGAATTAAATCTGTGGCTGTAAATAAGAAATCTAGAGGGGTTCATCGCTAATCGAGAGCAGAGGCACATTGTAAAACTCAAGTCGGACACAAATAATGAGTGTGGGAATGTCGGGATGGCATAAATCAGTTTTAACTAAGGACTGCACTGCTTAGAGTATGTAACCTGTAATTCTCAACATCAGCCCTCTGTGCACTACATTTGCACAATGCCTTCTTCACACAGTAAATGTGTTTTAGCTTAAAGTAATTAATTAGACTCATTTAAACTGGTCGCCATACGGCATTAAATGAGAATCCGGAAATGGGCTATATGCACGCATAAGTTCCGCATTTGACGTAAGGATGCTCGTCCATTTCCGGTTGTGTCGATTAAAGCGGAGGAAAACCGGAGAAAACGGGATTATGGCAGAGTCTTCAATATTTACTGTCCTCCCGTCTTTGAAACGAAACGTACATACGTTTAGATGTAATTTTATATATAGTTATGTTTATTTAATATAATTTTAAAAAGAAGCGTAAACACAACGAGGGGTGTCTGTTTTATCTGTTTTTGTGACTAACGTTTCATTAGTATAACCATGGAGTATAAAATTCAATATACATTCTCAGTATTGGATTGGACTCTACGATCGGCGGAAGTTATCGAGCATCCTTACACCTTCACCGGAAATAACGCCGTGCATAGAGTAGGGATGCAACGGTACACGGTAAAATCCCGGACCGTTCGGTCAGCCCTGCACGGGACAATCTAACCTCGTGTCCCGCGGGACTTCGGTTCTGCCAAGACTGCCAGAGTTCGTGCTGATCCTTTTACCGTATTTTCCGCACTATAAAAGGCGCACTTTAATCTTCTCAAAAGACGACAGTGTGCCTTATATTCGGGAGCGCCTTACTATATAGCTATGGATCAATTAGTTAACAACGCTCCGCATTATTAAATTCGCCCGCGAACTCGCGCTCGTGTCCAGCTTATGCCCGCTTTGTTTGTCACACGGCCAGTTCAACCACGTATAAATCAGGTAATGTGTGTGTCGCTCACGAGCGCTCACTCTAACAGACACACGAACAGACGGCGCTGCTCGCGCGTCATAGACGTTCATAAAGCGCTCCCCGTTCACACGGGTCATCTCATTCAAAACAACCCACTGTTGTTAGCGAGCCGCCGCACATTGAATACTCATAGGCTGCGAATGTAAGTTACGTGCCCGCCCCAGCGCGCTCACGCTTACTAAATAAACGCCTCACCTCGGCTCCACGTAGCCTACTCTCTACATTCCCAGCACAGATGCATAACGCAAACCCAGTCAAACGTTTGACTGCAGTATATTTTTGCACAAGAATCTCTCAAAAGTGGATGAGTAAATAACATTGCACTTTGTATCCTGAATGCAGTATTTTTTTAAATTATATTATTTTGCTCTGCTCTTTTTATTCAAACCACAAGCTAAGTTATGTTAAAGGTAAAAGTGCACTTTTTCTTTCACATTGATCACTTCATTTACCAGTTATCAAGGTTTGGATTTGGGATCCACTTGAATATTTTAAAGTTTCCTCGTTTACATTTTGTATTTCATAAGTGGTAGTTGAAGAGGTTCAGTACAGACTAGAGTGTTAATTTATTCCATACACATTGATGTTATTACTGTGACATTCTGTTTATGCTCATAAGAAAAATAAAACATATTTTTGGGATGAAATAGCAGTCTCTTTCTGCACAAAACATGTACCGAAACCGAACCGAGACCGTGGCCCAAAAACCGAGGTACGGACCGTACCGTGGGCTATCTGTACCGTTGCACCCCTAGCTTAGAGCCCATTAAATTGTGCTCACGAGGGTTATTACGTTTTGACTATTTGTCAAATTAAAAAATTTCAACATTTTCTTTTATTCCTCCAGATAAAAAATTGGAACAACCGTATATAACAAACGTTTCTGCTTATAAGTAGCACTTCCTAAAACACTTCAGAACTGTTTAGAGCTTTCTGGAACTTTCTAGAACTGTTGAGAACTTTCTGGAACTTTCTAGAATGAGGCTATCTGATCCAATAATCTGAGATTTAAGCAATCACATTGCCTTAGAAGAATCTTCACTTGAAGAAAAGTGCCGAATACCACTCCAAATGCAAATTATTGGACACTACCAGTTTCTTGGATTCAGAAATCAAAGGAAGAATGGAGCAAATAGTGGAAATACCAACACTGTAAAAAAAAAAAAAAGGTTGCTGTCTTAAATTTTTAAGTACAATCAACTTGGATGTGTTAGTCATTTCAACCTAAATTACATTAAACTGACTTAAAAAACGTATATACATAATAAATATAAAGTTCCAAATGCCAAAAACATTTATTTATTTACTTATTTCAGGGTGACCTTCAAAAAAAAAAGATATATTGAAATGATATTTGGGTAATACTTTATTTACTCTAAAAAATGCTGGGTTGTTTTAACCCAATTTTGTGTCAAATATGGACAAACTCAAACATTGGGAGTATATAAAAAACGTATATACATTAAAAAATATAAAGTTCCAAATGCCAAAAACATTTATTTATTTATTTATTTATTTCAGGGTGACCTTCAAAAAAAAAATCAAGAAGATATTGAAATGATATTTGGGTAATACTTTATTTACTCTAAAAAACGCTGGGTTGTTTTAACCCAATTTTGAGTCAAATATGGACGAACTCAAACATTGGGTTAAAAATGTAATTCGAAAATGTAACCCAATGGCTGGGTTTGTCCATATTTGACCCAAAATAGGGTTAAAACAACCCAGCATACGTAGGTACATGTACTATAATAATAACTGTAAATTATGCATAATTATAAACTAGCCCCTTAACCAAACCCTATAAATCTATAGTAAGTACATGTAGTTAATTAAAATAACTCGGTACTTATTAGAGTAAGTACAATGTAACTATCTCAAATAAAGTGTACCCGAAAGTTAATTTCCTCGTTTTTAGGCCTAGTTCTTTGAATTAAAGTTACATGAAGTTGTTAAAAAGTTCTAACCCCTGTCCTCATGCTTCGTCCTGCTGTGGAAACTTACTATGGCATCAAAACTCAAGTTCATATGGAATGACCTCGCGGAGAGGCCCTCCTGGTGTTCGTAATTATTAAAATAACATTTTCAAAGAATCATCTGCTGGGTTCGCAGGAAGAGCGTCTTTAGAGGCGAGAAGAGAAAATTAAAAGGCTGATGTGCAGATGGAGTGGCATCCATCACCCGTCTGAACTCTCAGGTTAAGAAGTTGTTTTGTTATCTCCCGCTCGCCCTTTGGGTGTGATTAAGCCTTGTTTTCCCTGTCCGCCTCGTGTACTTGCGCTTAAATGTCAAAACTATGGCAGGAATGCTGGAGCAGAGAGGTCAAATGAGGTCATACGGAGGATGTAAACAACAATGTTTTCTTTTCTTTTTTCTTAATGGACTGATCCACTTAGGGAAAGAGCGCACCGCGAGCGTAGCTTGATCCCACCGGCCTCCGTGTGTGGATTCCTAGCAGGGATTTAGGTTTTAGATCGCAATCGGACCCGACCTGAGTTTTAACACCGGCCAGGGAAGGATCTAATCATCTGCACAATAGATTCTCTATTCGACACGCCGATGCCGCTGAGTGCCTGATCAAACTGTAATAAACTGAGTAATTGGTTGAGTTCAGAGAAAAGGTCGTCTGTTTGATATACTGCCCCTTTCTTTGTGATGAAATATTCCTGCTGGCGTTCCTGTAGGAATTTGAACACGAGTGTTAACATTGTGCTTTTCAACTTGAAAACAAAA
Organism: Pimephales promelas; assembly: GCF_016745375.1. The sequence continues at coordinate 6,125,853 of NW_024121521.1, forward strand.
GATCATAAGCGTTGGACATGGTTTGAATTAGCATAAACGTAAGAGAATACTTCTCCCATGGGAGTCTGCTTTAACGGCGCATATTTAGTTAGGGTCTTTAGGCTCAGCCTTGACATTTGATATTTTGGTCAAGTCCACATTCCCTGTCAGGTTTACCAAACCATAAAATAATGTCCATGGGGAGACAGAAACTATGCGAGTCTTTAGCTGAAATTGTGGCTAAATTCTGGCTGCGCACCAGCTGTACAGCAACACCTGGTGTTGTGCTGGAGAAACGCAGTTGGGAAACATTTTAGGGCATTTCTGTATTGTTTAAAATGTCACATGGTTAAGTTTGTTTAGGGGAAAAAGGTTTTTATATGTGAATCTTGTTAACAGTCTGTTTCTCATAAACAAGCTTCTCTCACTTTATGACCACCATATGTGTCATCGCTGTCTCTCTCTCTCTCTCTCTCATCAGTGTATGGTATTTACCATATTCACATACCATGGTATTTGCATGGGACTCTAATGTACTTTAAAGAATGTTTTTGGTGCATGACACACACACACACACACACAAAAAAAAAAAAAAAATCAGGGCAATTACATGATACTGATATTAGTATGCAAAGTCTGACCTCTGGTGGACAGATGGACTGAATGAAGGCAGATGAACTTCAAATAAGAAAGATTAGGATATAAAACAATCATTTCATGGTATAGATTTATATTTATTAGGCTATATAACATTTCTGTATTGAAATTACAAATTGTTCATTTAAATTCATTTCATTGTTATCATTTTCTTATACTTTATCAGCATTTAAAGCATCAGCTATATTTAGCCTACTTTAGTGAAATAATAAATAAAAATGGTCAAATAGGCTACAACATTGGGACCAAATAGGTTAACTTAGCCTAATAGCCTTATGTAGGCTATATTAACAACGCTAAAACATCGATTTCTTGTAGCCTATTCCGTATTAAATAATAAAATATTAAAAGTGTAACCTATAATTTCACAAATAAAGAGGGTTGACAGCTTGTAAGTTATAAAATATATATGGTTTAAAATTAAATTATGTGCGACTAACCATTTTAACCGTACCTTCTGGCTCTATAATTCCGGTTTAGTTTTGTTGGCTGGAACTGGTTTAAAAATCTCATAGACACAGCGCACAAGTTAGTCATTATGTGGTCATAGTTAGGGCAACAATTACAACCTAGTTAGTGTGTTCAGGTATTTGCGTTGTGGCTTGTTTAGTCACTTCCGTAACGGGCCCTCCCTGTATTTCTATGGCACAACGCTATTATGTTACTACGGTGAAGACTGTGACTAACAATATTCATAAAACAAGCCCTGGCTTCTGAAATCGAACAACGTAACCTCACCGACAACAAACAATTAACGTACGCGAGAGCTTGAGATACATTCGACTTAATTAATATTCATGAGTCCGTCCTTCGACGTAATAGAATTCTGGGCGGGGTTTTCTCCAGCTTGCCCACCTGGACAGGAGATCTGTTTCACTTTCCAAAGGAAAAATCCTCGGGAACTCATTCAGGTGAGTGAAACAAAAAATATATTTTACTCAATTTAGATTATTAAAGGCCTATAGCCTAACTGTTTTCTGTTTCGTTGCTCTGCGCTATTTTTATTAAAGAAAATTGCTTAAAGTTAGTTTTAACGATGCTAATAGTTTGATATAGGCTAAAAGTATATATGAGATACTAAAGAAATGTATTATATCATGTTATTTGTGAAAAACGTTGGATCGTATGCATTAAGTAAGAAAAGTAAGTCATGTGGGTCTGTTCTGAGGTAAATACACATAAGTTACACTTAGGCCTACATTGATACATTTCGATGTATAACTGTATGTCGAGATATTGAGCACAACTATTTTTTTGCAGGCTTGTAATAGTATATTCTTAAGCCTATATCGTCTATAATCTACTAGCCTATATCGTTTTAATTGACATTTGCAGGATTTTAGTTACAGCATATTTGATAATGTTATTGAGTTACATTATGGTTCTCTTTGTAGATTAAAAGAGTTGTGGATCCTTCAGATTAGCATATTGTAGCAGGAAAGGCTAATAGCTGCTTTTATTTACAGCCCTGATTTAATTTTCATACTCATGATATGATGTACTCATACTCATTAAAGTATCTGTTACATAGGGAGGAGTATTGTTTTTTTGTTGTTTTTTTTTCCTCGCCTGGGGACATGTTAACCTGCTCGCTTACCAACTTGGCCCTTGGGGTAGATAAATAGTTGTCTTAGTTCAGAGAGTGTGTTATCTGTAATCTAGTCAAACATTTCTACCTCCCCCACCCTCCTTAGGGAACATGGACAGACCTGGTTTTTCTAAATAGCAACATTGAGAACACAAATGCCATTTTAAGTCACACAAAAAGATCCTTGAAGTCTTGGATTGTGTAGTTTACACAGCAGATCTCGACTCTGTGTTTTTGTGTGTAAGACCCAGGCTTTGTTGTTTATTGATGTACAACCCAACAAGACAGCAGGATGACGGCTCTTTGTGAGTCGTTCTGTTGTTTCTGACTGAGATCTTGTCTCAGCTTGTCAGGAATTTTAAGCTGAAGTCTCCCTGGTTCTGTAATCACACATCCCTCCTCCACCCTAGCTCTCTGTCTGTCACTCCCTTTGATTTTGTGTAGCCTAGGTAAACCTGTACTTACATCAAAAACAGAATGTTTACCCCTTGTTTTATTTATTCTTTACATCTGTAATGCTATTTAAAACATTTTCCTGACAAATCAATAATAAAAATAGTGGTAAAACTTTACAATAAGGTCTGATTTGTTGTTAATACATTAGCAAACATGAACTGACAATTTTGTAAAGTATTTATTAATCTTTGTTAATACTTTACAACATAATAACTAACAATGAGCAATACATTTGTCACAGTATTTATTAGTCTTTGTTAACAATTTTTAATAAAATATAACTGTTCATTGTTTGTTTGTGTTAGCTGCGCTTCATTAAATAATAACAGATACAACTTTTTATTTCTATTATAATGTATTCGAAAATGTTGAAATTAACATGCTTTGGACCTATTTTTCATTTATTAAAAAGTGTTACCCATATGATTGTTTATTGTTTGTATATGTTAGTTCACAGGGATTTTAACTAATGTTAACAAATGCAACTTTTGATTTAAGTAATAAATCAGTAAATGTTGAAATTAACTACGATTTTTAAATGCTTTAGAGGTATTACTCATTGATTGTTCATGTCAACTAATGTAGTTTTTATAATGTTAAATTAACAAATGATACCTTATTGTAAAGTGTCACATAAGATAACAAAACACACATTTCAAGCAAAACATAAAAAAAGGTTTGTTTTCAAATCGTTAAATAATTCATACGCTATTCGGAATGAAGAAAAAAGTATTGTGACTCTGAATCACATGTATATAGTCTTCTGGATCAGACTATATCATGTGCCTGTGGTGGTTCGTAACTGTGTTTGTCTGTGATTTGATTGCAGGCAGAATCATGGCCACTCCCATAGCCAACTCCTGGGAGCTCACCATCCAGGTGGACCAGCGCGAGGGAGACGAGGGCATGAAGTTTAAGTTGCGGGTCAAGGGGGATCTCCACATCGGGGGTCTCATGCTCAAACTTGTAGAGAAGATCAGTGAGTAATTTACAGAGTTATCTGTTGGAGAACCAGCACATGAGTATGAACAGGACCATATGGACAACCATGTAGGAACTAGGAAGACACATCATGGCCATATTCCAGGATGACAATGTCAAGATTCATCCGACTCAAATTGTGAAAGAATGGTTGGGAGGGAGCATGAAGAATCATTTTCACACCTTAAATTAATTAAATTAATTTATTAAACGAATTAATTTACAACGACAATGTCGTTATCTTGACATTGTCATCCTGGAAAATGACCATGATGTCTTCCTATATGGTTGCTTAAGAAATGAAAGGCTATACACTCCATCAATTGCACTGCTGCTAAACACATAACATGCTGGAAACATAATATACACTGCAATAATGATTAAATGATATGCTCTTAAAGGCCCACTGAGGTGTCTTGGCACGCGCAGCTTTGTTTGATGCATTGACGGAGTTTCCACTGAAACAGGAAGCTAAGGCTGGACATATTGAATGGCCCCTCCCCCTTTTCAAATAGCTAATAGCTTTTAATTTACCTCACAGACTGTCATACTAAAGCGCTTTTCCACTACACAATACCAGCTCGGCTCGCCTTTGTTTGGTTTTCCACTGTGTAAAAGTTGTACCTGTACCTGTTTTTGAGTACTTTTTTTTTTTTGTATCACCTTTCTGAGCGAGCTGAGGCGATACTAAAATGTGATGTGAAAACAATGCCGAATGCTGATTGGTCAGAGAGAATAGTCACCATTCACTGCGTCAGAATAACCCCGCCATTTTTAAATAGTTTGGCCAGAGATAGTTGCTAAACTTACTATTATTATTATTATGGCAACTCGGAAGAATACGCCGTGGTCGAACGAGGAGGTGCAGACTTTCCTTTGTTTGGTTGCCGAAGAGAGGATCCAGCGAGAGCTTGATGGGGCAACGAGGCGTCGCTATGACGACGGGTTACTATTTGTGGCGGTACTGTCTGCAATGGAAAACGGAGCGAAAAGTGAGCCGAGTCGAGCTGGTACTTATAATGGAAAGGCGCCACTTGACAGCACCATGGAAGCGAATCCGAGCGCTGATGATATGCTGAATTCAATAGTACAGTTGTGAATAAAATCTAACCATTTCAATCTTAACCAACGTACATATATTAGAAAACAAAATAAAACTTGTGCATTTGAGCAACCGAACACACATCTCCAACCCATATTACTCCTTGAGACGTCAACGGTCACTTTGGCCACGTGGTGTTTATAGCATAGAGGGCGAGACACGTCAGATTGTAGAGGACAGAAGATGAGTGATGAGAAGCTGATCCGCGGTGATGTCATAAACATCTGTGATTCATTTTAGCGGAAGTGAGAGACTGTAAGATTTGATTGTTTATATCCTCTAAAATGCTAATTTTGTCATTGTTTTGGAACACACCAGCTTATTCATAACCTTAAGGCTCACATATTCATACTAAAAGCTCAAAAACTTCAATTTTGATTTCAGGCGGCCTTAACATTTTAACTTTTTTGGACTGGGAAGTAAAGCTTCTGGAAATACTTCATATGTTGTGTGTATGATAACATATTAGTGTGTAATTCATAAAAAAAATACTACACTTAGCGCAGTAATGTATTTAAATTTCATTTCATTTTAACTGCAGTTTGTTTTCAGCCTCTGTTTGCTACTTTAATGCAAATTCAAGATTTTCATTTGGATTTAAAAGAAGTTCTGAGTGCAAGCAAAGCTTTTTAAAAACACGTCCAAAGCTCTTCAAAGTAAGAATAGTGTTTTGTAAGGATGAAAAGCAGTCAAAGTTTATGGGAAAAAAACAAAGTACTCTGGATCCCGTTCAAGTGCAGTTCTAGAGTCCTAAACACTGGTTGAAATGCACAGGTACGCCCATGTTTGCCTTACGTATCTTTGTATAGCCTCATGCTCAGAGCTATTGTTCTTTGACTCAGGCGTTGTTTGCCGACACAGGGTCTGAAGTTCACTGTGTAACCGTGTTAGCCAGAGAGACGTTAGCAAAACATCCTGCATTCCTCTACAGACTCATCAGACAACCCAGTTGCTAATTACTATGCTTTGCCGTGTAGCTCTTTAATTGTAAATGGTCATTCTTGAAGCCATTTGAACACAACCTGTTTATAGTCAAGGTAATAGGCTTATTACAGTACAGGCACCCCAGAATTTCTCTTGTAGGCAATTACAGGGCGTGAGTCAGATGATGATCAGTGTGGAGGATGAAGGAAATGTGAGTAAAAGAAGGATCATCAAGGTTTAAATGAATTTGTCGTGTCATCAAAGATTGCCTCATATTTGTATTGCTCAGTGGCAACTGGTCTGGATTATGTCGCGGTAGTACACATTAAACCACTCCACATATAACATTTTTCCTGTTCAGCTCTTTAATAATAATTTCCTCAAAGTCCTATACTAACGTGTGCAAAGTAAAATAAAAAATAGAAATGCAAATCACAGTATTTATATACTGCTACTAAATATTTTGCCTCAGTGTACTTGGTCTTAAAAGTTTTATGTTATTACAAAAATCTGTTTCACTATGGAATTGCTTATGGGTTTTTTTTTACTTTTGAAGTCCTACTGTTGTGCTCTATATGTGTGTGTGTGGAAATAAATGACATCAGAGCATTGTCTCAGGCTCATGTTCTCACAGTATGATGTTCTCTGTGTCAGAGGCTCCTCAGGACTGGTCCGATCATGCCATCTGGTGGGAGCAGAAGAGCTCCTGGCTGCTGAAGACACACTGGACTCTGGATAAATATGGAGTCCAGGCGGACGCTGACCTGCGATACACCCCACAACACAAACCCCTGTGTATCCAGCTGCCCAACATGAAGACCATTAAGCTCCCGGTTACCTTCTCTGGTGTGGTCTTCAGAGCCGTGGCTGAGATCTGCAAAGCGCTCAGTAAGAACAAGTGCAAAGGAAAATAATGTGTTTGTTATGATATAAAATATTGTTAATATGATATCACATTGCAATTGCTTACAAGAAAAAGAAATAGGGTTAATTTGGGATAATTGGGATTTTATTTCAAAGTAATTTCCATAGCAAAAGGGTCCAAATGTATCTTAATTGTGTAAAATGAATGTGCTGTAATACTAATTCAGGTCTGTGTGATTTAAATACCACATTATATCATAGATATGGACAATCATTAAAAACAAAACAGTTATGATTAACACTTTTGATTGAACCTGATACTAGAACTGGAATTGCCGAATTTAACTGCCAGCGCCAATGTGGCACTGAAGCACTTCTGATATGGCAATTAGGTGTCTTTAGGCAACTGTTATAATTGCGCATTGTTATATAGGTGGGTCAGAACAGGCATACTTTAGTCTGACTTTAATGCAGCATTGCGTCTTTACTTTAAAAATAGACACTTAATACATAAAACAAAAAAAAAATGGTTAGAATATTTTATGAATTTATTTTTTATAATTCCAGTTAATACCTTTTTCCATTAATTCAGTTTTCCATAATTTCTTTCTCTACATTAGTTGATTCTTTACTAAACTGTGTATGTTTTTATTCTTTGTTTTCAGACATTAGAAGATCAGAAGAACTTTCTCTTCTGAAACCAATAGATGAACCAAAGAAGAAAAAGAAAAAAGACAAGGGTGCAGAATCAGCCATTGATGAGATATTAAACATGGACATTGCCAGCGGAATGGCTGGAGGTATTTATTTGCTGAACATGGCCTTTTTGCTTTTGTGGATTTTTTTTATTACAATGAAAAAACAATAATATACAAAACAATAAAACATTCATTCAAATAAATATACATTCATTTCTTCAAAAATAAATAAATACAAACAAAAAAACAAGGTAAATAAAGTTAATTTTAACTAAATGTACAGTGATTAAGAGTAAGCATTATGCATTTGGGCTTCCAGATAAAAATCTTATTAAATGAATATTTCCTTTTGTACAAGTTTTAAACACTTTAATATGCATTTTTCTTCTTCTAGAAAATACTGTAGATTGCTTCTGGATAGGTATCAACAGTTTGGATAAACATGTAAGTCTTAAACAATTACAAGTTTACATATATACTCTCTACAGGAGCACTTGGTCTGTACAGTAAAACGATGACTCCGACCTATGACCCTGAGAGCGGCTCCCCTGCGTCGTCCACCAGTCTGTGGTTCGGCGAGAGTCCCCTGACGGCCAGCCAGCCCAACCTTCCACCGGAGGAATTGGCCAAACTCTACAAGCCTCTTACTGTGGAAGATAAAGCAGCCATTAATGCTGGGTAAGAGAAAGACACAGCCTGGCACATTTACATCACCACTCAAAAGAAGTCTCTTACATTCACAAAGGCTGCGTTTATTTGATAAAATATACAGTAAAACAGTAATATTGTGAAATATTATCATGCAAAGCTGAATTTTCAGTTTTCAGTGTCACATGATCCTTCAGAAATCATTCTAATATGATGATTTACTACTCAAGATACATTTGGATTATTTTCAATGTTTAAAACTGTTGTGCTGCTTCATATTTTGTCAACCAATTTTCTAAAACATTTTTTTTTTTTTAGAAATCTTTGAATAGAAGGTTCAAAAGAACAGCATATATTTGACTTACAAATCTTTTGTAACATTTGAAATGTCTTTACTGACAGGATGCATTAAATTACTGAATTACATTTTTGAATGATTGTGTTTGACCCCTGACCCTATGTCTCCAAGAATAGAGATTCCTTCAATGTCTTTATTAATAGATCTTCATACTTCAGTTCATAACACAGCTGGTTTTGATTCTAAAATCTGATTGGACATTCATTCAAAAGCGTTCAGTGCCATTACAATAGCCACACACATGTGATTTAATTGTTACCAATATATTACTCCATGAACACATTTTTTTCCAGCATTTATTTTAGCATATTGCTGTTTCTACTGGTTTATACAAGATATATTTCACCTCATTTACAAAGGTAAAATCCCAGTAGCACACGCTTTAAATAATTAATTGCCTAAAGTTGTGATAGTCGTTTCTTCCCTTTTGTCACGTTTATCCAAGCAAAAATGTATGACAGGACTTGATTTTGTCTATTGAGAATTGATTGGATTGTTGGATGGTTGTGGTTTGCTATTGGTGGATCTCATGTGAGTGACAGGTTGCCCCGCCCTCACGCCAGTAAACAGATCATCAAAGAAGAGACGGGAGGGGGAGTTATTCTGTTTTAAAATAAAGTTTTTTTTCTTTTCTTTTTACTTATTTTTGTTCTGCCTACCTTGTATGTGCTCCATGTACGTCTTTCTCTCTTTTGTATGTATATATATAATTCACTGATCTCTTATTTTTGTATAAATTATAATGTTTTTTTAACTTGCAATAAAAAATAAATAAATAAATAAAATAAAGTGCACTATTATTAAAACGCCTTGGGCAACATAAAAAATAAGAATTGTCATGTTGACTAATATATTGCTGAATTTATCTGTGAATTTGTGTACTCTAACTGAGACGTTGATTTGCAGGTGGCTGGATTCCTCTCGCTCGCTGATGGAACAGGGAATTCAGGAAAATGACAGACTCCTGCTGCGATTCAAGTACCACTGCTTCTTTGACCTCAACCCAAAGGTGAGAGACCTACTATTCCTTTAAAATTATACCACATTATATTAAAGAGGACCTATTATGCTTTTTTACATGTTCAACTTTCTTCAGTGTGTAAAGTTGCTATTTGAGCATGAAAAAGTTTGAGCACAAAACACAAGGGAGTTATTCTCTATATCAGTGAACACTGAACTCCCTGAAATAACTATTGTAGTTTTGAGTTTTCTTCTGGGAACAAACACGTCACAATATTCCTTGTTTTAATAACCCGCCCAAAGCAGATGAGATGGTTCTCACTGCAGAACATGAAATCCACACGGATCACCTTACATACACCTAAACCTACCCAACTCCGCCCCCTGATCCCTAAACCCAACCCTAATCCTACCCATCTCCACCCCTTGGATCTTGATCCAAATCCTCCCCGTGGATCTCATGTACTGCATTGGGGTGCTACTGAAGCAGATGCAAAAAAAGGGGGAGGTCTGATTGAGTTGAGTCAGTGGTGTGTTGAAACTCAAGGTTAGGGTAAGGAGCTTTGCGATTGGTCAACCACTCAAAGCGGTTGACCAATCACAACACACTGATCCAGCAGCCAGTCAGAGCACACTGCACTTTTCAAAAGGAGGGGCTTCATATAGACTGGAACTAAAACAGAGCGTTACTGACAGACTGGGAAGAGAGGAGCTGCAACAATATTAAATATGTGGAAAATAATGTTTTTGAAAATTCAAGCATAAAAACCTATTCCACTAGACTGCACAAACAAAATCAGGACTTTGTAAAAAGCATAATATGGCAATCTTTTAAGATGTGACTCAAACGTTTGATGGCCCGATATGTCTAAATGAGCTTTTTCTTCTCGTAGTATGATGCTGTGAGAATCACACAGCTGTATGAACAGGCCCGGTGGGCGATATTGCTGGAGGAGATCGACTGCACTGAAGAAGAGATGCTCATGTTTGCATCCCTGCAGGTACAGGACGGCTGTTCTCAGTTCCCCAGCCAACAGGGAACAGTCTCAGAACTGTGGCGGCTAGCATTCTGGCAAAGTTTTCTCAAAGTTATGAGCAAACTTTCATTCAAAGTTATCTGGTCTTTAAAATGTTCTCAAAATCTTAGCTCAAAAACGGTATTATAGATCATTCATGGGACTTTTTTTTAAACCGTTTTAGTTGGATGTTCATCTTACATTTTTTAAAAGTTAAAAATGTTACTACTGTTGATCTAATGTTTTACTAGTTACTACTGAATGTTTAAGTGAACGTTCAAAGTGACGTTTCCATAAAGATAAAATGGTACACATAATCTGAATTTTGTTTTTCAAAACGTTTCAAAAATGTTTTTAACTTTCAGAAGAAAAAGAGAAATCAGATATAACGTTTCCATATCTAAATGACGATGTTAGCAAAATGTTCTTAGAACATATTTTTTATTATTTTATTTCAGATTTATTCCAGAATATTTTTTTCCAGTTCCAGAAAGCAAGAAAAATTATTTAGACATTCGTTGGCAATTGAGATATTATTATAGGTTTTTTTTGTAGCTTTTGTTTATAATTTCTGTTTCTTTTATATATTAGTTTTTAGTAATTTTATTGCTTTGTGACATTTTTATATTAATATCTCTGAAGTAAAAAAAAATTAAATATATATATATATATTAGTAAAAGTTAAGCTAAAGGAAAATGAGAAAAAAATGAGAAAAAAGTTTATTTTATTCATATAAATTTTATTTCAAGGAAAGTTTCATTTATTTCCAGTAACAAAGTTTTCATGGTTTTAGTTTTTGTTAACTATATTAAAACATCATTTGACAAGTATGCTCTAACATGTAGTATTTAGTGTCATGACATATCTGAAATGGTTTTGAGTTACGGTGAATTCTTTAGTGTCGTCCTTTCTCGCCTGAAGCTACGAGATAACTTACTTTGAGGACAAAGGATGTGACATTCCACAAAGCAAAATAGTATCCAGTTACACAGTTTTGTGCTGGTGATCTATATCTATACTCAGTGTGAGATGGGAAATCTGGCTAACTGTGCCACTGTGGCTCAGGTCAGGTGGTAATTCGGACGGGAAAATCTGCTTTGAACGCAGGATGATGGGATACATGCCCGAACAACAAAAAAGACTGAATTTCATATGACCAAATAATGCTTGCACAGACAAGCATTCTACCACCTTTACTCACTCACTTTCAGTTGCTAAAAATCATTCAAACTCCTGCCTCGTGCAGTGTTATGTGGCATTGAAACTACAATGTTTTTTTTTATGTTAGCATGTAGTAAAGTTTGTAAATCTACTTCATTAGTTATTAACTGAGAACTCGCCATTAAAACAATTTATATTCATCCATAGGGGAAATGTATTATATTGTGGGTGTCTTCTGAGTCTTGAACTCCGTTATTGACTGACCAAAATGAGTTTTGGGTGCTAGTTTTTGCAATTGGTGTTTCAAATGTAAAAATACTTGAATCTTTTCTAGTATCACATCTGTAAACTGACCTTGTCAACGGAGCCACTGACTAATTCCAATGAACCAGAGATTGATGAAGTCGAGGCTGCGCTCTCAAACTTAGAATCTACCCTGGAAGGACGAAACGCTGATAAGATCCTGGTAAGATCTGTGATTTTCATGACATTATGATTCGATTTTCTTCATAAGGATGTTAGCTTTAGGACTGATATTAGGTTGCGGTATAATAGCCAGCCAGCTTGTTATATCTGGAATGAATCTGGCTGATATTTAAGGTAGTTTATACACTATACATACTTTACTTTATTTTGGGTCAGTAAGATTTTTTAAAGAAATTAAAACTTTTATTCACCAAGGATGCATTAAATTGTTTAAAAGAGACAGTAAAGACATTTATGGTACAAAAGTTTTTGATATCAAATGCTGTTTTTTAAAACTTTCTATTCATAAAAGAATCCTAAGAAAAATGGATCACCTTCCAAAAAAAATATTAGCATTGATGATAATAATAAGAAATGTTTCTTGAGCAGCATCATGAATGAATTGTGAATTTTGAAGGATCATGTGACACTGAAGACTGAAGTTATGATGCTGAAAATTCAGCTTTGATCAAATTACATTTTTTAAATGTATTCAAATAGAAAATAGTTATTTTAAATTGCAATAATATTTTATGATATAACTGTTTTTGATCAAAAAATGCAGCCTTTTTTCTCAACTTCTTGGTTTGAGAAAAAAAACGGCTTCTTACCATCTTATGAATATTAACCTGTGCTTTTCTTTCCAGGAAGATATCACTGATATCCCGAAGCTGGAAGATACACTTAAACTGTTTAGGTGAGTTTAAGGTTATCAAAATTGTGATAGAGAAAAATAAATCAACTTACTTTTCAGTATAAAAGTCTAGGTTGTTACAGATTTCTCTTTTAAAAGCCAAGCTTTTCTTTGGAAAAATAGTTTATTTGAGGTGTAAAAGGTAATTTTTAGGACTCTGATACAGATGATAAAACTATGTAATTAGATGCATGATAGCTTATTCATATACCATGGTTCATGTACAAAACAGTACCTTTTGTCAGTGAAACATTTAGAACTGCAATAACTACTGTATATAGTGCATATTCACTTACCTGTTCATTGTTTGCTCTGCAGGCCCAAACGATTGACGTTAAAGCCGTATAAGGAGTACTGGTTTGTTTTTAGGGACACCACCATTCTTATTTCAAAAACAAAGAGTCTGCCAATAAGGAGCCCATTGAGCAAACTCCATCTACGAGGTGGGCGGCCAATCAGAGACAAGATCGTTCATTTAATATAGCCAATGCATCAGCAGGATAATGCATATCATTAATCACACAGGATGTGAGGTCATTCCTGACGTCAACGTCACCGAGAGGGAGTTTGGCCTTAAGCTGTTACTGCCTGCAGCTGACGGAGATGAACGAGGTTTATATTCGCTGCGACAGTGTGAGTTTATATCTTTGTTTTATATGCAGATTGTTGCACATGTCCTTTTGATTTTTGATAAAGTGAAATATAAGAAACGTATCGTTATTAATATTTCACAATAAACATTTAGTGAACTGAAGAAATGTACATTACTTGATTATCATTTTTCAGAAAAATCATGTTAAATTGTCAAATATATCACATTAGGCTTTCGAGGAACGTTTATTGGTTAATT
>NW_024121521.1:6139754-6449754 GCF_016745375.1 Pimephales promelas
AAATATAGCTGCAAGCAGCCATTACCGGGGCCAAGCGCAAAAGCGGCAACATATGCCAAAATGGCAAGGAGTGGCAGACCAACTGCAGCAAGGAGCAATTAAGGGCATTTTGAGAGAACTTTGGGCAAATGGCTAAGAAAATCACATAAACATTAACTTATAAGATGATTTAATGGTTATCACTTTCGAACAATAGGTGGCGCAGTTACGAAATAGATGTGATGTGGTCAGAGTGAGGTGACAATGACACATGCAAAGTTTGGTGTCAAAATGTGAAGGCATTGCAGAGATAAAGCCTAAATAGTCATTTTGGCAGCATGCCTCAAATTTTGATGCTGTGGTATACGAAAACGGTTTTGTCTATCATCGTGCAATTCATAACTTTTAGTCGGCACCGTCTGGAGATGATACGATTCAATTTTCGTGAAAATCGGACAAACGGTCTAGGAGGAGTTCGAAAAAGAAGGTTTTTCAAAGAAATAAAGATGGCGGACAGGAAGTTTGGCTGATTATGGCAAAACCTGATATCTATGTTTTCGGCATAACCCAAGGAATCTATTAAGATCAGTTTCATTGCAATAGGCAAATTTATTCAAAAGTTATTAGCGTTCTCAGAAATTAATTATAACTTTTGACCAACAGGTGGCGCTGTCTCAAAATCTTTTGAGTACCTTCAGGGCATGCTGCTTATGGCACACACTGAGTTTCGTAATATTAGACCAATGCATTTGTTTAGTATAGCATTTGTATTTCACAAAACTGTATTGAAGTCAATGGGAATTTCACGTTTTGTTCTATTATAGCGCCACCAAGAGGCTCAGTCCCACAATTTTTTTTATGTGTCCTCAGAGTGACCCCATACATATGTGTGTCAATTTTGGTGCAAATATCTCAATTTCGTCCGAGTTATAAACATTTATATGAAAAAACACGTAAAAAATGACTGACACATGACTTTGTTTGAATTTTACTACCCCTTACTATCAATATTTTCGCATTTGGGCATTAGCGTTTAGTTAACAAGCTATGATTCCGTGTTTCTGGCGGTGGTTTCGTCTCGATCGGAACAGCGGTTTTGAAGATATCGCCAAGTGTTTTTTTCGCGCTAAATCGCTACGCTACGCCATCCGTGAGACGAAACCCGACATATTTGGTATCGTTGGACTCGGCAACGATTCAGGACCTCAAAAATATGACTCCCGTGAAAATAAGTGTACCACACCCAAAGTTATAAGCGTTTGAATAAAACTATTCACCACTAGGTGGCGCTGTTTCGAAACTTCTCAGGCTCCTTCAGGGCATCGTACTGATGACCCATACCGAGTTTCGTAACAATTCGTTCATGCGTTCAAAAAATACAGCATTTTAGCACATAATTCAAAATGGCCGACAGCCAAAATGGCCGATCTGGGAAAATTGGATATCGGTCGACTCAGCATGATGCCCTGAATCTAACGAGACCAAGTTTTTGATTTTTGGACAAACCGTTCAGAAGTTACGAGCAAAAATAGCCATTTTTCATATCTCCGGACCACTAGGTGGCGCTGCGCCGAAACGCAGCACGTAGCCTCAGGTCATGCTTGTGATAACACGTACCAAGTTTGGTCTGAAAACGAGTAAGCGTTGCGGAGATACAACCTCACGTCTGTTTTCGCAAGCGCTACGTAAATTTTGTTTACGCGTTATCGAAAACGGTTATTCGAATCATCTTGAATTCCATAACTTTTTGTCAGCACTGCCTGGAGATGATCCGGTGCGATTTTGGTGAAAATCGGACAAACCGTCTAGGACGAGTTCGCAAAAGTAGGTTTTTTGGAAAATTCAAAATGGCGGCCGTTTTTTTATGACGGAAAATGACGTCATAGGGTGCGATCGAATCGGCATGAGCTCAGGAACAAGAGGAAAAGAATTTTGTTGATAGGCCTTACGGTTCAAAAGTTATTAGCATAATAAAAGTGAAACTTTGGACAGTTGGTGGCGCTAGAGGGAATGAGTTAGAGACACCAAAATTGGTGTATTTAAAGTTGGGACTGTCCTCTATCAGAATGTCAAACCAAAACAACTTTCCCGCAAACCGGTCTATGGGCTGCCATAGACGCCCAGTCGGAAGAAGAATAATAATAAATATAGCTGCAAGCAGCCATTACCGGGGCCAAGCGCAAGAAGCGGCAACATATGCCAAAATGGCAAGGAGTGGCAGACCAACTGCAGCAAGGAGCAATTAAGGGCATTTTGAGAGAACTTTGGGCAAATGGCTAAGAAAATCACATAAACATTAACTTATAAGATGATTTAATGGATTATCACTTTCGAACAATAGGTGGCGCAGTTACGAAATAGATGTGATGTGGTCAGAGTGAGGTGACAATGACACATGCAAAGTTTGGTGTCAAAATGTGAAGGCATTGCAGAGATAAAGCCTAAATAGTAATTTTGGCAGCATGCCTAAATTTCGATGCTGTGGTATACGAAAACGGTTTTGTCTATCATCATGCAATTCATACTTTTAGTCGGCACGGTCTGGAGATGATACGATTCAATTTTCGTGAAAATCGGACAAACGGTCTAGGAGGAGTTCGAAAAAGAAGGTTTTTCAAAGAAATAAAGATGGCGGACAGGAAGTTTGGCTGATTATGCAAAACCTGATATCTATGTTTTCGGCATAACCAAGGAATCTATTAAGATCAGTTTCATTGCAATAGGCAAATTTATTCAAAAGTTATTAGCGTTCTCAGAAATTAATTATAACTTTGACCAACAGGTGGCGCTGTCTCAAAATCTTTTGAGTACCTTCAGGGCATGCTGCTTATGGCACACACTGAGTTTTGTAATATTACACCAATGCATTTGTTTAGTATAGCATTGTATTTCACAAAACTGTATTGAAGTCAATGGGAATTTCACGTTTTGTTCTATTATAGCGCCACCAAGAGGCTCAGTCCCACAATTTTTTTATGTGTCCTCAGAGTGACCCCATACATATGTGTGTCAATTTTGGTGAAAATATCTCAATTCGCTTCCGAGTTATAAACATTTATATGAAAAAACACGTAAAAAATGACTGACACATGACTTTGTTTGAATTTTACTACCCCTTACTATCAATATTTTCGCATTTGGGCATTAGCGTTTAGTTAACAAGCTATGATTCCGTGTTTCTGGCGGTGGTTTCGTCTCGATCGGAACAGCGGTTTTGAAGATATCGCCAAGTGTTTTTTTCGCGCTAAATCGCTACGCTACGCCATCCGTGAGACGAAACCCGACATATTTGGTATCGTTGGACTCGGCAACGATTCAGGACCTCAAAAATTTGACTCCCGTGAAAATAAGTGTACCACACCCAAAGTTATAAGCGTTTGAATAAAACAATTCACCACTAGGTGGCGCTGTTTCGAAACTTCTCAGGCTCCTTCAGGGCATCGTACTGATGACCCATACCGAGTTTCGTAACAATTCGTTCATGCGTTCAAAAAATACAGCATTTTAGCACATAATTCAAAATGGCCGACAGCCAAAATGGCCGATCTGGGAAAATTGGATATCAGTCGACTCGGCATGATGCCCTGAATCTAACGAGATGAAGTTTATGATTTTTGGACAAACCGTTCAGAAGTTACGAGCAAAAATAGCCATTTTTCATATCTCCGGACCACTAGGTGGCGCTGCGCCGAAACGCTGCATGTAGCCTCAGGTCATGCTTGTGATAACATGTACCAAGTTTGGTCTGAATAGGATTAAGCGTTGCGGAGATACAGCCTCACGTCTGTTTTCGCAAGCGCTACGTAAAATTAGTTTGCGCGTTTATCGAAAACGGTTATTCGAATCATCTTGAATTCCATAACTTTTTGTCAGCACTGCCTGGAGATGATCCGGTGCGATTTTGGTGAAAATCGGACAAACCGTCTAGGACGAGTTCGCAAAAGTAGGTTTTTTGGAAAATTCAAAATGGCGGCCGTTTTTTTATGACGGAAAATGACGTCATAGGGTGCGATCGAATCGGCATGAGCTCAGGAACAAGAAGAAAAAAGAATTTTGTTGATAGGCCTTACGGTTCAAAAGTTATTAGCATAATAAAAGTGAAACTTTGGACAGTTGGTGGCGCTAGAGGGAATGAGTTAGAGACACCAAAATTGGTGTATTTAAAGTTGGGACTGTCCTCTATCAGAATGTCAAACCAAAACAACTTTCCCGCAAACCGGTCTATGGGCTGCCATAGACGCCCAGTCGGAAGAAGAATAATAATAATAATAATAATAAATATAGCTGCAAGCAGCCATTACCGGGGCCAAGCGCAAGAAGCGGCAACATATGCCAAAATGGCAAGGAGTGGCAGACCAACTGCAGCAAGGAGCAATTAAGGGCATTTTGAGAGAACTTTGGGCAAATGGCTAAGAAAATCACATAAACATTAACTTATAAGATGATTTAATGGGTTATCACTTTCGAACAATAGGTGGCGCAGTTACGAAATAGATGTGATGTGGTCAGAGTGAGGTGACAATGACACATGCAAAGTTTGGTGTCAAAATGTGAAGGCATTGCAGAGATAAAGCCTAAATAGTAATTTTGGCAGCATGCCTCAAATTTGATGCTGTGGTATACGAAAACGGTTTTGTCTATCGTGTGCAATTCATAACTTTTAGTCGGCACGGTCTGGAGATGATACGATTCAATTTTCGTGAAAATCGGACAAACGGTCTAGGAGGAGTTCGAAAAAGAAGGTTTTTCAAAGAAATAAAGATGGCGGACAGGAAGTTTGGCTGATTATGCAAAACCTGATATCTATGTTTTCAGCATAACCCAAGGAATCTATTAAGATCAGTTTCATTGCAATAGGCAAATTTATTCAAAAGTTATTAGCGTTCTCAGAAATTAATTATAACTTTTGACCAACAGGTGGCGCTGTCTCAAAATCTTTTGAGTACCTTCAGGGCATGCTGCTTATGGCACACACTGAGTTTTGTAATATTACACCAATGCATTTGTTTAGTATAGCATTTTATTTCACAAAACTCTATTGAAGTCAATGGGAATTTCACGTTTTGTTCTATTATAGCGCCACCAAGAGGCTCAGTCCCACAATTTTTTTTATGTGTCCTCAGAGTGACCCCATACATATGTGTGTCAATTTTGGTGAAAATATCTCAATTCGCTTCCGAGTTATAAACATTTATATGAAAAAACACGTAAAAAATGACTGACACATGACTTTGTTTGAATTTTACTACCCCTTACTATCAATATTTTCGCATTTGGGCATTAGCGTTTAGTTAACAAGCTATGATTCCGTGTTTCTGGCGGTGGTTTCGTCTCGATCGGAACAGCGGTTTTGAAGATATCGCCAAGTGTTTTTTTCGCGCTAAATCGCTACGCTACGCCATCCGTGAGACGAAACCCGACATATTTGGTATCGTTGGACTCGGCAACGATTCAGGACCTCAAAAATTTGACTCCCGTGAAAATAAGTGTACCACACCCAAAGTTATAAGCGTTTGAATAAAACAATTCACCACTAGGTGGCGCTGTTTCGAAACTTCTCAGGCTCCTTCAGGGCATCGTACTGATGACCCATACCGAGTTTCGTAACAATTCGTTCATGCGTTCAAAAAATACAGCATTTTAGCACATAATTCAAAATGGCCGACAGCCAAAATGGCCGATCTGGGAAAATTGGATATCGGTCGACTCAGCATGATGCCCTGAATCTAACGAGACCAAGTTTTTGATTTTTGGACAAACCGTTCAGAAGTTACGAGCAAAAATAGCCATTTTTCATATCTCCGGACCACTAGGTGGCGCTGCGCCGAAACGCTGCATGTAGCCTCAGGTCATGCTTGTGATAACATGTACCAAGTTTGGTCTGAATAGGATTAAGCGTTGCGGAGATACAGCCTCACGTCTGTTTTCGCAAGCGCTACGTAAAATTAGTTTGCGCGCTTATCGAAAACGGTTATTCGAATCATCATGAATTCCATAACTTTTTGTCAGCACTGCCTGGAGATGATCCGGTGCGATTTTGGTGAAAATCGGACAAAGCGTCTAGGACGAGTTCGCAAAAGTAGGTTTTTTGGAAAATTCAAAATGGCGGCCGTTTTTTTATGACGGAAAATGACGTCATAGGGTGCGATCGAATCGGCATGAGCTCAGGAACAAGAGGAAAAAAGAATTTTGTTGATAGGCCTTACGGTTCAAAAGTTATTAGCATAATAAAAGTGAAACTTTGGACAGTTGGTGGCGCTAGAGGGAATGAGTTAGAGACACCAAAATTGGTGTATTTAAAGTTGGGACTGTCCTCTATCAGAATGTCAAACCAAAACAACTTTCCCGCAAACCGGTCTATGGGCTGCCATAGACGCCCAGTCGGAAGAAGAATAATAATAATAAATATAGCTGCAAGCAGCCATTACCGGGGCCAAGCGCAAGAAGCGGCAACATATGCCAAAATGGCAAGGAGTGGCAGACCAACTGCAGCAAGGAGCAATTAAGGGCATTTTGAGAGAACTTTGGGCAAATGGCTAAAAAAATCACATAAACATTAACTTATAAGATGATTTAATGGGTTATCACTTTCGAACAATAGGTGGCGCAGTTACGAAATAGATGTGATGTGGTCAGAGGGAGGTGACAATGACACATGCAAAGTTTGGTGTCAAAATGTGAAGGCATTGCAGAGATAAAGCCTAAATAGTAATTTTGGCAGCATGCCTAAATTTTGATGCTGTGGTATACGAAAACGGTTTTGTCTATCATCGTGCAATTCATAACTTTTAGTCGGCACGGTCTGGAGATGATGCGATTAAATTTTCGTGAAAATCGGACAAACGGTCTAGGAGGAGTTCGAAAAAGAAGGCTTTTCAAAGAAATAAAGATGGCGGACAGGAAGTTTGTCTGATTATGCAAAACCTGATATCTATGTTTTCGGCATAACCCAAGGAATCTATTAAGATCAGTTTCATTGCAATAGGCAAATTTATTCAAAAGTTATTAGCGTTCTCAGAAATTAATTATAACTTTTGACCAACAGGTGGCGCTGTCTCAAAATCTTTTGAGTACCTTCAGGGCATGCTGCTTATGGCACACACTGAGTTTTGTAATATTACACCAATGCATTTGTTTAGTATAGCATTTTATTTCACAAAACTCTATTGAAGTCAATGGGAATTTCACGTTTTGTTCTATTATAGCGCCACCAAGAGGCTCAGTCCCACAATTTTTTTTATGTGTCCTCAGAGTGACCCCATACATATGTGTGTCAATTTTGGTGAAAATATCTCAATTCGCTTCCGAGTTATAAACATTTATATGAAAAAACACGTAAAAAATGACTGACACATGACTTTGTTTGAATTTTACTACCCCTTACTATCAATATTTTCGCATTTGGGCATTAGCGTTTAGTTAACAAGCTATGATTCCGTGTTTCTGGCGGTGGTTTCGTCTCGATCGGAACAGCGGTTTTGAAGATATCGCCAAGTGTTTTTTTCGCGCTAAATCGCTACGCTACGCCATCCGTGAGACGAAACCCGACATATTTGGTATCGTTGGACTCGGCAACGATTCAGGACCTCAAAAATTTGACTCCCGTGAAAATAAGTGTACCACACCCAAAGTTATAAGCGTTTGAATAAAACAATTCACCACTAGGTGGCGCTGTTTCGAAACTTCTCAGGCTCCTTCAGGGCATCGTACTGATGACCCATACCGAGTTTCGTAACAATTCGTTCATGCGTTCAAAAAATACAGCATTTTAGCACATAATTCAAAATGGCCGACAGCCAAAATGGCCGATCTGGGAAAATTGGATATCGGTCGACTCAGCATGATGCCCTGAATCTAACGAGACCAAGTTTTTGATTTTTGGACAAACCGTTCAGAAGTTACGAGCAAAAATAGCCATTTTTCATATCTCCGGACCACTAGGTGGCGCTGCGCCGAAACGCTGCATGTAGCCTCAGGTCATGCTTGTGATAACATGTACCAAGTTTGGTCTGAATAGGATTAAGCGTTGCGGAGATACAGCCTCACGTCTGTTTTCGCAAGCGCTACGTAAAATTAGTTTGCGCGCTTATCGAAAACGGTTATTCGAATCATCATGAATTCCATAACTTTTTGTCAGCACTGCCTGGAGATGATCCGGTGCGATTTTGGTGAAAATCGGACAAAGCGTCTAGGACGAGTTCGCAAAAGTAGGTTTTTTGGAAAATTCAAAATGGCGGCCAATTTTTTATGACGGAAAATGACGTCATTGGGTGCGATCGAATCGGCATGAGCTCAGGAACAAGAGGAAAAAAGAATTTTGTTGATAGGCCTTACGGTTCAAAAGTTATTAGCATAATAAAAGTGAAACTTTGGACAGTTGGTGGCGCTAGAGGGAATGCATTAGAGACACCAAAATTGGTGTATTTAAAGTTGGGACTGTCCTCTATCAGAATGTCAAACCAAAACAACTTTCCCGCAAACCGGTCTATGGGCTGCCATAGACGCCAAGTCAGAAACGGAAGAAGAATAATAATAATAATAGGAAACGGAACAGATACAATAGGTGCCTCCGCACCTTCGGTGCTTGGCCCCTAATAATAATAATAAGAACCGGCACAGATACAATAGGTGCCTCCGCACCTTCGGTGCTTGGCCCCTAATTAAATAAATACACAAATAAAAAAATTTGAGGCGAACTATAAATTTACGTTTTTGTACAGCTCCGTCTTTTTATAGCACGCGATGCAAGATGCATCTTGTCCTCCAGCAATCTATTAACAAACGAGGCAGATATCGTTCGTCAAACTGAACTATAATAGCCTACATATACTATACAAGTCTTTTTTTTTTTTTGTAATTTAGGATATTTTTATTCATATTCATACAAATACATGCATTCATAGGCATGTACACACCACATACTAATACCTCCATCCGCCTAGTTTTATTAAAAATCATCCCAAAAATTCCAATCATGATCCCAATCCCATCTTCTGCTGTCTATCACTTCTTTCGCCATGTATTTGTTCGTTTTTTCATTATTTTATGCAATCCAAAACACTCTAACCTGCCGCGGTTCGTATCTCTAGAGCCCGTCTAACTTGTCCGCTTTTCCGGGACAAATGGATTTTTGAAGGACAAGTAAAAGAGAATTTTACTCGCCCCAACGGACAAGTAGCCTGATTAGAACATCAATAACAAACAAAAAAATAACTAGGGAATCACTAAACCGAGAGAATGATTCTGATTTTATTACATTTATTGCAAGTTGCGATCGATTGTGGATAATAAATGTAGCAGGCAGCAGCTACTGTATTACTGATGGTAAATTTGCGCTGTTGACGCTCGCGCAGAGAAATCTACACACATGAGCGGAGCACACACACACACACACAGTTAACTATGGAAGCTTGTTTCCGCCATTGAATAAAAAATATAATAAAGAATTGTGACTTTTTATCTTACAATTCTGACTTTTTTTCTCACAATTCTGACTTTTTTTCTCACAATTGCGAGTTTATATCTCACAATTCTGACTTTATTTCTCAGAATTGCGTGATATAAAGTCGCAATTGCGAGTTATAAAGTCAGAATTGTGTGTTATAAAGTCAGAATTGCGAGATATAAAGTCAGAATTGCGAGATATAAAGTCAGAATTGTGTGATATAAAGTCGCAATTCTGAGAAAAAAAGACAGAAGTGTGACTTTTTTTCTCACAATTGCGAGTTTACATCTCGCAATTCTGACTTTATAACACATAATTGCGAGTTTATATGTCGAAATTCTGACATCTTTTCTCAGAATTGTGAGATATAAACTCGCAATTGCGACTTATTAGGCCAATTTTTTTCCCCCCATCAGAATAGTTTAAATCTCACAATTCTGACTTTATATCATGCAATTCTGACTTTATATCTCGCAATTGCGACTTTATATCACGCAATTCTGACTTTATGTCTCGCAATTCTGACTTTATAACTCGCAATTGCGACTTTATATCACGCAATTCGGACTTTTTATCTCGCAATTGTGAGAAAAAAAGTCCGAATTGTGAGATAAAAAGTCGCAATTATTTATTTTATTTTTTTATTCAGTGGCGGAAACAAGCTTCCATAGTTAACAACATACTCTGCCTATAAAAAATCTAAATGTGGAGTTTTTATATTTTAACATATGTTAAGCACTAAGCAGCCTCAATTATTTTTCCTGAATACCATCACGATTGAAAAAGTGACATTGATTTCCTACAACAGTTCAATAAACAGTTAAGATTAAGTCACTTACTGTTTATAAGCAATATTGGGTGTTTTTGTTCCATTTCAGCAGCGAAAATAGTTCCAAAGAAAAGTCACAGCAGAACCACGACGCATCTCACAGGAACTCATCCTGTTTTCATTACTGAATGATTCAGCATTTTGAACGAATCGGTTGAGTCAAAGATTCAATGACCCATTCATAAACATCAACATCTTTCTCATTCTTGAATTAATCAACCGTTTGAACGAATCGTTTGAATTAATGAATCAATAACTCACTCATTAATACGGCCGCCTGCCGCCACCTATTGGCAGTTTAGTGTTATGTTTATAAGTAGCCTAGTATAATTCTTTCCAATATTTATTATTTGCACATTTAAATCAATTTCATAACATTATTTTATGAAATTGTAATTTTTCATTGTAAATGAATTAATTTGATCAGCCCTACCTAGGGTAACAGTATGCTTCATCTTTCATTTTAAATTCCTAAATTTGATCAATAAATTCAATTATTTAGAATAATAAGACACTATAGGGCATTTAATAATATTGGTGGAGGAGATGCTCTTAAAGGTGCAGATATTACAATATGCCTTTTTAAATATCAAAGCTGATTGAACACTGATGAGAATATTGCTTCAGAATAGAAAATAAATAAATGTAAAAAATCCGGACAAGCAACTTTTTACTCAGACAAGTGATTGACAGATTTACTTGTCTGGAGGACAAGCACGTGAAAAGGCTTGAGGGGATAGTTCACTTTGATATTTTTAGTTTTGACCAAAAAATATCAAAATTGAAAATACTGCAGAAACAAAAACACCTACATCTATCCCTTGAGGTAAGCTAAAACATATCAAAAATAATTTTGTGAACTATCCCTTGAATTTCCTACCCATCCCTTGCTGCCACTGGAAAAAAAAAAAAAAAAAAAAAAAAAAAAAAAATTCCCTACCGACCCATGACCTCAACTGACAACC
The DNA here is from genome assembly GCF_016745375.1 of Pimephales promelas. Next base: position 6,150,973 of record NW_024121521.1, read on the forward strand.
AACCGGAACCAAACTTTTTTTTTTTTTAGGCCTGATAATTTACTCACCCCATGTCATCCAAGAAAAGAAATTAAGGTTTTTGATGAAAACATTCCAGGATTTTTCTCCATATAATAGACTTCAATGGGAACCAAACGGTTCAAGGTCCAAAAGACAGTTTCAGCGCAAACTGTTCACAGGGCTTTAAACGATTTCAGACGATGAATAAGGGTCTTATCAAGCTATTCGATTGCTCATTAAAAAAACAAAAAAAAACAAAGTTTAAGTTTTATAAGCTCAAATGGTCGCCTTGCTCTGTTCTGTGATGCGCGTTCGTGACTCTCCTGTTCGAACTCGTTTATCAAAATGAATGAATCTTTTTTTCTTGTCATTTGGTTCATTCAACGAACGAAACGGAAAAAGATTCGTTCATTTTGATGAACGAGTTCGAACAGGAGAGTCACGAACTCCCCTATTCGAATTATCAGCAAAAGTTTTTTTTTAAAAGTGAAGTACTCCTTTAAGAATATTTGACAAATGTATGCTTTTGGCAGATGTTTTTATCCAAAGAATTGAAAGAATACATTTTATTAGTTCATGTATTCCTTGTGATTGCTATCTCCATGCTCTACTATTTGAGCTTCAGGAATACTTGTGTGCAAGTGGAATGGATAGTCCTTAAACTTTAGTCCTCAGTTTTGTAAGTGCATGACCATTCTTCAAAAGATCTCCTTTTGTGTTCCACAGACTAACATCATACAGGTTCGGACCAACATGAGGGTGAGTAAATGATGACAGAATTCTCTTTAAATAAAACTACACCTTCATCTTTTTGTATCACAGATATAATCTTTGCAAGTTTTGTCGAATAAATCTGAATCGTTTTCTGCAGTCACCACAGAGCTCTGCTGAAGCTGCGGTTTGAGCCAGACTGCTCTGGGACAGGAAATGTCTGAGCATCACTGGATGAGGGTTCGAACCTGCTGGGCTAAGCAATCCAGAAGTATGTACTGTCTTCACAGCCTTTCCTCACTTTAGGAACAAGTTAAAAAGGCTCTGGATTTATGATATAGCACCGTAAGAATGTGCACATGTGTAAAAACAGGAATATTTATGTTCGCGTACAGCCGTGAAGTGATGTGTGACTGCTATATAAAGGCTTTGTTCGTTCACAACTGTAGCATGTCAAGATAACATCACTAGTCTGGTCTCTTTTTTTCAACACAGTTTCACTGCTGCACCAAGAGTTTGGTGTAAAACACGCAATTGGCGAAAGAAAAAAGCCACTTTACTGACGGCTTTAATTGTGGGGAAGCATCAGCACTTTTAAATCAATGGAAGTGGTATTATTTGCAGGCGTTTAGCATGTTTCTATCCGACATGCAGTCCAACATGGAATATGGGAAACATGTGCTGCGCTCACGTGCACTGACGGCATTACACGAATTCCTTCCTAATTGTATATTTGACATCTTTCAAAGCCGAAGAAGTGGCAGTCCAGCAACAAGGAATCTGGGGATAAGGCGATATACGGACCACATCCGTCCCGCTTCTCCCGTGGGCTATTTAAAAGTACAGTAGGCTGTATTTTCCGCTGCAAAGCCAAGCACCCACCCTTCCGTCCTTGCACCATATTGGAAACAGATGCCGTTGGATGCAAGGCCCGGCTAATTTAAGTGGACAGGCCAGATGGAGGAGAATGATTGCACACTACCCCCTGTTGGCTTTCATTTCGTAAGGTTTCAGAAACATGGCAGAGGTCTGCCGAGAGGCAGTGAAGAATTGTTTTACTATAGCACTGGATCCAGCGTGGGTAGACCATTTCCTAAATTAGACTGTCACACGTACAGGCTTTCATTGCATTAGCATGCAGATATGGAGATAAAAGTTCAAGTTTTTCTATTCGAATAGATCTAAGTATAACCCACTGGTGTGTATGTTATCACAGTTAAGTCACCAAACTTTTAGTTGGTAGGAATGTTTGAAATAAGCATTAGTAACTAAAACTTTTAACAACAGTTAGAATGTGTGTAGAAAGTTGTGCACTTTGGCCCGGTTTCACAGACAGGGCTTAGATTAAGCCAGGATTAGTCCTTTAAGTAGCTTTTAGAAATTTGCTTTAGAAAAAAAAACATCACTGATGTGAATCTTAAGATAAAACAATGGCATTGACACATTAAGAAATATCAGTGCAAGTTGCTTTCGCTCAAAACAGCTCAAACATGCATTTTAGTCTGGGAGTAGAGTCAAGCCTCGTCTGTGAAACTGGGGGTAAAAGTTCTTATGTGACTTTGTTTTGCATATGTTTTGCAATGATATGTTATCTAATTGTTTTTTTCTCTTGCAGATGAGATGTTGGCAATTTCATTTAACGAAATGATTCATTTTTGAAAGCGTACTGTAGGTAAGTGTTCTGACTGAAAACTACATCGGCGATTATATTATATTATAATTATGATTATATTACAGCATTTTTGAACAAATAAATGCGGCCTTGGTGAGCAAAAGAGAATTCTTTACCAACCCGGTGCCCCCCCCCCCCCACCCACCCCTTCATTTAAACTTACAGTCTGAATCCACATTCGCTTTTGTGATTTAAAAAAAAAACAGCTGCAAAATTTCTTTGTTTATATTCCACAGATGAAAGAACGTTTTCCTTTTGCGTTGAACGATTGCTTCATGGGTTTTGTAATCTAAATATTAAACTCATCTAGCTGAAATTCAGTCTAGTGACGAGCATGTATCATCATACGCGTGGTTGCACTATGTAATTTGTGCCTGTGTGTGTGCGAGATAGAGACAGTTAGCTCACTCGGTGAGGTCTGTGGAATAATTGTACGGTGTGCGCACATGCCAACGTCACTACAGCAAACATTTGCTCGCTTAATTCTATCGTAACCTGAGCCGGGCTTTATTTTCACTACAGGCCAGTAATATTTACTTAGCCAAGCCTGATTCGTGCACACAAGTGATCTCAACTGTTTCCTAAGCCATGTTGACATGTTTGACTTGAATTAAATCTGTGGCTGTAAATAAGAAATCTAGAAGGGGTTCATCGCTAATCGAGAGCAGAGGCACATTGTAAAACTCAAGTCGGACACAAATAATGAGTGTGGGAATGTCGGGATGGCATAAATCAGTTTTAACTAAGGACTGCACTGCTTAGAGTATGTAACCTGTAATTCTCAACATCAGCCCTCTGTGCACTACATTTGCACAATGCCTTCTTCACACAGTAAATGTGTTTTAGCTTAAAGTAATTAATTAGACTCATTTAAACTGGTCGCCATACGGCATTAAATGAGAATCCGGAAATGGGCTATATGCACGCATAAGTTCCGCATTTGACGCAAGGATGCTCGTCCATTTCCGGTTGTGGAGATTAAAGCGGAGGAAAACCGGAGAAAACGGGATTATGGCAGAGTCTTCAATATTTACTGTCCTCCCGTCTTTGAAACGAAACGTACATACGTTTAGATGTAATTTTATATATAGTTATGTTTATTTAATATAATTTTAAAAAGAAGCGTAAACACAACGAGGGGTGTGTTTTATCTGTTTTTGTGACTAATGTTTCATTAGTATAACCATGGAGTATAAAATTCAATATAAATTCTCGGTATTGCATTGGACTCTACGATCGGCGGAAGTTATCGAGCATCCTTACACCTTCACCGGAAATAACGCCGTGCATAGAGCCCATTAAATTGTGCTCACGAGGGTTATTACGTTTTGACTATTTTTCAAATTAAAAAATTTCAACATTTTCTTTCATTCCTCCAGATAAAAAATTGGAACAACCGTATATAACAAACGTTTCTGCTTATAAGTAGCACTTCCTAAAACACTTCAGAACTGTTTAGAGCTTTCTGGAACTTTCTAGAACTGTTGAGAACTTTCTGGAACTTTCTAGAATGAGGCTATCTGATCCAATAATCTGAGATTTAAGCAATCACATTGCCTTAGAAGAATCTTCACTTGAAGAAAAGTGCCGAATACCACTCCAAATGCAAATTATTGGACACTACCAGTTTCTTGGATTCAGAAATCAAAGGAAGAATGGAGCAAATAGTGGAAATACCAACACTGTAAAAAAAAAAAAGGTTGCTGTCTTAAATTTTTAAGTACAATCAACTTGGATGTGTTAGTCATTTCAACCTAAATTACATTAAACTGACTTAAAAAACGTATATACATAATAAATATAAAGTTCCAAATGCCAAAAACATTTATTTATTTACTTATTTCAGGGTGACCTTCAAAAAAAAAAAAGATATATTGAAATGATATTTGGGTAATACTTTATTTACTCTAAAAAATGCTGGGTTGTTTTAACCCAATTTTGTGTCAAATATGGACAAACTCAAACATTGGGTTAAAAATGTAATTTGAAAATGTAACCCAATGGCTGGGTTTGTCCATATTCGACCCAAAATAGGGTTAAAACAACCCAGTATACGTAGGTACATGTACTATAATAATAACTGTAAATTATGCATAATTACAAATAACTAGCCCCTAAACCAAACCCTATAAATCTATACACTGTAAAAAAAAATATTTTCAAGATTTGTTATCACAACATATTTTCTTTTGTCAAATCAACTTTATAATAATTTATTTAGTTGAGATAACTTATTATTTTGAGTTTCTGATGATTAAATGAATCTCCTTCATTGTATTAACTCACTTTTTCCAGTTTAATCAACTTAAAATTTTAAGGCAACCAGGTTACTTCATTTTTTAAGTTAAACCATTTTTTTACAGTAGTGCATGTAGTTAATTAATATAACTCAGTACTTATTAGAGTAAGTACAATGTAACTATGTCAAATAAAGTGTAACCGAAAGTTAATTTCCTTGTTTTTAGGCAAAAGTTCTTTGAATTAAAGTTACATGAAGTTGTTAAAAAGTTCTAACCCCTGTCCTCATGCTTCATCCTGCTGTGGAAACTTACTATGGCATCAAAACTCAAGTTCATATGGAATGACCTCGCGGAGAGGCCCTCCTGGTGTTCGTAATTATTAAAATAACATTTTCAAAAAATCGTCAGGAAGAGCGTCTTTAGAGGCGAGAAGAGAAAATTAAAAGGCTGATGTGCAGATGGAGTGGCATCCATCACCCGTCTGAACTCTCAGGTTAAGAAGTTGTTTTGTTATCTCCCGCTCGCCCTTTGGGTGTGATTAAGCCTTGTTTTCCCTGTCCGCCTCGTGTACTTGCGCTTAAATGTCAAAACTATGGCAGGAATGCTGGAGCAGAGAGGTCAAATGAGGTCATACGGAGGATGTAAACAACAATGTTTTCTTTTCTTTTTTCTTAATGGACTGATCCACTTAGGGAAAGAGCGCACCGCGAGCGTAGCTTGATCCCACCGGCCTCTGTGTGTGGATTCCTAGCAGGGATTTAGGTTTTAGATCGCAATCGGACCCGACCTGAGTTTTAACACCGGCCAGGGAAGGATCTAATCATCTGCACAATAGATTCTCTATTCGACACGCCGATGCCGCTGAGTGCCTGATCAAACTGTAATAAACTGAGTAATTGGTTGAGTTCAGAGAAAAGGTCGTCTGTTTGATATACTGCCCCTTTCTTTGTGATGAAATATTCCTGCTGGCGTTCCTGTAGGAATTTGAACACGAGTGTTAACGTTGTGCTTTTCAACATGAAAACAAAAGATCATAAGCGTTGGACATGGTTTGAATTAGCATAAACGTAAGAGAATACTTCTCCCATGGGAGTCTGCTTTAACGGCGCATATTTAGTTAGGGTCTTTAGGCTCAGCCTTGACATTTGATATTTTGGTCAAGTCCACATTCCCTGTCAGGTTTACCAAACCATAAAATAATGTCCATGGGGAGACAGAAACTATGCGAGTCTTTAGCTGAAATTGTGGCTAAACTCTGGCTGCGCACCAGCTGTACAGCAACACCTGGTGTTGTGCTGGAGAAACGCAGTTGGGAAACATTTTAGGGCATTTCTGTATTGTTTAAAATGTCACATGGTTAAGTTTGTTTAGGGGAAAAAGGTTTTTATATGTGAATCTTGTTAACAGTCTGTTTCTCATAAACAAGCTTCTCTCACTTTATGACCACCATATGTGTCATCGCTGTCTCTCTCTCTCTCTCTCTCATCAGTGTATGGTATTTACCATATTCACATACCATGGTATTTGCATGGGACTCTAATGTACTTTAAAGAATGTTTTTGGTGCATGACACACACACACACACACACAACAACAACAAAAAAAAACCAACAAAAATCAGGGCAATTACATGATAGTGATATTAGTATGCAAAGTCTGACCTCTGGTGGACAGATGGACTGAATGAAGGCAGATGAACTTCAAATAAGAAAGATTAGGATATAAAAAAATAATTTCATGGTATAGATTTATATTTATTAGGCTATATAACATTTCTGTATTGAAATTACAAATTGTTCATTTAAATTCAGTTCATTGTTCTCATTTTCTTATACTTTATCAGCATTTAAAGCATCAGCTATATTTAGCCTACTTTAGTGAAATAATAAATAAAAATGGTCAAATAGGCTACAACATTGGGACCAAATAGGTTAACTTAGCCTAATAGCCTTATGTAGGCTATATTAACAACGCTAAAACATCGATTTCTTGTAGCCTATTCCGTATTAAATAATAAAATATTAAAAGTGTAACCTATAATTTCACAAATAAAGAGGGTTGACAGCTTGTAAGTTATAAAATATATATGGTTTAAAATTAAATTATGTGCGACTAACCATTTTAACCGTACCTTCTGGCTCTATAATTCCGGTTTAGTTTTGTTGGCTGGAACTGGTTTAAAAATCTCATAGACACAGCGCACAAGTTAGTCATTATGTGGTCATAGTTAGGGCAACAATTACAACCTAGTTAGTGTGTTCAGGTATTTGCGTTGTGGCTTGTTTAGTCACTTCCGTAACGGGCCCTCCCTGTATTTCTATGGCACAACAACGCTATTATGTTACTACGGTGAAGACTGTGACTAACAATATTCATAAAACAAGCCCTGGCTTCTGAAATCGAACAACGTAACCTCACCGACAACAAACAATTAACGTACGCGAGAGCTTGAGATACATTCGACTTAATTAATATTCATGAGTCCGTCCTTCGACGTAATAGAATTCTGGGCGGGGTTTTCTCCAGCTTGCCCACCTGGACAGGAGATCTGTTTCACTTTCCAAAGGAAAAATCCTCGGGAACTCATTCAGGTGAGTGAAACAAAAAATATATTTTACTCAATTTAGATTATTAAAGGCCTATAGCCTAACTGTTTTCTGTTTCGTTGCTCTGCGCTATTTTTATTAAAGAAAATTGCTTAAAGTTAGTTTTAACGATGCTAATAGTTTGATATAGGCTAAAAGTATATATGAGATACTAAAGAAATGTATTATATCATGTTATTTGTGAAAAACGTTGGATCGTATGCATTAAGTAAGAAAAGTAAGTCATGTGGGTCTGTTCTGAGGTAAATACACATAATACACTTAGGCCTACATTGATACATTTCGATGTATAACTGTATGTCGAGATATTGAGCACAACTATTTTTTTGCAGGCTTGTAATAGTATATTCTTAAGCCTATATCGTCTATATTCTACTAGCCTATATCGTTTTGATTGACATTTGCAGGATTTTAGTTACAGCATATATTTGATAATGTTATTGAGTTACATTATGGTTCTCTTTGTAGTGGATCCTTCAGATTAGCATATTGTAGCAGGAAAGGCTAATCCCTCTAAAGTGCATAGCTGCTTTTTTTATTTACAGCCCTGATTTAATTTTCATACTCATGATATGATGTACTCATACTCATTAAAGTATCTGTTACATAGGGAGGAGTATTGTTTTTTTGTTTTGTTTTTTCCTCGCCTGGGGACATGTTAACCTGCTCGCTTACCAACTTGGCCCTTGGGGTAGATAAATAGTTGTCTTAGTTCAGAGAGTGTGTTATCTGTAATCTAGTCAAACATTTCTCCCTCCCCCACCCTCCTTAGGGAACATGGACAGACCTGGTTTTTCTAAATAGCAATATTGAGAACACAAATGCCATTTTAAGTCACACAAAAAGATCCTTGAAGTCTTGGATTGTGTAGTTTACACAGCAGATCTCGACTCTGTGTTTTTGTGTGTAAGACCCAGGCTTTGTTGTTTATTGATGTACAACCCAACAAGACAGCAGGATGACGGCTCTTTGTGAGTCGTTCTGTTGTTTCTGACTGAGATCTTGTCTCAGCTTGTCAGGAATTTTAAGCTGAAGTCTCCCTGGTTCTGTAATCACACATCCCTCCTCCACCCTAGCTCTCTGTCTGTCACTCCCTTTGATTTTGTGTAGCCTAGGTAAACCTGTACTTACATCAAAAACAGAATGTTTACCCCTTGTTTTATTTATTCTTTACATCTGTAATGCTATTTAAAACATTTTCCTGACAAATCAATAATAAAAATAGTGGTAAAACTTTACAATAAGGTCTGATTTGTTGTTAATACATTAGCAAACATGAACTGACAATTTTGTAAAGTATTTATTAATCTTTGTTAATACTTTACAACATAATAACTAACAATGAGCAATACATTTGTCACAGTATTTATTAGTCTTTGTTAACAATTTTTAATAAAATATAACTGTTCATTGTTTGTTTGTGTTAGCTGCGCTTCATTAAATAATAACAGATACAACTTTTTATTTCTATTATAATGTATTCGAAAATGTTGAAATTAACATGCTTTGGACCTATTTTTCATTTATTAAAAAGTGTTACCCATATGATTGTTTATTGTTTGTATATGTTAGTTCACAGGGATTTTAACTAATGTTAACAAATGCAACTTTTGATTTAAGTAATAAATCAGTAAATGTTGAAATTAACTACGATTTTTAAATGCTTTAGAGGTATTACTCATTGATTGTTCATGTCAACTAATGTAGTTTTTATAATGTTAAATTAACAAATGATACCTTATTGTAAAGTGTCACATAAGATAACAAAACACACATTTCAAGCAAAACATAAAAAAAGGTTTGTTTTCAAATCGTTAAATAATTCATACGCTATTCGGAATGAAGAAAAAAGTATTGTGACTCTGAATCACATGTATATAGTCTTCTGGATCAGACTATATCATGTGCCTGTGGTGGTTCGTAACTGTGTTTGTCTGTGATTTGATTGCAGGCAGAATCATGGCCACTCCCATAGCCAACTCCTGGGAGCTCACCATCCAGGTGGACCAGCGCGAGGGAGACGAGGGCATGAAGTTTAAGTTGCGGGTCAAGGGGGATCTCCACATCGGGGGTCTCATGCTCAAACTTGTAGAGAAGATCAGTGAGTAATTTACAGAGTTATCTGTTGGAGAACCAGCACATGAGTATGAACAGGACCATATGGACAACCATGTAGGAACTAGGAAGACACATCATGGCCATATTCCAGGATGACAATGTCAAGATTCATCCGACTCAAATTGTGAAAGAATGGTTGGGAGGGAGCATGAAGAATCATTTTCACACCTTAAATTAATTAAATTAATTTATTAAACGAATTAATTTACAACGACAATGTCGTTATCTTGACATTGTCATCCTGGAAAATGACCATGATGTCTTCCTATATGGTTGCTTAAGAAATGAAAGGCTATACACTCCATCAATTGCACTGCTGCTAAACACATAACATGCTGGAAACATAATATACACTGCAATAATGATTAAATGATATGCTCTTAAAGGCCCACTGAGGTGTCTTGGCACGCGCAGCTTTGTTTGATGCATTGACGGAGTTTCCACTGAAACAGGAAGCTAAGGCTGGACATATTGAATGGCCCCTCCCCCTTTTCAAATAGCTAATAGCTTTTAATTTACCTCACAGACTGTCATACTAAAGCGCTTTTCCACTACACAATACCAGCTCGGCTCGCCTTTGTTTGGTTTTCCACTGTGTAAAAGTTGTACCTGTACCTGTTTTTGAGTACTTTTTTTTTTTGTATCACCTTTCTGAGCGAGCTGAGGCGATACTAAAATGTGATGTGAAAACAATGCCGAATGCTGATTGGTCAGAGAGAATAGTCACCATTCACTGCGTCAGAATAACCCCGCCATTTTTAAATAGTTTGGCCAGAGATAGTTGCTAAACTTACTATTATTATTATTATGGCAACTCGGAAGAATACGCCGTGGTCGAACGAGGAGGTGCAGACTTTCCTTTGTTTGGTTGCCGAAGAGAGGATCCAGCGAGAGCTTGATGGGGCAACGAGGCGTCGCTATGACGACGGGTTACTATTTGTGGCGGTACTGTCTGCAATGGAAAACGGAGCGAAAAGTGAGCCGAGTCGAGCTGGTACTTATAATGGAAAGGCGCCACTTGACAGCACCATGGAAGCGAATCCGAGCGCTGATGATATGCTGAATTCAATAGTACAGTTGTGAATAAAATCTAACCATTTCAATCTTAACCAACGTACATATATTAGAAAACAAAATAAAACTTGTGCATTTGAGCAACCGAACACACATCTCCAACCCATATTACTCCTTGAGACGTCAACGGTCACTTTGGCCACGTGGTGTTTATAGCATAGAGGGCGAGACACGTCAGATTGTAGAGGACAGAAGATGAGTGATGAGAAGCTGATCCGCGGTGATGTCATAAACATCTGTGATTCATTTTAGCGGAAGTGAGAGACTGTAAGATTTGATTGTTTATATCCTCTAAAATGCTAATTTTGTCATTGTTTTGGAACACACCAGCTTATTCATAACCTTAAGGCTCACATATTCATACTAAAAGCTCAAAAACTTCAATTTTGATTTCAGGCGGCCTTAACATTTTAACTTTTTTGGACTGGGAAGTAAAGCTTCTGGAAATACTTCATATGTTGTGTGTATGATAACATATTAGTGTGTAATTCATAAAAAAATACTACACTTAGCGCAGTAATGTATTTAAATTTCATTTCATTTTAACTGCAGTTTTGTTTCAGCCTCTGTTTGCTACTTTAATGCAAATTCAAGATTTTCATTTGGATTTAAAAGAAGTTCTGAGTGCAAGCAAAGCTTTTTAAAAACACGTCCAAAGCTCTTCAAAGTAAGAATAGTGTTTTGTAAGGATGAAAAGCAGTCAAAGTTTATGGGAAAAAAACAAAGTACTCTGGATCCTGTTCAAGTGCAGTTCTAGAGTCCTAAACACTGGTTGAAATGCACAGGTACGCCCATGTTTGCCTTACGTATCTTTGTATAGCCTCATGCTCAAAGCTATTGTTCTTTGACTCAGGCGTTGTTTGCCGACACAGGGTCTGAAGTTCACTGTGTAACCGTGTTAGCCAGAGAGACGTTAGCAAAACATCCTGCATTCCTCTACAGACTCATCAGACAACCCAGTTGCTAATTACTATGCTTTGCCGTGTAGCTCTTTAATTGTAAATGGTCATTCTTGAAGCCATTTGAACACAACCTGTTTATAGTCAAGGTAATAGGCTTATTACAGTACAGGCACCCCAGAATTTCTCTTGTAGGCAATTACAGGGCGTGAGTCAGATGATGATCAGTGTGGAGGATGAAGGAAATGTGAGTAAAAGAAGGATCATCAAGGTTTAAATGAATTTGTCGTGTCATCAAAGATTGCCTCATATTTGTATTGCTCAGTGGGAACTGGTCTGGATTATGTCGCGGTAGTACACATTAAACCACTCCACATATAACATTTTTCCTGTTCAGCTCTTTAATAATAATTTCCTCAAAGTCCTATACTAACGTGTGCAAAGTGAAATAAAAAATAGAAATGCAAATCACAGTATTTATATACTGCTACTAAATATTTTGCCTCGGTGTACTTGGTCTTAAAAGTTTTATGTTATTACAAAAATCTGTTTCACTATGGAATTGCTTGTGGTTTTTTTTTACTTTTAAAGTCCTACTGTTGTGCTCTATATGTGTGTGTGTGGAAATAAATGACATCAGAGCATTGTCTCAGGCTCATGTTCTCACAGTATGACGTTCTCTGTGTCAGAGGCTCCTCAGGACTGGTCCGATCATGCCATCTGGTGGGAGCAGAAGAGCTCCTGGCTGCTGAAGACACACTGGACTCTGGATAAATATGGAGTCCAGGCGGACGCTGACCTGCGATACACCCCACAACACAAACCCCTGTGTATCCAGCTGCCCAACATGAAGACCATCAAGCTCCCGGTTACCTTCTCTGGTGTGGTCTTCAGAGCCGTGGCTGAGATCTGCAAAGCGCTCAGTAAGAACAAGTGCAAAGGAAAATAATGTGTTTGTTATGATATAAAATATTGTTAATATGATATCACATTGCAATTGCTTACAAGAAAAAGAAATAGGGTTAATTTGGGATAATTGGGATTTTATTTCAAAGTAATTTCCATAGCAAAAGGGTCCAAATGTATCTTAATTGTGTAAAATGAATGTGCTGTAATACTAATTCAGGTCTGTGTGATTTAAATACCACATTATATCATAGATATGGACAATCATTAAAAACAAAACAGTTATGATTAACACTTTTGATTGAACCTGATACTAGAACTGGAATTGCCGAATTTAACTGCCAGCGCCAATGTGGCACTGAAGCACTTCTGATATGGCAATTAGGTGTCTTTAGGCAACTGTTTAATGCTGCTCAGAAGTGGCATTTACACAACAACTATAATTGCGCATTGTTACTATATAGGTGGGTCAGAACAGGCATACTTTAGTCTGACTTTAATGCAGCATTGCGTTTTTACTTTAAAAATAGACACTTAATACATAAAACAAACAAAAAAATGGTTAGAATATTTTATGAATTTATTTTTTATAATTCCAGTTAATACCTTTTTCCATTAATTCAGTTTTCCATAATTTCTTTCTCTACATTAGTTGATTCTTTACTAAACTGTGTATGTTTTTATTCTTTGTTTTCAGACATTAGAAGATCAGAAGAACTTTCTCTTCTGAAACCAATAGATGAACCAAAGAAGAAAAAGAAAAAAGACAAGGGTGCAGAATCAGCCATTGATGAGATATTAAACATGGACATTGCCAGCGGAATGGCTGGAGGTATTTATTTGCTGAACATGGCATTTTTGCTTTTGTGGATTTTTTTTATTACAATGAAAAAACAATAATATACAAAACAATAAAACATTCATTCAAATAATAATAATAATAAATACAAACAAAAAAACAAGGTAAATAAAGTTAATTTTAACTAAATGTACAGTGATTAAGAGTAAGCATTATGCATTTGGGCTTCCAGATAAAAATCTTATTAAATGAATATTTCCTTTTGTACAAGTTTTAAACACTTTAATATGCATTTTTTTTCTTCTAGAAAATACTGTAGATTGCTTCTGGATAGGTATCAACAGTTTGGATAAACATGTAAGTCTTAAACAATTACAAGTTTACATATATACTTTCTACAGGAGCACTTGGTCTGTACAGTAAAACGATGACTCCGACCTATGACCCTGAGAGCGGCTCCCCTGCGTCGTCCACCAGTCTGTGGTTCGGCGAGAGTCCCCTGACGGCCAGCCAGCCCAACCTTCCACCGGAGGAACTAGCCAAACTCTACAAGCCTCTTACTGTGGAAGATAAAGCAGCCATTAATGCTGGGTAAGAGAAAGACACAGCCTGGCACATTTACATCACCACTCAAAAGAAGTCTCTTACATTCACAAAGGCTGCGTTTATTTGATAAAATATACAGTAAAACAGTAATATTGTGAAATATTATCATGCAAAGCTGAATTTTCAGTTTTCAGTGTCACATGATCCTTCAGAAATCATTCTAATATGATGATTTACTACTCAAGATACATTTGGATTATTTTCAATGTTTAAAACTGTTGTGCTGCTTCATATTTTGTCAACCAATTTTCTAAAACATTTTTTTTTTTTTTTAAATCTTTGAATAGAAGGTTCAAAAGAACAGCATATATTTGACTTACAAATCTTTTGTAACATTTAAAATGTCTTTACTGACAGGATGCATTAAATTACTGAATTACATTTTTGAATGATTGTGTTTGACCCCTGACCCTATGTCTCCAAGAATAGAGATTCCTTCAATGTCTTTATTAATAGATCTTCATACTTCAGTTCATAACACAGCTGGTTTTGATTCTAAAATCTGATTGGACATTCATTCAAAAGCGTTCAGTGCCATTACAATAGCCACACACATGTGATTTAATTGTTACCAATATATTACTCCATGAACACATTTTTTTCCAGCATTTATTTTAGCATATTGCTGTTTCTACTGGTTTATACAAGATATATTTCACCTCATTTACAAAGGTAAAATCCCAGTAGCACACGCTTTAAATAATTAATTGCCTAAAGTTGTGATAGTCGTTTCTTCCCTTTTGTCACGTTTATCCAAGCAAAAATGTATGACAGGACTTGATTTTGTCTATTGAGAATTGATTGGATTGTTGGATGGTTGTGGTTTGCTATTGGTGGATCTCATGTGAGTGACAGGTTGCCCCGCCCTCACGCCAGTAAACAGATCATCAAAGAAGAGACGGGAGGGGGAGTTATTCTGTTTTAAAATAAAGTTTTTTTTTCTTTTCTTTTTACTTATTTTTGTTCTGCCTACCTTGTATGTGCTCCATGTACGTCTTTCTCTCTTTTGTATGTATATATATAATTCACTGATCTCTTATTTTTGTATAAATTATAATGTTTTTTTAACTTGCAATAAAAAATAAATAAATAAATAAAATAAAGTGCACTATTATTAAAACGCCTTGGGCAACATAAAAAATAAGAATTGTCATGTTGACTAATATATTGCTGAATTTATCTGTGAATTTGTGTACTCTAACTGAGACGTTGATTTGCAGGTGGCTGGATTCCTCTCGCTCGCTGATGGAACAGGGAATTCAGGAAAATGACAGACTCCTGCTGCGATTCAAGTACCACTGCTTCTTTGACCTCAACCCAAAGGTGAGAGACCTACTATTCCTTTAAAATTATACCACATTATATTAAAGAGGACCTATTATGCTTTTTTACATGTTCAACTTTCTTCAGTGTGTAAAGTTGCTATTTGAGCATGAAAAAGTTTGAGCACAAAACACAAGGGAGTTATTCTCTATATCAGTGAACACTGAACTCCCTGAAATAACTATTGTAGTTTTGAGTTTTCTTCTGGGAACAAACACGTCACAATATTCCTTGTTTTAATAACCCGCCCAAAGCAGATGAGATGGTTCTCACTGCAGAACATGAAATCCACACGGATCACCTTACATACACCTAAACCTACCCAACTCCGCCCCCTGATCCCTAAACCCAACCCTAATCCTACCCATCTCCACCCCTTGGATCTTGATCCAAATCCTCCCCGTGGATCTCATGTACTGCATTGGGGTGCTACTGAAGCAGATGCAAAAAAAGGGGGAGGTCTGATTGAGTTGAGTCAGTGGTGTGTTGAAACTCAAGGTTAGGGTAAGGAGCTTTGCGATTGGTCAACCACTCAAAGCGGTTGACCAATCACAACACACTGATCCAGCAGCCAGTCAGAGCACACTGCACTTTTCAAAAGGAGGGGCTTCATATAGACTGGAACTAAAACAGAGCGTTACTGACAGACTGGGAAGAGAGGAGCTGCAACAATATTAAATACGTGGAAAATAATGTTTTTGAAAATTCAAGCATAAAAACCTATTCCACTAGACTGCACAAACAAAATCAGGACTTTGTAAAAAGCATAATATGGCAATCTTTTAAGATGTGACTCAAACGTTTGATGGCCCGATATGTCTAAATGAGCTTTTTCTTCTCGTAGTATGATGCTGTGAGAATCACACAGCTGTATGAACAGGCCCGGTGGGCGATATTGCTGGAGGAGATCGACTGCACTGAAGAAGAGATGCTCATGTTTGCATCCCTGCAGGTACAGGACGGCTGTTCTCAGTTCCCCAGCCAACAGGGAACAGTCTCAGAACTGTGGCGGCTAGCATTCTGGCAAAGTTTTCTCAAAGTTATGAGCAAACTTTCATTCAAAGTTATCTGGTCTTTAAAATGTTCTCAAAATCTTAGCTCAAAAACGGTATTATAGATCATTCATGGGACTTTTTTTTAAACCGTTTTAGTTGGATGTTCATCTTACATTTTTTAAAAGTTAAAAATGTTACTACTGTTGATCTAATGTTTTACTAGTTACTACTGAATGTTTAAGTGAACGTTCAAAGTGACGTTTCCATAAAGATAAAATGGTACACATAATCTGAATTTTGTTTTTCAAAACGTTTCAAAAATGTTTTTAACTTTCAGAAGAAAAAGAGAAATCAGATATAACGTTTCCATATCTAAATGACGATGTTAGCAAAATGTTCTTAGAACATATTTTTTATTATTTTATTTCAGATTTATTCCAGAATATTTTTTTCCAGTTCCAGAAAGCAAGAAAAATTATTTAGACATTCGTTGGCAATTGAGATATTATTATAGGTTTTTTTTGTAGCTTTTGTTTATAATTTCTGTTTCTTTTATATATTAGTTAGTTTTAGTAATTTTATTGCTTTGTGACATTTTTATATTAATATCTCTGAAGTAAAAAAAAAATTAAATATATATATATATATTAGTAAAAGTTAAGCTAAAGGAAAATGAGAAAAAAATGAGAAAAAAGTTTATTTTATTCATATAAATTTTATTTCAAGGAAAGTTTCATTTATTTCCAGTAACAAAGTTTTTCATGGTTTTAGTTTTTGTTAACTATATTAAAACATCATTTGACAAGTATGCTCTAACATGTAGTATTTAGTGTCATGACATATCTGAAATGGTTTTGAGTTACGGTGAATTCTTTAGTGTCGTCCTTTCTCGCCTGAAGCTACGAGATAACTTACTTTGAGGACAAAGGATGTGACATTCCACAAAGCAAAATAGTATCCAGTTACACAGTTTTGTGCTGGTGATCTATATCTATACTCAGTGTGAGATGGGAAATCTGGCTAACTGTGCCACTGTGGGCTCAGGTCAGGTGGTAATTCGGACGGGAAAATCTGCTTTGAACGCAGGATGATGGGATACATGCCCGAACAACAAAAAAGACTGAATTTCATATGACCAAATAATGCTTGCACAGACAAGCATTCTACCACCTTTACTCACTCACTTTCAGTTGCTAAAAATCATTCAAACTCCTGCCTCGTGCAGTGTTATGTGCATTGAAACTACAATGTTTTTTTTTATGTTAGCATGTAGTAAAGTTTGTAAATCTACTTCATTAGTTATTAACTGAGAACTCGCCATTAAAACAATTTATATTCATCCATAGGGGAAATGTATTATATTGTGGGTGTCTTCTGAGTCTTGAACTCCGTTATTGACTGACCAAAATGAGTTTTGGGTGCTAGTTTTTGCAATTGGTGTTTCAAATGTAAAATACTTGAATCTTTTCTAGTATCACATCTGTAAACTGACCTTGTCAACGGAGCCACTGACTAATTCCAATGAACCAGAGATTGATGAAGTCGAGGCTGCGCTCTCAAACTTAGAATCTACCCTGGAAGGACGAAACGCTGATAAGATCCTGGTAAGATCTGTGATTTTCATGACATTATGATTCGATTTTCTTCATAAGGATGTTAGCTTTAGGACTGATATTAGGTTGCGTGGTATAATAGCCAGCCAGCTTGTTATATCTGGAATGAATCTGGCTGATATTTAAGGTAGTTTATACACTATACATACTTTACTTTATTTTGGGGTCAGTAAGATTTTTTAAAGAAATTAAAACTTTTATTCACCAAGGATGCATTAAATTGTTTAAAAGAGACAGTAAAGACATTTATGGTACAAAAGTTTTTGATATCAAATGCTGTTTTTTAAAACTTTCTATTCATAAAAGAATCCGAAGAAAAATGGATCACCTTCCAAAAAAATATTAGCATTGATGATAATAATAAGAAATGTTTCTTGAGCAGCATCATGAATGAATTGTGAATTTTGAAGGATCATGTGACACTGAAGACTGAAGTTATGATGCTGAAAATTCAGCTTTGATCAAATTAAATTTTTTAAATGTATTCAAATAGAAAATAGTTATTTTAAATTGCAATAATATTTTATGATATAACTGTTTTTGATCAAAAAATGCAGCCTTTTTTCTGAACTTCTTTAAAAAAAAAACGGCTTCTTACCATCTTATGAATATTAACCTGTGCTTTTCTTTCCAGGAAGATATCACTGATATCCCGAAGCTGGAAGATACACTTAAACTGTTTAGGTGAGTTTAAGGTTATCAAAATTGTGATAGAGAAAAATAAATCAACTTACTATTTCAGTATAAAAGTCTAGGTTGTTACAGATTTCTCTTTAAAAGCCAAGCTTTTCTTTGGAAAAATAGTTTATTTGAGGTGTAAAAGGTAATTTTAGGACTCTGATACAGATGATAAAACTATGTTAATTAGATGCATGATAGCTTATTCATATACCATGGTTCATGTACAAAACAGTACCTTTTGTCAGTGAAACATTTAGAACTGCAATAACTACTGTATATAGTGCATATTCACTTACCTGTTCATTTGTTTGCTCTGCAGGCCCAAACGATTGACGTTAAAGCCGTATAAGGAGTACTGGTTTGTTTTTAGGGACACCACCATTTCTTATTTCAAAAACAAAGAGTCTGCCAATAAGGAGCCCATTGAGCAACTCCATCTACGAGGTGGGCGGCCAATCAGAGACAAGATCGTTCATTTTAATATAGCCAATGCATCAGCAGGATAATGCATATCATTAATCACACAGGATGTGAGGTCATTCCTGACGTCAACGTCACCGAGAGGAAGTTTGGCCTTAAGCTGTTACTGCCTGCAGCTGACGGAATGAACGAGGTTTATATTCGCTGCGACAGTGTGAGTTTTATATCTTTGTTTTATATGCAGATTGTTGCACATGTCCTTTTGATTTTTGATAAAGTGAATATAAGAAACGTATCGTTATTAATATTTCACAATAAACATTTAGTGAACTGAAGAAATGTACATTACTTGATTATCATTTTTCAGAAAAATCATGTTAAATTGTCAAATATATCACATTAGGCTTTCGAGGAACGTTTATTGGTTAATTTCTCAATCATCATTGAAATTCATTACATTATATGTTTTGCTTCCAACGATTAAAACTAAAGAACTTTTATCATAAAACTAAGCTTCATGTTATTAAGACGTATTATGGGAGGAAACCGAGTGACAACCCAATTTTAAATGCATTTTTACATTACAAAAAATCTTGTATTTTGGCCATATAAATAGTAACACCTACTAAATCGATCCAATGGTGGCATTCGATTAGAGGCGAAGGTTTCACGCTAGGGCTGCAACTAACGATTATTTTGATAATCGATTAATCGTACGATTATTTTTTCCGATTAATCGGATACATTTTTTGTTTGTTTATTATAACCAAATAAAACCCTAAATCAGGGTTGTGGCAAACAGGACGAGGCCTTAATGATCTGATAATCACTCTTTTGTGTGTTAAACACAATCTACTTAATACAGAAAACTTGATTAAAAAGAAAAACAACAAATAAGGTATATATATGACCATAACCTATGACAAAAATGCTATTATAAACTAGATTAGTGGATAACTCAGCAAAACTTAAGTCAGAAAAATCACAAGTGCTCAATAATTGTATAAAATCTGAACATTTATCGAAAAAAAAAAACATTATTAGTGGGGAACAAATAAAAGACAAAAAGTGTAGCACTAAATCTGGTAAAACGTTACACATTGCTCTTTGTATTGTTGTAAAATATATTCATGAAAAACAACGTAAAGATGCACAGCTGTTTTAAATGTATAGCAAAGCTTTTTAGTGGTGCAGCAACATATAATAGATAGGACAGAACAAGAAAGGCTATTAATAATCTTTTATTGCGCTAAAATATTATGACATGATCATGAAAGACTCCAATACAGTGCTGCAAATCAGACATTTAAGGTGCAAAAGATTTTGATATCAAACAAATGCTGTTTTTAAAAACTTTCTATTCATCAAAGAATCCTAAAAAAATCACTTTCCACAAAAATATTAGCATTGAACAGCAAATCATTATATTAGAATAATTTCTGAAGGATCATGTGACACTGAAGACTGGAGTAATGATGCTGAAAATTCAGCTTTGATCGCAGGAATAAATTACATTTCTTACAAACAGTTCTTTTACATACATAACAAATATGCATAAAAAAGTTCAATAATATACTTAAAATAGATTTTTCTATTTCTATGTCAAATGTCAGGGTTAAATTACTATCAGAAGCTTTATGAGAGTTTGCATTTATTTGTTTCGTCTGCCAAAACTAAATGAAAACAGGAAATGCAGTACGCCAAGTGGAAAGCTGCCTGTATTTTGGCCTCTAAAGGAAAAACGATGGCTTACAGCTCGTACCGCACCGAGGTGAAGAACATCCAGTCGTTCCTACAGATGAAGAGTCTAGCGCCCCCTTCTGGCCAGGCAGCGCCTGACGTAGAGTCCATGGAGATGAATGCCGAGTGCTTCGTTTCTCCCCGATATGCAAAGAAGTACAAGACCAAACAGGTGAAATTACATCTCGAGTCGACACACAGAACGGCAGGATATGGCATTACAGCATTGGCTATCTGAGACCTGTTACAATAATAGCAATATATATGTTTATTCTTCTTATTTTAGCTGACCACACGAATCCTGGAGGCCCATCACAATATTTCCCAGCTTTCCCTCATGGAGGCTAAAATGCGTTTTATCCAAGCTTGGCAGTCCCTGCCCGAATTTGGCATCAAGTACTATATCGTCAGGTAATTTAGCTGAACTACATTTGTGCAATGCATTTTTAGGCTGAGTATGGATTTGAACCCTTCAACCATGAATTATGATTAAGATTGTAGTTTTCTTTGAAGTTGTGTACTATAAGTGCTTTTTACAGTTCAGTTTTCTGAAAGTTAAATGAGTTTACATTGAAATGTCTAGTCTAGTTTTCTGAAAAATGAAAATGGTAATTTAATGAGAGTTGTCTTTCCATTTAAAGGTTAAATATATTGAGATGTATTTTTTTTTCATTAAGTATTTCAATAATAGGACTATTCAATTATTCATTCAGTTTAGTCTAATTTTGACTTTCTGTTAATTTCATTATTCAAAAATACAGATACTTCACAGTGGTTTGTACAAATTATATATAATATTAGTTTTTTTTACTAACAAAAATTAGACATAATTTCCAGTGCCATATTTGTCAAGTACTTTTGCTGAATTACTTTGGCTGTTATTTCTCAGGGACATTTCTAGGGTTTTTGAGCCTTTAAACAATGAAATATGATTCAAAATGTAGCTTTTAAGTTGTGTACTCCTAATTAAGTGCTTTTTTCAGTTCAATTTTTCAAATAATAAATGAGTTTATACATTAACGCATCAAAATGTACAAGTGTGTTTGGCTATTTTTCTAACAAAACAAAAATTAAATTGGGATTTAATAGCGTTGTCGCTCCATTTAAAGATCCGATTGCAATTGTAACTGTACTCATTGAGTATGGTATGTCTGCCTTCATTATTATAAGGTCCAATTGTGACTTTGTCGATTCATAATCAAGCACTGATCATTTTTGGTGCTTGAAATTGTTTGAACAAACTATAGTCAATGAATCATTAAAACATGCTGAATGTGATTTTTTTTCATAAACATAATAAGACATAATAGTATCTTCAGGTAATTTAGCTGAACTACAGATTAATTAGTGCCTGGCATTGCTCAAGTCTGAATATGGTTGAGGCCTTCAACCATGAAATAAGATCACAATCATTTCACTCTGTCTTTTGCGTGCCACAGATTCAGAGGGAGCAAGAAAGATGAGCTCCTGGGAATTTCCTACAACAGGCTGATCCGCATCGACATGTCAACCGGTTTGCCTGTGACCACCTGGAGGTTCTCCAACATGAAACAATGGAACGTCAACTGGGAGATTAAACAGGTGAATAAAATAACCTTTGTAACCCGTGTGGCTGGTGCAAAGATGACTTTTTTTTTTTTTGAGCGTGTTTGTTTGTGTTACAGGTGGCCATTGAGTTTGACCAGAGCGTGTCCATTGCGTTCTCCTGCCAGAGCTGCGACTGCAAAGTGGTTCACGAGTATATCGGAGGATACATTTTCCTTTCAACGCGCTCAAAAGACCAGAATGAAACATTAGATGAAGAACTCTTCCACAAACTCACGGGAGGACAAGACTGACCTCACATCAACACGTCAGGACTCTGACATGGCCCTTAGTGTTGCAGGAAAGCAATCTGTACTGTATATTGTTTTTGTTTTTTTTAATCTGCCAAAGTCGTTTTATATTTGTACTAAGACACACAAGCCTTGTGCTCAAAAGAGAAAATAAATTGGATTATTCAATCCATGTTTTTGATCTGAAACAATACATTTGGTGACTCTTCACATCTTTTTTCTTGTTGTTTTTACATCTGAACAATATAATTTACTGTGCACATTGCCATATGTGATTTTGTGTTATTAGATGTTTTCGTCCAAGTGAGATTTAGTCTAGAACTACAATGACCATCATGTTTACACAGCGCACACAACACCTCACTTTATTGCTCTCAACATGGGGACAAGAGACCTGTCAGTCAATAATTGTGGAAAAGTAACTTAGATATTTTATTTTAAATTGAAAAAGTAATGTGTTACTTTACTAGTTACTTGTAAAAGTAATCTGATTACATAACTCAAGTTACTTCAATGAGTTACCCATCAACACTGTGCATGTCTTCTGGCTTATTCTCTGTTTGTTTGTTTTTTAGTTTTTTTTTTTAAGTAATTTTGTTTTCATTATGTTGGCTGGAAAATCTTAATATAGTCTAATGAAATATTCACTTCAATTATGAGATCAAATTATGTCTGAATTTCACAATCAAGTACTGATAATTTATCATATTTGAAATGAAGTAAATGTTTGTAAAAATGTTTGTAAAAAACTAACGTGCTGAATGAATTAGGTATTTTTTATAAATTAGATGTAAAATTTGCTTTTAGTTTTTATTAATAGAACCAAATGTGATGTAACTACATTATAGTGAACTATACATATAGAGTACTTGCAATATGCTCTATTATGTTAGAAACATTGGTATTTTAGTGATATAGTTATTGTACGTGTCAGACAACCATAGCTAATGCTGTAGTTTTTCAAGTTTCAAGTAAAATCAGCAAGATATTAAGATAATACACACAAATAGTATAGTTTTTTTTAGTATAAACCTATTGTAAGGTTTGGTCACTTATAAATGAGGATATATATGAAATATACACGTTTATTTTTAAGTGACTAAAAATCGTTGTGATCTGTGTCTTATTAGTTTTCCTGACAGACTGTGGCTCTCGAAATCAGCACTCGATTAACTGGCCTCTCAGAACAGGAAGTGACAGAACACAACACACGTGGGGAAACTAGGGAGCATAGCTTGTATGAATTACTTGTTTGCAGATAGATACTGCCACGGTTTGTTGTAGTGTAAACTAGTTTTTAAACATTCTCCGGCCGATCTTTATCCACGCTGATCCCAGTAAAGTTAAATGGCGGAGTGTGTTAATGACAGTGATGCTGAGAGCACAATAAATTACGGAGATTATGTTGTGCTGAAAAGAGGAGATGTCTTCAAATCAGTGCAGGTCGAAAATAAAAAGTGAGTTTTACAACTTTTAATTAATGTCATCTTTCTTATAAGTCTTGCCGGTTCAATGGCTTGAGGTTTTGTATAAGTTACACCACCTTGAAAACACATTCATTGAAAAACGAATTAAACCTGCACATCAAAGAAACATTTCTGCGCTATTTCGGTGTAATAATCTTCAAAAGCTAAACATGATATTAACTTAGACTTCATGTCAATTGTATTCATCTTTGCACTTAAATTATTGTAAAAGATTTTGTTGTTGCGTTTTTCATTAGTGGTAGACTTGTGAAGACCACTTATCTTTAAGCCATATAACATAAAAAAGGAGCAGCTAATAATCTTATCTGTTGTATATCTGACAATTGCTAGTACAAGTATAATATTCACATTTCACACCATGAAATCAAAATTGACTTTTTTTTTATTTTTATTTTTTTATGGAATATTATGGCAGCTTGTCACTCACATGAGATCCACAAATAGCAAATATCAAGTCTCAAGTCCTGCCCTACATTTTTTCTTGTCCAGGAAAAGCTTTCACTTGTCACAATAAGGAAGAAAATACCATGGCAACTTCCGGTAGGGTAGGCAATTTTCGGAGCGCCTAGCAATTAGCATGCTAACTTTGAAACTATGAACTCCCACCGTCCCTTTGGAGCGTATCCAAAGCCACGCATACAGCAGGGAGCAAACTAAACTTCCTAATGTTTCAAAGCTCATAATATAACAGTAGTAATCAACATAATGATCTCTGAAATAAAAATAAAAATCGCTAGTTAATACCATTTAACAAGGCTCAAAATAGCCCAACCCTAACACTGCAGCATAATCAGGGTCCCTACATGCAAACCGATGCATTGAGAATGTTGTAAGTGGACAGACCGTTTAATAAGAAGATATTTTATATAGACAGTCCACTTCGCAATACATCTTTGGATAACAGTCTCGAGCAGTCGAACCACGAACGCAAGTTCTGGCTCGTTCACATTTCACCATCGCACTTGGCTCGGCGTTCGTGGTTCGACTGCTCGAGACTGTTTTCCAAAGTTTATTTATAAGTGAACTACTCCTTTAAGGGCTTGTTACTCGCCTCACTTGCTTTGACTTGACATTCTGTGCGTTGTGTGTTTTAGGAAAGTGATCTTTGAGAAGCAGTGGTTCTTCTTGGACAATGTGGTTGGGCAGCTGCACGGGACAATGTTTGAAATCGAAGCCGGCGGGTCACTCAAACCCAAGGCAGTAAAACGTGCAGGAGACTCTTTAGGTAATGATATTACACATTTGTTTTCTTATTTGTGTGTTCATTTATTTTCTCCTGGACGAGATGAATTTGTTCCTCTTTTCCGCTGTCATAGATTCTAAAGAAGCAGGCCAGGATAACAGACATATAGTGGATGATGGCAGATCTCAAAAACTGACCAGGGATGATATCGAAACATTGAAAGAGCAAGGTTAAAGGGCCAGGTATGTACCCGAGTAAAGGCTACTTTTGCAACCGCATTTACTTAGGTGTGAGTCTCGAAATGTTCCATTCGAACAGCAACTTTTAGTAACGTCTTAAATACCGTCTTTATGGGGAGTCGAACCTGTATTCTCTTACCAGTAATCATAGCAACAGTGACAACATGATATCAAAGATGGCAACCTCGATACATTCAAAGGGGAATCAGATTTACGTGTTTAGACTTAGTTCAGATGTCAAGTTATTGGAAATGTATCTGATTTTAAACCACGTTTGGAAGTGTTTTAGAACGGATGTGAAAAAACTAGTATCTCATGTGGATTTTTGTGTTTACTGATCTGTCAGATGTGTGAGGAAAAATCAGATTTTTTTTTGTACCAGTGTAAATGCAGCCTAAAATCTTTGAGAATGCCGTTGCGAGCCTGTTGTGGCTATAGATGTGGTTGTCACTCCCGTAAATAACTAAACTGTATGTGAACGTAACCGGACTGAATCCAAATATGACTGGTTCCCTGTGAGATTTTTGTCGTGTAATCACGTCTGGTGAAATTTTGTTTGGCCATTTGCTGTGAAAAGTAGCACACTTCTTGAGAGCAAGCCGTTTTGAAGTGATTCATAGCCCTGTTGAAGGTATTTAGGTTTTCATATTTGGTTACAAAGACATTTCTCTCACGTGTTTGTCCTTTCATGTGCATTTAAGGAGATTGTTCAGCAGCTCATAGACAACAGTACAACATTCAAGGACAAAACTGAATTTGCTCAAGCGAAATACATCAAGAAGAAAAAGAAAAAGTGAGTTGATAAACATTTTGAATTCATATCGTATCAATCACTTGAAAAATATAACTATTAACATGTACTTTGCCTTTATGCACACAGGTACGAGAGTGACATCACAGTCCTGAAACCCTCCGCTCGACTCCTCGCCATGATGTACCACGGCAGAGAACCAGGGAAAATATGGTATGGGATCTAGGAAGAGTAGTTCACTCAAAAATGAAAATAGTCATCATTTACTTCACTTAAATTTTTTTTATTTGAATCCCATATCTTACATTCACATACAAGGGACTATGTTGATACAAAATCCAGGAAATAATTAAGTCGATTATAATGATAAATTCTGCCAAAAATATGTATTTGAAAAAGATGTCTTACTTTCTTTATTGTTTAATTGGGGTCGATCGCCAAGACTTGAGAGAATAATTTTATAAAGTAAAAAATGTTCACTATTAACGTTTTGTGTGTGAATAAAATGTAAATAATGTAATTAAACAAACCTTTATTTCGAACTAACAGCTGTGCCTGAAAATGTGAAATAAATCACTTGTTTTTGCACAGGACGTTTGTCAGAGACGCATCCGCCAAACCGCAGGTGTTTAGAATAGAAAAGGCAATCACTATTTTGAATCACTATTTTGTAATATCAGTGGCAGATAGACAAAATGATAATGTTCATCATTACTTTATTGTCTTTTATGCATAAACAACCACTCTTAGTTAATGAACAAATTCAAATATTTACATTCTTGGTGCTAATTTCCTGTACAGCACAAATAGGCCTACCTATAAAACACTGTATTATATTATATCACTGTATATATGTCCAGTTTCATTCAGGTATAATTTATGTATATACTAGAATACGTTTTGCTATCCAAATTTAAAATCATTTACTTGAAGATTTTAGCTTAATATTTGACTTCTTTAATAACATAGCCACATGGTCACAGTTCTCAGTGTTATTTTATCATTATTTATATAATTCGAATTGGCTTTTGTTCTCTATTTTTAGTTTTTGTTTTAATTTTATTGTGTGCTTTTTTCATTTTAATTATTTTTTTAGCGCTATCAAATCGATTAATCGTGATTAATTGCGTCTAACATCAAACTTTTGTATGTATATAAATACCTTGTTTCAAGTAAACGTAAAGTAAAATATGTCAAATTTTACAGAGTTTTTTATTTTGATTGTCTATTTTACATTTTTATGATTTAATTAATAGCCTAAACCCCAGTTTGAGAAACCCTGTACTAGTACATATCAGGATTTGAATGTTTCATAAGCATTTATAGTATTTGTTCCACTCTTTTAGTCACCTGCGGTACGACACATTGGCTCAGATGTTGACTCTGGGTAACATCCACGCTGGCAGTAAAATCATTGTGTTTGAGACCTGTGCTGGACTTGTGTTGGGCTCAGTGATGGAGAGAATGGGAGGTAATCACTGCTTTATCTTCATACAATAGATCTATTGATAAACCTATATCAGCTGACCACTGTTGGACTATGCTGATGATCTGAACGTTTTCTTCCTCAGGTTTTGGCTCTGTGATTCAGTTGTATCCCGGTGGAGGGCCAACGAGAGCCGGCATGGAGAGCTTTGGCTTCCCGTCACACTTCCACGAGACGCTGCATGACTTCCCTTTATGCAAAGTTAACGCTCTGCTGGCGGGAACCCTGGATTTGACGGAGAAGGACACAGATTCTCAGGCCGACAGCAGCAGGATCGCTGGATCTGACTCTTCTCAGGAAACCTCAGGTGTGTGTGAGGAGAAGAAACCAGAACCTGAGAGTATGGAGGTCAGCGTCGACCCGGAAGAGGAAATGAGGAGAGCGGAGAGAGAAAGACTGCGAGAACAGAGGGTAAGAGAGTTTAACATTCGTAAATCGCTTCGTGTTTGGGTGTTTCTGCTACTACTATTATGTCCAAGGGGTTGATTTAAAAAAAAAAAAACATTTTGTTAACATTTATTGAATTGGAAAAATATTTCCATGCCTTCATTTAATTTATTCATCATGCTGCTTTTGCTTTTTTTTTTGGTATAGATTTTATAGTTTCTAAATTTGAAAACATGAATATAAAACTTTCAATTTTAAATTATGAATGTAATTTAGATTATTATACATATTAATTATTACTTGGAGATCTTTTAAACAAAAAGACTAAAAACTCAAAAAGTCCAAACCTTTCCTTTTTAAAATATTATATGTATTGAATAATTACGAATATCAATTATTATTATGTTCAAAAATGTATTTAAACAAAAAATAAATAAATCAATATTTAAAACTATTTATATTTTGTCCATGTTAGTTGGAGTTTCATAAACCTTTAATGAGTAATTAGTGTGTGTCTGATGGGTCCAGACCCTACATATCTGATCAATTTAAAAAAAAAAAAATGTTTAAAAAACCATTTAAAAATGTGCTCTATTCAGTCCATTTTAACATATGAATAAAATGTAAATAATTATAAAAATGAAAAGCTAATCAAACTGTTTAAAAATGTATTGTGTTTCCCTCAGTAAAGTGTTTTCAAAAGTCTACTTGGTTACCAAGGTGATAAACATTTTAATGAAGAGCAGCTTGAGGTGAAATGTGTGAAGGAAACAGTTTAACAATGTTCGTGGGCAATTTTAACTTAGTCAGTGTTAGAAGTGTCTTTTAAGAGTTTTCCTAAAATGTCAGTATAAGTCAAGTACGTCACCGTTCTAACCTTACAGGCTCAAGAGAAAAAGGTGAAGATGGAGGAGAAGAGGAAGAAGTTGGCCTCAGCCGCGGCTCTGTTAGAGGGGAGAAATGCAGATGGGTATGTGTTTGTGTAGTTAAAGGCCTCTTATATACTTTACTTTAGCTAAAATGTTAGTTTTAAAGAGCCCCTATTATGTGAAGTCTCCTAAAAACAGGTTTACATGCATCAAAGGTCAAAAAACAGTTTCATTTCCTCATAATATACATTTGAAGTGAACATCACCACATTTTCAATTATTCTCAAATGACTCGTCAGATGAATCAATCTTTTTTTAAATCCCTCCTTTCCGTGAGCTTCTCTGCTCTGATTGGCCAGACAGCTCAGTGTGTTGTGATTGGTCTGCGTAAGTACATAAACACATTTCAGTAGAGTTGAGGGAGCATTCTTCAAAGACAAAATGAACCCACCTCGTCTTCAGCGGCTGGCTCAGATTCCAGGAGTGAACAGAGAGAGCTATGTGAATGAATACATCCAGCCACAACACCTTCAACGCTTGGGAGACATTTTTATCAGTGCAGAAATGTGTACTACTCGATCAGGGCGGGTCTAAGTTAAAACGGCAGTGTCTGTCAACACTCGTGGGCGGGGCCTGTGGCTTTAGTAACGTCACTGAAAACAGGTCGTTGGGAGACCCTGCTTATGATTTATGGGGATTTAAAAAAAAAAAAAGGAGTGAGAGGGTTTTTATAACACGCATCTATGTCCAAACACCACACAAAAGTGAATTTTGCATAATAGGTCCCCTTTAAGTCTTTGCAGGATGAGCTGTTACACACTACATGAAACCCATAATAGGTGTTCTTTAACTTTACTGTAATGCATTTAAAACAAATGATCATTTTATATGTCCTGGTAGTTGATGAGTATTGTATTTTGTATTTTGATAATTGATGAGTCTGGTCATGTCATATTTTGCATTGATCTGCAGTCGTCCAGTGATTCGCCTGCTTGATTCTGGGTGAAGCTGATTTGAATGTTTGTTTCAGGTTGGTGATTGCTTGTCGGTTCCACCCCTGTCCCGTGTTAATGGGTCTGCTGAAGTTCCTAGCACCGTCACGGCCGTTCATAGTGTACTGCCAGTACAGAGAGGTAAAGCCACTGATTTGAGTTTTAAAGTTCCCCCAAAAATGAAGATTTTATAATCGCCTAATAATTGTCAGCGTTAAACACTGAAGTAGTTATTTAGCAAAAAAAATAGCGTTTATTTCCAATTGCCTGGCCTAAAAAATACCATATAATCAAGTTTTTTATAGTGATTTATACAATACAGATTGTTTCAAAGCAGCTTTACAGTGATAACAGGAAAATGATGCATTTCGGCTGAAGTCATACCATTTCTTTAGAAAGATATTCGATTTGAGTGTTTTGATAACTGCTTTCCTCTTTAATCTCTTCTGGACAGCCGCTGATTGAGTGCTACACAAAGCTCAGGGAACAAGGAGGAGCAATCAGTCTCAGATTAACAGATTCCTGGCTCAGGCATTACCAGGTAAATTCTTCATCTCAATGAAGATTATTCATTTTAAACAGTTGATTCTAATACCAGGCTTTGATTTATACTTGTTTTACAATAATTAGTTAACATGAATTAAAAATAACAGCATTTTTTAATCCTAGTTCATGTTCATTTCAACATGTAATAATACGAGGGCTTGGAGCCAGAGGGGCGTAAGTGGCATTGTGGGCATATGAGTTCTTTATATCAAAATAAAGGTCTCGATGAGCTCTATCCAATGGTGCCAAAATACCTATCTGAGATCAAACTGTATTGAATAAAGCAACAAAAAGGCGTATCTGCCGTATTTGACTTTTTTTTTTTATTTGAAAATGTTTTAGAACATGTTCATTGTGTTAATATGCCATTAATTTTTTACTTAAATGCTCATTCATGTAAGTATGCCTGTGGTTGCAATGTTTGTGGTTTAAGGTTAATAATACAGGTGATTGAAGTGTGGTCAAAATTTTGCTTTTTCTCTCCTGTAAAGTTTGTTAAAAGCCACTTACGCCCCTCTGGCTCCAAGCCCACATTATTAAAACCAAATGTTGTATTTGTTAACATCACTGTGAACTAACATGAACTAAGGCTATGTCCACATTCATCCGGATACATTTGAAAACAGCGTTTTTGTTTCAAAAAAGCCTTTTCTGACGTTTCAGTGTGGATGAGAAACTTTTATTATTCAACATATTGCGCATGCGTGAAAACTCACCGAGACGAAACGAATGGAAAAGCGAATAATAAAGTTATCGCGCAATTCTTCTAATAGCATAATTTTATTTAGCAAAATACCTCACCATCACTGATGCGTCCAGGTCGCACACAGTCACCATATGGTTGGTCTAAACGCAACTGCTCTCATGTATTGCTGCGGGACAGCAAATGTGAGCACGTTTTCTGTCATCTGTGCAGGACTGTGGTATGACGAGTGTGCAAAGAAACATATTTTAGCAACAGTGTAAAAGTGAATAGCACATAACAGGTACTATACCGGGTACAACATGGATCACATGACTAAACTTACGTCATCGTTTTCAAATACATCTGGCTTCACAGTCCACATTACGACGCGAAAAGATACGTTTTCGTTGACTTGAAACGGCGTTTTAGGGTGGACATGACCTAACAATGAACAGCTGGATTTATATTAACCTACATTAACAAAGATTAATAAATACTGTTGCTCATTGTTAGTTCATTGTAGTTAATAGATTAACTAATGTTAAAAAATGAGGCCGAGACCAGGTGTTACCAGGGTTTTTTCCCCATAAAAAAAGAGAAAAGAAATTAATAGTCCTATTCATTAAGGATGCATTTAAATTAATCAAAAGTGACAGATTCTGTTTCAGTTTCTGTTTCAAATAAATATTTGTACTTTTTAATCCTAAATGCAATCAATGGATTGCAGCTTATCGTTTTCAACATTGATGATAATCAGAAATGTTTCTTTAGCATCAAATCTGCATATTAGAATGATTTATTAAGGATCATGTGACACTGAAAACTGGAGTAATGATGCTGGAAATTCAGATTTGACCTAAATAAATTAGAAGATTATTATAATATTATATATAAAATTAAAGATTTAAGATTAGAATATTAAAATTAAAGATTTAAGAAATTTAAAGATTAGAAGGAATAAATTCCATCTTAAAATATATTCAAATAGAAAATTTGCTTTAACAATATTTCACAATATTACTGTATTTTTGACAAAACCCAAACTTTTGAGTGGTAGTGTACATCTATCAAATTCCATATATTAAGAAAAAAAAATCAACATTTGTGATGCATTTAAATCTCTGGATTTTCCAAAAATTGGCCATGGTTTATGTAAAAACATTTTTTTGTTGCATTTCCAGCCAAAATAGCTACATTGTTATCATGTCTTCTTATATAATAGTAATTGTATATGTCATACCGCCCACCCCTAGAAAGACTTTGATGACTTCTCCACTTCTGTATCATTGTTCCAGGTGTTGCCCAACCGGACTCATCCAGTGCTGCTCATGAGTGGAGGCGGAGGGTATCTGCTGTCTGGAACCACGGTCGCTACAGGCGCTGCCAAAGCTAGCAATCAGCGCAAACCAGACGAGCCTGCCGCCAAGAGGATGAAACTGGATGAGATTAGTTCATCTTGTGACGGCTCTGCCAAGGCAATTTAGCTTAACTTGCTTAAGTGAGAAGAAACCAAACCACATTCAGGCAGTGCTTTATTCTCTGTATGGTTGCATGACTTTATTATTCAAAGTCTACCTTTTTTTTTAGTTTTGTGAAGATTTGCATTTAAGAGCCACAGAGTGATCCCTTCATCGTTATTTATTTATTTTTTTAGCAAGATGTGGGGGGTGTAAAAGATGCATTTACTTTTGTAAAAGACGCCATCCTCTGCACTTGGCGAATAACCAAGTTTTGCTCACAATAAAGCTTAGTCAATCATTCATCGCTAAGCGAAACTGTATATTTATCGGTTTTTAATAATGTTTAAACACAAATGATAACTGCATCCATCAGCGTTGGTCCCATAGTTACATATTTTATTAAATACAAACAATGCAGGGGTTCTATTGAAGGCAGGAATTTTTAAACACGTGCAGCATCTTTAACGTAGCATGCTCTTAAATGCAGTCAATAGTACATGGGCATTTGTCTTTGTTATTTTAGATTATGTAATAAAGAGGAAAATAATTCACGACATTATCAAGCTAGTTTTGCTTTTTATAGACTCAGACTCTCACATTAAATATACACCGACTTGCGCCAATAACAAAAGTCTTATGCAGTTGTAAATGGGTACAACATATAAAGCAGCCCAAGTGAGCACACATAAAGCTGAGGTAAAGTCAAATCAGGCAGCAGAGGAAGATGATGTTTCAGCTGGTTCTTGGAATGGTTAAGTTGTGTCTTTCATCTGTTGATCCACAGAGGCCAGCTTCTCAAGTTCGGTTAACTGATGAAAGAAAAGAGCAGGAATTAAATGTAATACTTCTAACCATTGCCTTAATCACTCCCCATGTTTGTCTGTTTTTGTGTTTGCGAAAGACTAAGCGAAAGCGTTTTTAGCTAACGCTAGACACTCTGCTGAAGACGCCGTGCTTTGGGCGCTTGAGAGCGTTTTGGCAGCGCAGCGTTTTTTCCGTTGAGGCGTTTTGTTGCTATGATACAGAATATCCGCAGCACAGTTTGAATGTTGTGACAGTTGGTCTGTGTGGTTTAGTCCCGCCCCTCCTCCACTGTGATTGGACGGCTGGGTAAAAAGTGACCGTGATGAGCACTGCGTTTTATCCAAAGTTTGGATATCCAAACATTTTGGATAAATGGGCGCTTCAGCATGAAAAAAACGCTCAGCGCCTCATTACGCTCATGGCGTAAAAAAACGCTCCCATTGAAAACAATTGAAAATATACGCCAGTGGCGTGGAAAAAAGCTTTGGTGGACACTCGGCCTAAGGGTGTCACGATTTCGATTTTAAATCGAAATTAATTCACAATCTCAAACTTCGAATTAAAAAATGGACTCGTCAATGCTGCCACGCCCCATGTCACATCTGTTAAGGCCAATTTATACTTCTGCGTAGGGTGCGCGCAGTAGGTACGGCGTAGCATACGCACAGTCGCGTCCCATACCGCGTACCCTTCGCCGTCGCCTGACGCGCACCTCTTCAAAAATGTAACTACACGTCGCGACGACGCGGACCGCAAGATCGGTGATTGGTCGGCTTGGTAGCATCGCATTTCCTCCTATCCATTTCCGCACGTACCTTCTCACGCATTTCCACCACTATCTATGATTTCCACACGTATCATCTCCTCCGACGTCTTCTCTCATTTCTGCCTTTCAGTTTTAGTAATTTCACTAAAGTGAACTGTTTTTCCACCTCAATAAGCTCCAACTCCAACATTATCAGCTGTCTTTCAGTCGCTATTGCTTGTAGTAACCTAGCCGTGAGGAATCTAAACACAGTGGAACATTAAAACCCTCCGCCGCCAACTAGCGTTTCGGAGCAGTACTGCAGAGCAACCAAGACCTGAACGCAGAAGTATAAATGCTCACAACGGCATCGCCTACGTGCGTAGCCAACGCCGTAGATTACGGCGTACCCTCGACGCAGATGTATAAATTGGCCTTTAGGCTTGCCAAGCGGAAAAAACGCGCGTTGAAGTGCTGCAGGTCTATGGTCAACCTCCTCTAACTTAGCTACAGCCATTCAAATGATAGCATGGCACCTGCAGATGCAGGATAGAGGTGAACCCCGTCCTCTTTCATTGAAGTCGTAGGTGTGGAAGTTTTTGGGATTTCGTTCGCGCTTCAAAAAAGCCGCAGTTTGCAGACATCCCAAGTCTCCCACATATTGATATGCACGCAAATTAGTTAAAATGTCTCGAAATCTAAAGTGAGACATGCCGAGCCAAAAAACTGTGCTCCAAACCGTATTGCGGGCACGGCAGAGAGGGGGAGAGCAAGAGACCTTGCGTGTGTGCCTCATGAAGCCCATATAAGACAGAGAGCATCCTGATTGGCCGATTGATAAAAATCGAGAATCGAACCGTGACCTTGGAATCGAAAATGTAATCAAATCAAGGATTTGGAGAATCGTGACACCCCTACGAAAGACAGTTCGTTGCTCTAGTCCAGGGGTGTTCAAACTCGGTCCTGGAGTGCCACTGTCCTGCAGAGTATAGCTACAACTTGCCTCAACACACCTGCCCGGAGGTTTCTAGGATGACCTTGATTAACTGGTTCAGGTGTGTTTAAATGGGGTTATAGCTAA
Organism: Pimephales promelas; assembly: GCF_016745375.1. Next base: position 6,185,926 of record NW_024121521.1, read on the forward strand.
ACTCTGCAGGACATTGGCCCTCCAGCAGGATTGGGCGAAATCAACGAAATATCCTATTTCCACAGTCTCAGTAGAAAAGTTAGAAGGAAGTACCTTTAGTTATACAATATCCCTGTCATGATGAGAATAATGCTCTTAGCATGCTCTCTCTCTCTCTCTGAGCATTCAGAGTCTAGCTATCCCTCTACACCCTCAAATAAAAGTAATTTTACTGCATAGCTTGCAGGCATATCAGATAACTCAAATGTCCTTGTAATAGGAGAACATTTGACAAAAGTCACCAGAGATACATTTTTGCTGGAAGGTAATTACCACTTTTTAGTGCAGTTGGAGTTGCATGTAATAAAAACTGAGAAAAGGGTAACAGTCTGCCCACGTCCTCTCTTAGTAACTCAACCGATAAGCTACGTCAAGCAGAAAAACTGGCCTTGTTTTTCACGAGCTCCATGGAGCAACGTTTGATCGCATTAATGTCATTTTTTGCATGCAATGCATCACTGTCTTCATGAATATCTCAGGTCAGTCCATGGTTTCTATTCCCGTTTGTACTAGCCTAGGAATGTAGGCTTTAGGGCTCAATGGGGCCATTTGTTAAACTTCCCAAACCAATTCCCAAAGGTTCCCCAGCAAAAACACATTTTAGGTATCTTTCTTATCTGGCACACCAATTCCAGGACTTGGTGTCTCAACAAATAAATTCAAAGTAGGAAGACACCCAAAATGTGTACTTTGTCAGGGAAAAAAGGTATCTTTAGGGGTAGAACAGCTTGTCTCTGGGGCAGTAACCATAAAAGGACAACTTTGTAATTGTATATACATCTAAAAGTTGCAGATTTTAATGGTTTAATGGTTTAAAAGTTTAATGGTTTTCTATGTAGAACCCTAGTGTTCTTGACTCAGTTTTGAAGAACCCTTCATGTCAAAAAGTGTCTGTTATTGCATAATACTTTTAATATTGAATGGGTTATTTAAAATGTTCTAGTGATCAAGGATATTTACCAGCTTTTTAATCCATAAAATGTAATCAATCTAAAAAATGAATTAAAACTAAATTCATAAAATTACCCCATAATGGGAACCCCTAAAAGTTCTACATATGAAGCACTTTACACAATCCTTTAACCCCTTATTCTCCTTTTATGGCGCTTTTCCCCTGCAGTTAGTACCGCTTCAAAGTGGGTGGGATTATAGCCTGACCGTTATAGTTTATCCGCTCCTCTGCAACCAACAAGAGGAACGTCTGAACTTCGTCCACTGACCACGATTCAGCCATTTTTTTTTTTTGGAAGTTTTCTTTCTTTTTCTTCAAGCAATTCAAGCAAGTAGTTTTAAAACAGGTGCTACAGCGGTGGCTGTTACTGGCTACTGGCTATTTAAATCTAGTGGGTTTGATGTCTCGCAAATACAATGACGCTGGTTGTGACGATTCCGTCTGACTGACCAATCAGTGGTCTGCAATATGTTCACGTCACATTTTAGTATCGGAAAGGTACGCTTGGAACCTAAACAGAGGTGGTACCATTTAAAGCCAGCCGTACCATACCATGCAGTGAAAAAGTGCCATTAGTGTACTGTGAACCTTTTCTGGGGTAAATAAGGTATGAAGATGTCCCTTTGAGGGTACTGCCCCCTAGTGACATGCTGTGGTACACTCTTAGAAGAAAAGGTTCTATATAGAACCTTAAAAGGTTCTATCAGCGCTACGTATTTGGAACCCCTAAAAGGTTCTATACACTCTTAAAAAAGGGTTCCTCTGGGTTCTATATAGAACCCTGGGGTTCCATACTTGGCCAATAGAACCTTTTACCAAAAAAATGGTTCTATATAGAACCATTTTGGAGTTCCATATATGAAGTGTGGGATGGAACCATTTCTGGTTCTAAATAGAACCATTTCTTCAAAGAGTGTACCCCTAAAGGTAAAATCTATGCCCTTTTTTTTCTAAGAAAGACTCTTGGAAAGTCTCGATGGGCAATCCTGGTAATTAATGCCCTGTCTGTTGGATGAAACTTCCATACTATACCTCCTTTGGTGTGAAAAGCTTCTGTTGGGAGACATCCTTTTCCTCCCCTGATGACGACTCCTGAGAAGGCAGGCCCCTTTTGTACCGGAGGGTCTCTGCGACGTCTTCTAGTTTGAGGTTGGGGTGTTCAGTGCTTTCACCCACCTTGTGGCTTCTTTTGTACCAGGCTGGATGGTAGTATCCTCTGTTAATCCATGGGGAGCGTTTCTCATAGACCTCACCTTTGTTAAGTAGACGTTCCTCTAACTCGTTCTTTTTCTTCGTTAGGTACCTCAATGCAGCCTCCTGTCCTTGCTTCAGCTCATTTTCGTTAACCTCATGGACAATTTCCTTTTCCTCCTCTTCAGGTGAACGGAGCTTGATGGCCTTGTCTATTGACTCATGGAGACTGGGAGTCTTCTCTAAGATGGGTTCATCCTCATTCTCGAGCTCTATGGAGTCGCCACGCTTGTGGGGATGCTTCTTATGGTGGTATCTATGAGTGGGTTTCCAGTATCGTTTTGCAATATCCTCGTCTACCTCTTCGGATTCCTCAGACCTCATTTCCGGAGAGTTCATGTCCTCAGATTGCTCGTTCAGCAAATCCTTGATTTGTTTTTGGTGCCTGCCATTTCCATAGCTCCTTTTGTTGGTGTAGCTTGGGAATTCTTCTTGACTTCTGTCATAGTCTGGTTCTTCAAAACCCTCGTTCTCACTTCGTTTGTGGTGCTTTTTCTTGTGGTGGTATCTATGTGATGGCTTCCAGATCCGCTTTTCCCTCTCCTCACTCTCCTCGTCCTCTTCTTCTCCGTCCCCGTAGTTTCTTTTGTTGGTGTAGCTTGGAAAGTCTTCTTGACTTCTGTCATAGTCTGGTTCTTCAAAACCCTCGTTCTCACTGCGTTTGTGGTGCTTTTTCTTGTGGTGGTATCTATGTGATGGCTTCCAGATCCGCTTTTCTCTCTCCTCACTCTCCTCGTCCTCTTCTTCTCCATCCCCGTAGTTTCTTTTGTGGGTGTAACTTGGAAAGTCTTCTTGGCTTCTATCATAGTCTGGTTCTTCACGTTTTTCTCTGCTGGCCAGAAGATGACTTCTTTTATACTCGTATGGAGGGAATTCCTCCTGGCTGCGCTCCTCATCGGGGTTATCACGCTTGTAAAGGATGGAAAAATGTCTTTTCTGAGGAAATTCCTCTTGGCTTCTCTCATCATCATAATCTTCTCTTTTATGCTTGTAGCCTCTTTTATAGAAACTTGGGAACTCTTCCTGGCTCCGTTCATCGTCATGTTCCTCACGTTTTTCTTTGGTTCTCCTCTTCATAAAACTAGGAAACTCTTCCTGGCTCCGTTCATCATCCACTTCCTCACGTTTTTCTTTGAATTTTCTCTTCATAAAATTGGGGAACTCTTCCTGGCTCCGTTCGTCATCCAGATCTTCGCGTTTGTTAGGTTTGAGAAGATCCTCAATGAGTTCCTCCTCCTTGACTTTAGATTCTCCTCTTGGTTTTTTCAGCTCCTCTTGAGCATCTTCCTGATTTTTCACAACTGTGGAATGACCTGATCCTGAATTCAGGGAGACATAAAAAAAAGAGCACAAAACACACATGCAAATGACTCGTAACTCATTTTCTCTCCATTGCTTATGCATTGCATGAATACATCCAATTATTATTCCACCGTCTTAGAATGAAACCACTGACCCATAACTGTCTCCTCCACCAAACACAATGTACTGAGATTAGAATTTATGACGATAATGTAGTCTGACTGTTTTCACGTTATATGTCCAAATGATATTTTAATGAAAGCGCACTCTGCAAACAGTGCAATGCTAGAATAACCTTTCATAAGAAGTCACCTTTGAGTTAATCCAGCAATAAATCAACGTTCTTTTACCTCAAAAAGCAACACGATACAAACAGTGCAAAGTAACAACGTACCTGGTGTAAGGATGTTTTTGCATTCTGGATGCACTGGATTATCCTCAGTCTTGTAGAGCACCTTTGAAAGGATCTGAACTAAACACCGGGTAAGCTGAAATGAAAGTGTGTACATAAATAAAACGAGTATACAGAAATAAATGCATTAGGGGTTTTTTTTCCCCTCATAAAAAGAAGCTACAGCATACCAGATCCTCTCTTCGGCTGTCCTGCTCAACTGGTATGGAATCTCCATCTGGGATAGTAAAAGCTTTGTATCATATTTGTGCAAATCGTAATGCACATTTTTTAAGCTTATTCATCTCGATATCACAAATTATACATACGTTTTACTTGTGAAAAAAAAAACGAAAATTCCCATTTTTAATTCCCGTAACATGTCGTGTCGCTGACCATGGTGCTGAAATCATTTCTGCAATGATTCTTTATGAGAATTCCACTTACCCGCAGCGAGGAAAACAACCAAGCAGACCAAAGCCGCAAACTTCATGATGCACACAGATGTTGTCTGCTGTTAATCTTATCCGGCGAGGTCTTTGTCTTGTTTTGCAGACTCAAGAGGCAGAGACAAGCTCCGCTCCGCGTGTTGCAGCTCGGAGTGCGCGCTGCGTCTGTTTTGAGCGCGCGGGACACACAGGGTCTGAGCTCGTGAGTTCGTGGTTGCTTACGTCACGCCTAATGTGAAACCATAATGAGACCCCCGCCACCCCCACTTAAATTAAATGATCTAATCTTCCTCTTCGGCCTGTGTATAGTATTGAAGATGCATTTATATTGGTGCATATATACTGATTTATATATTTAAAAAAAAATCTGTCATCACTTTCCAATCCAGGAGTTGTATGTGTTGCGTTACATTAAGCAGGATATTGGGGCAAGTTGTCACATGGGCTTTCAAGTTTTGAGTCAAAAGTCCAACTTCAAATCCTTGTTTCGTCTAGCATGGGTTTTGTGTTAAATTCCAACACATTCAAATAAAGAGATAAAATGTACTTTTTTTTACATAAATAGTAACCCTACTGGTAAACCCTAGACAAAATATCCCCACAAATATGGCAATATCTAAAATCTGTGTCTCCATGAGGAAAACAGCTTAAGCCTAAATAATACTAAGTTAAAAATGTTAAAATGCAGAATGGTCTTCGTTTCCTGTTTACACTTCTGGGCTTCGGGGTCTATACGACCCCAACTATCGATTGAGTAATTGTACAAAAAATATATATTTGTAATCATACAAATAATATATAATTTTTTTTTTTTGTTGTTGTTTACTTCTCATCTATTCATTAATGCTGTGTTTTTGGAGATATAACGTACTTTTGTATCCATATTACCACACAATTCCTCAACTACACCATTAGCTTGCATGTGAAATATTTTTTTTTTTTATGATGCGGTGCATTTATGCTCTAGTAGTAGGCCTTCATTTCTGTGTAAAAAATTTCAGATTTATGCGGTTTTTTTTTTTTTTTGTTTTTTGACACATGAAGAAAATATATTTAGTTTTTTTTTCACGTTTCCCATTCATTTCAATGTGAAATTTGGAAAGTCCCCATAAAACATGAAAACACAGTGTGTGTGTGTGTGTGTGTGTGTGTGTGTGTGTGTGTGTGTGTTGCCTTCCAGTCATATGAAATCTGTCAGTCCAATATAGCAATAAGAAACAGTATAATGCCAAATCTAGTTAAATCCCTGCAAGATCTTGCAAAATGATTCATTTAATTATTGTTAATTAGGATATCTGAATAATGCCTATCATCATACATTATTTTAATAAAAGTGGTGCAGCTCACAGACATCAACTTCATTCATGGGTCGTATGTGTCATGAGGGAATTGTGACTGCAAACTAATGTTTGGTACAGGTGCTCTGAGTTTCAGAAGGATTGCACCTGGGATGCTGCAGTTGCTGTGGTAACGAGTCCATCATGGGGCGATGGGAGTTTTTTCAAAGCGGCCGAATGTTAAAAGAGGCTTTGATTTATCATCCACTCGAGCAGAACAAGGAATGGGCCACATTTTAGCCTGTCAAAACCGGGCAGAGGAAGCGGTGGCTTGAGAAGGATCAGTAATGTGACTTTACATTTTCATGTGAGACAGAGTGTACAGGTAAGTGTAATACTCAAAAATGCACATTTAAGTCCTCTATATCTGCAAAAATGAGAGTTTCAGTAATGATGGACATTGGTTTAAAAAAATTATATAGCTACAGGTCTTATTGGTTTTAGAGTCATATTTTTTTTATACCCATACAGTGTTTTAGGCATTTATCTGTATACTTTAGTTGCATTGTTGTCTTGGGCTTGATTTAGTAGTAACAAAACATCTGCTTTATTATCACTATCTGTTTGTGTTCAGATATGCATTCTAGTGTTTCAAGATGATTTCTATTAAATCAAATTAGTGTGTTACCTTTATCACATACAGTCGGCTACATCTGCAATTAAAAGGTGTGGGTGTTACGAATGTAACATGGCCTTTGTGACAATTCAATTTGCCACTTTCACCTTCCTGTTTGGCTATTGCACTTGACATATTATGAAATATCTGACTGAGCTATGATACTGTCAGACTGGCTCTGAAAAGCACTGATAGATGTCATTTAATTAAATATAGCATAATGAGTCTCATGAATAAATATAATTACATAGCCCTGTCTGAATATTTGTCACCATATACTAATGGATACCATCATACACTGTTGTTTAATGTTCCAAACTGCAACACGAATCAAGTAATATCCCAAAATTGATCATGTTTATTATCATCTCGGCCTCTCCCCTGGGAAATCCAGACCTTTGGCACGCTTAGGAAAAATCCCACATCCCTATCTATCATGTTTGTAGCTATTCAGCAGTGAAGCTCGAATGCAATGAATTATAGAGACATCATGTCTCTAAAGCCAAAACCCCTGTCCATAATTTATTCAGTCAAAAGTGAAGATTGCGCATATGTAGACACGACAAACAGGGAGAATTAGATGCAGGGTGCAATAGCTTGTACATATTAGCTGATGTACTAATTGAGTAGAGCTCGTGTGAGTTGTCTGGCTTTAATCAAATGCATTTGCATACAGAAACAAAAAAAGGAGGCCATGCACGGCACACACGATTTCTTTGATCCTCTTTTTTGAATCCACAGCATCATAAAACGAGATATATTTCTGAATTTGTATCCAATATTGCCGATGGTCCGAGGTTGGGCGGTTGTAGAGTAAATATATCGCGGCTTGACAGCTTCCCCGAAGCGCTTTGTCAGCAAACACACACACACACACACACACACACACACGCAGCACCACAGATATGTCACAGTCGATGAAACAATATAATAGCTACTCCTGGCATAGAAATTACGAGTTAAATGATTGTGGAATACAAAATTGCACACCTACTCACGTGTTTAAAAAAAACATTAAATGAAAGATAATTTTTGTAAGTTTTAATTAAAGATTAGTTGGCCTATTAAGAACAAACTGCCTTGGATAACTAAAGTGTCTCTGTCTGTCTGTGAAATCCAGATTATCAGTTGTGATGATCTCATCCTCCAGTCTTTCAGATAATCAAATGAGAGAGTGATGAAATGAGAGATGCTGATAAGCGCAGACTGCCTTAAAAGACGATCCCAGCCAATTTAGAGACTTAATCCAATCCTTCCAAAAGTTTCCACATCAAAGATGACCTGCTGATCAACTTTAATTCATCAATTACCCCGCGAGGTCACACTTGTCAGCCGACCGCACCCCCGGTGCCCTATCTGAAATCGATCAGACGTCACACATGATGATCCGGATGAAAACTGTTTAACTGAGATCTGACATTTGAACACTGTGACCAGACTGATCCCTGATGCCTCGGGTCTGACGTGATCTCTCGTTTGGATAATATTAGGAGGCTTAAACATCAGCCTGGTGTTCCAGCATGACCAGCGGCATTGTGAAACTAAACCAAGAGGTAAATGCGAGACTGCACCGCTCAGTTCTGGGCAAAGATGAATGTCAATGAGGTTGACCAAATGCTGCCCTGTGGCTCTTTTCATAACAATGAAAAAAGACAAGGACAAGAATTCAGATTGACAACCGTATGGGACTGTTTTCATCAGGTAAGCATCAGAACTTTGGAAGTTTGCTAAAAGTCAAGTCACCTTTATTTCTATAGCGTTTTGTTTCAAAGCACCTTTTCAGCAGAATAAATGATGAACACAGAGCAAAACAGCTCTAAAAAATACATTAATGTCATTATTCAGTTGAAAAAGAACAACTGTTTATGTGACAGTAAAGATAATGATAATGTTAAAAAAAGATTTCTATTTTTAAAAAAAAATGCTACTCTGTTGAGGCAGCGCAACATGCAGAAAACATCATGTGACACTGAAGACTGGAGTAATGATGCTGAAAATTCAGCTTTGAATCACAGCAATAAATTAAAGTTCCTGTGAAGATTTCATAAAGTCTCCATGAAATCAAAATCGAAGTTTTTTGGCTTTTAGTATGAATATGTTCTTAAAGGGGACATATCATGCTAAATCCACTTTTTTAGGCCTTGAATGCATTTTGTTCTATATTTATAGTGTTTATAAGTACCGAAGAGTTGAAATTATTATCTTCAGATGCTCCATATATATCTTTATATTTTGTTTTGGTCATATCTTGCAACCTGTTCTGATTTTACTGTTCTCTATGACAATTACGTCACAGTATTTGCACCAGAACTGACAAATAAGGACATTGACAGGCAAAACTTCCAAAATCTCTGTGTAAACAATGAGTGACATGCACGCGTAAGAGATCACTTCCGGCGCATGCGCAGACCCGTGCCGTCAGGTTACACAAGGTAAAAACGATATAAATACTGTTCGTTTTCTCACACAAACCGCTCGTTTTGTGTCTTAGGCCATCAATGTGTACTTACATTTACGAGTCATTAAATCATGTTTAATTTGGACTTCTCTGTGCATGCTCTTTGAGGTGGTGACCATAGACCTCCATTATATGACTGACAGACACAAACAGTTTGACCTAAAAATATCAAAATTGAAAATACTGTGGAAACAAAGACACCTACATCTTGGTTGCCCTTGAGGTAAGCTAAAACATATCAAAAATTAATTTCAAAGTAAACTAATATGAAAAAACGGAGGAGTATCCCTAGTCCCAGACTAAAATCCTGGCCTGTTTGTGAACAAAAAGTCCTTTATAACAGAAGAAATTTAAGAAAAAAATAAATCGGCCATTCAACTTATTCTCTCGAAACAAAATTAAAATTGAAAGGATCCCTCTAGCTTCTCCTTTTTATTCAATTACATGAATACCAGTCTAATTCTAATTCAGTGAGCAGTCTACATCAGTTAGTCTTAAATACACAAACGGCAGCATCAGACTTAATCACACCACTCGTTCATGTAAATGAATGTGAACTGTATCTAATAAGATCTCTTATTTTCTGATATCAGGCCTTTTTTGCGTGTCATTATTTGATGTTTATTTGTGTTTCACTAATGACAAAAAGTGCATGGGCAGATGGGCAGACATGCTTTTGTTTCTGTTATTGCGGGTATCGGCTATGTGAGGACCTGCATTCGTGTCTGTTTGAAGCCTCCTCTCTTCGCCCCACTCAAAATAATTGAAATGTGGAGGTCACATATAAAGGCTTGTCATCAATGTCTAGCGACTGATTTGCAAATGAAGCAACCCGCATGCGGCCCTGCACTGCAAATGGCCTCTGAATGATGTCAGATCCATTATAATGGGATCTGATCTGCATTTAAACCCTTATGCTGTTGTTCACACTGGCAGCGCCGCTGTCTTTGATTGACGATGACATTATTCCTGGCAGCCCATCTGCTGGATCTATACAAATTAAGAGTTTGATTAAGGGTTTTAAAAGAGAAACAGTCAAACTTATTTCATTTGAGTTATTTGGAGAGTAGTGCTTTAATAGACCTTAGGTAGTCCCATATTTAATTTTTAACAGGAATGAAAATTAGTTTGTAATGGATAAAGGTACAGCGCGTTCAATGGATTATACTGTTGTTTAACAATGTACAGATTGTTCAGCTGACGAAACGTCTTTCCGAAAAAACTTTCAGTAGACAAAAAAATCCATAAAACAGTTTTGAAAGTTGTGAGTTGTGAAAATGAATCTCTCACTGCCTCAGACTGCATCCAAAATCACATAGGCCTACTGTTTTTTGAGTATTAAGTAATTATTTTGGATAAGTCATTACTCCATGAACGCTAAAAAGTACACTCTAAACAGTATGAGTGTGTATAGTATGAATGTAATTTGGATGTAGTACATTCGGCATGTTGTCATTATCATGTGACCTACTGGCGTCAGTTGTGTCGCTTAACTGCCTTTAACAAATCCTCTCCCATGGCCTCATGGGAAAGTAAAGTGAACTTAAGGTTTTTGATGAAAACATTTCAGGATTTTCTCCATATAATGGACTTCAATGGGAACCAAAATGTTCAAGGTCCAAATGAGAGTTTTAGTGCAGCTTCAAATGGCTTTAAACGACACCAGATGATGAATAAGGGTCTTATCTAGTGAAACGATCGCTCGTTTAATAAATAAATTAAAAAGTTTAAGTTTTATAAGCACAAATGCTCGCCTTGCTCTGTTCTGTGATGCGCGTTCGTGACTCTCCTGTTCAAACTCATTCATCAAAATGAACAAATCTTTTTTCGAGTCATGACTCGAAGGGTCCTTGATAAGACCCTTATTTGTCTGGTGTCATTTAAAGCCCTTTGAAGCTGCACTGAAACTCTCATTTGGACCTTGAACCGTTTGGTTCCCAATGAAGTCCATTATATGGAGAAAATCCTGGAATATTTTCATCAAAAACTTTAATTACTTTTCAATTGAAGAAAGAAAGACGTGGACATCTTGGATGACATGGGGGTGAGTAAATTATCAGCAAACGTTTTTTTTTTTTTTTTTTTTTTTTAAGTGAACTACTCCTTTAAATTCAATATGGCATCTAACCTGACCTGAGGTCTATAGCAAGATCCTTTATTGGTTCATCTATGGAGAGATGACTACATCATATATAACTTGTCACAGCATCCAGATGACATTTAACTGCGTCCGCTTCTACGTTTTGCAGAACTGAAAATCCAAATTTGATGATTCATAAACCAAGGATCTCCTCCAACAGCAAATTAGCTTTATAGAACGACTCAAAATGGTTTTCGTTCCTGTTTTGTACTACTCCGTCTGCATGTCCAACAGACCCTGGTCAAGAATCAGCAACTTTTTTAACTAATAGTCTGCTAACAGGACTTTTAGGGCTCATATGTGGATGTGAAACAGCTTTTAGCTTCTTTGTGGGATGGCTTCAAATGATGGCTGATTTGACTTAAGCTCAAATTGATACAAAGCTCCACTGAACGATGAATAAATTAGTCATGGCCCTTAATCGTGGCACTGGTCATCTCTGAGAACTAAAAGATCTTGTAAACATTAGCATGGATTTATAGGCTAACTTCACTGTAGTACAAGTGTGTGCCACTAAGTGGCGCTTTTCCCCCTTTGGAAGCACCACAACCTCCACCAGACACCAAGTGTGATTTAAGTCTGTTCATGCATAGCTGGATGCTTAGGTTTACACAATCAAAAGTTTGAGTTCAGAAAGATTGTTTTTTTGAAAGTCTCATGTGCTCACCAAATCTGCATTTATTTGAAATAATTGTTAAAATAATTGTTTTCTGTTTCAATATATTTTTATACTGTAATTTATTCCTGTGACGCAAAGCCGAATTTTCAGCATCATTTCTCCAGTCTTCAGTGTCACATGATCCTTCAGAAATCACTCTGATTGGCTGCTTTCTTAATATTATCAATGTTGAAAACAGTTGCTTAACTTTTTTTTTTTTTTTTTTTTTTTTTGCAGAAAGCGTGAACATTTCTTTTCCAGGTTTCTTTGGTGAATAGACATTTCAAAATAAACATTTATCTAAAGTTATCTCATGTAATAGTATAAACGATTTCTTTACTTTGTCAATGTTAATCAATTTATTGATCCCAGACTTTTGAACTCTGTACATAAAACAGACAATTTCTATTTCCTTGAAAAATCTCCTATAATTTCCTATAATTACTAAAATAAGAAACAGATCATGCACTGCATATTTAAAATAGTAAAAGATCATATAAAAAACATCATCAAACCCAAACTAATAAAAACATATGAAAACACTGTAAAAAAAATATTTTCATTATTTGTAATCACAACATTTTTTCTTTTGTCAAATCAACTTAAATAAATGATGTAGTGTATTAACTCAATTTTTCCATTTCAATGAGCTTAAATTTTTAAGGCAACCAGGTTCCTTCATTTTTTAAGTTAAACCAACGATATTTTTTACAAATTTGAAGAGGGAATTAATTATATATTTAGATATATTTCTTTGCAACAATTTGAATAGAGGTGAAAAATATTTGTCTTAAGTTCTTAATGAACATTTCTTTGTTTTGTATGAAAAGACGTATTTAGATTTAGAAAACCATATATTAACATTTCCCAGACTTTTTCAGGGCATTCCTGAAATGTTATGGGCGAAACACAGCATTTATTATTACACAAACCCATGAGCACACAAATCAGCTAATAAGGAGTTTTGCAGTGTTCTCGCTTCCACTTCTTCCTTGAAAGTACAAGCAAGAAAAATAGTGACTACTAACTGCGTCCTGATCAGGGGGGGTGGAATTAACACTACTAATTCACCATCTAAGCAGTTCTCTCTGAATGAGATCTCTATGATCTTATCCACAGACAACAGCAAATGGTGGGCGAATATGGGGTAAATAGAGACAAAGACTGACTCATTAAAAATGTATAATCCTGCAGTCTCATCCATTCAGTTGTGCTGAGCACTGTCAAATACAAATGCAGCATTCACCATTCTGGGAGCAATAGCCTTCATTTCAAAAGAACGATTGTATTTTTCCTCTCAATGGCTCATTTGGCAACAGGAAGAGCTACCGGTGGCAGCAAACATCCGTCATAAAGAAATCACATACTTAAATGAATTTATGACTGAAGATATGGTTTATCTCTGCATTGCAAGTCATGCTGTTCTGAACTATACTTTCGATCACTATTTCCCCCTGAACTTTTTTTTTAAACATGCGTGTGCCTGTCTGACCTCTGTTATGCAACATGTTCTGTCTTGCTGAGGCACCTCATTATGCAACCAACCAGTTCTACTGAAAGACAGGCCATGAGAAAAATCAATGTGTCAGTTGTTCTCATTTTATAGCACAGGTTCATCTTTTCTAACTTTTTCAATTTAGCATGCATACACTATATTGTTATTAAAAATATTACTTGTCTTGTTTATTCAAGTTGGCCGTTAACTTAATCTGCTTTAAAGGAGTAGTTCACTTTTTTTTTAAAAAACTTTTGCTGATAATTTACTCACCCCCATGTCATCCAAGATGTGCACGTCTTTCTTTCTTCATTCGAAAAGAAATTAAGGTTTTTGATGAAAACATTCCAGGATTTTCTCCATTTTAATGAACTTCACTGGGAGCCAAACGGTTCAAGGTCCAAATGAGAGTTTCAGTGCAGCTTCAAAGGGCTTTAAACGACACCAGACGATGAATAAGGGTCTTTTTCTAGGACCCTTCGAGTCATGACTCGAAAAAAAGATTTGTTCATTTTGATAAAAAGAGTTTGAACAGGAGATTCATGAACGCTCATTACAGAATAAGAGCAAGGCGAGCATTTGTGCTTGTAAAACTTAAACTTTTTAATTTATTTTTTAAATGGCCGATCGTTTCGCTAGATAAGACCCTTATTCATCGTCTGGTGTCGTTTAAAGCCCTTTGAAGCAGCACTGAAACTCTTATTTGGACCTTGAACCTTTTGGTTCCCATTGAAGTCCATTATGTGGAGGAAATCCTGGGATGTTTTCATCAAAAAACTTAATTTCTTTTCAACAGAAGAAAGAATGACATGGACATCTTGGATGACATGGGGTGAGTGAGTCAGCTTCAACTTGTGTCGATGAACTCCACCACCCAACAAGGGTCAGTGAGTTAGACTCGCATATCACACGTCAGTCACTTCTTCCACCAATCATGTGCGTTCAGAAAACGCAAAGAGGAGGGGTCAAGTTAAGGGTCAGTGAGTTAGACTCGCATATCACCCGTCAGTCACCTCTTCCACCAATCATGTGCGTTCAGAAAACGCAAAGAGGAGGGGTCAAGTTGTCCATGTCAAACAAGCGAGCCCTCCCTTATTTTTATTTCCCATAACAAAGTCACCATCTCAACGTTATTTTAACCTGTAAATCTTTTTTTTTTTTTTTTATCTGAACAAGTTCAAGTAATTGAGAGACGTTATAGTTTTAACCCTGACACCTCGATAAAGTTATTTTAAGAAATTGTCTACAGTCAACAGTGTCGCATTACCCGGGCATTCAGATCCGCGTGCATGTAACGCCAAACATAACATGGGCACGTCAGCACGGTACAGCCGTACAAAATAATGGATTTTTATCTTTAAATTCAGGTAACTTACTTTCATTATGTTTTGAATTATTTAATAATTAACGGACTCGACACTGAATGCACGCTATACATTTCGTTTTACGCAATACTTTCACACGTTTTCACGTAAACAGTGAGCGTCTCAAAACATCAATGGGCTCCCTATGTAGATAGCATTTTAGGCACGTGGTTAGAACGTAATAATGTTGTCTGTATGTAACGTTAAGCAGCTTACAGTGTTTGAGCAACACCCTCGGATGCCGGGTGTTGTTGTCGCTGACAGTAACCGGTTGCAGCCGGTTCAGACCGTGTATTTTTGCTTCCTCCAGCTACTAAAGCAAGCAGTCGAGTTTCATCGCATGTGTTTACACCATAGACTGTAAAGGTTTACACGCGTTGTTCAACTCTCTTAAGACCTTTTTTTACATTCAAGAATCTGACAATTTTCTAATATTGTGATTAGGGGCAGGTATCTATATTTCCGTTGATGTTTAAGTCGTGATTTAATCTTCAATATGATTAAAATACATGTATAATGTAATGGGATCTTAACGATCCAGGAGCAGATTGTGCACTGCAGGTATTATAACACAGAGGAAATCCAGATCAACTGATGCTGTTAACGTGGCTTATTTGCTTTTAATTGGGAAACGTGTTTCTTTTGTGTTTTAGGTCTCTTCATTCTCATCTCCGTTTGCCTGTGTGTGAGTCATGGATAGCACTAGTGTGACTCTGACTGTGAGAGGGACCACAACACGACTAGGTAAGATAAATAATTCAATAAAAGAGTATAACACAGTGTACAACTTTGATTACACTTTATTTTAAGGTGTCTGTTACAGTTACTTTCATGTAGTTATGCTCAATTTATATAGTAATTACTGTAGTAACTACGTGTAACAAGGACACTGTAAAATAAAGTGTTATCACAACCTTTAATAAAACGTACAAGTAACAATAATCATATTGTCAATCAGAAGTTCAACTGTGGAATAAGGTTTCCCTTTGGCCACGTACATGATATGATGAGTTAAAGCTGCACTGTAATCTCTAAAAAAATATAAATAGAAATAATCAATGTGGTCTAATTAAAAATCTGTACGTTTGACTTTGGAATAGTGTTTGTTCAATTGCTGAACACGAGTCTAATGTCCCGTCTAAAGCAAATGTGATAATGTTTTGTTTAGCTGTTTTAATTATTTTAGATTAAAGGCAAACATAAGTTACAACATACTATAATACTTTAATCATAGATCTTTGAGTTTGAACTTCATGACACAAGTATTTCCACCATGGAAGACATGCTATCCCTTGCACCTAGACCATTGTACATAGTCTCTTACTTAAGATTTTAATCCAACCAGTTTTACAGTGTTTTATGGTTCTAACTGTAAAGCATTAAATCATGTAATAATTTCAATGGTAATAATGAAATGTATAATATTTTACATTTACTGTGTTAATTTTCATTTATGCAAAATGACTTGCAAATGAGAAGTACAAGCTGCCCATGTTGTCAAGTATTTATTAAGCATTACCAATTAAAATGTAATTATATGTGAGAATAATAAAGTAATGTTTAGTTAATATGAAGTAGTCTTAACTTTGAGATAGATTAGTAATATTTTTACTACATTTATATTTGCATAATGTAATCATTTGGTATAATAGGAAAACAGAGATGTTTTGTTTATCATAAGTGTGTTGTTATTAAGTTAATATTGACCACAGCCACATGTATTTGTGTTTATTTATTGTCTTTGCTTGATTAAGTGTTTGAAAGTCTCTTCTTTTCTTATATATTTTCTGTGGAAGGCATAGGACCATAAAATATTCACATGCCTGTCAACATTGTATTTTCATACCCCTGCACACCTACTCACACAGACATCACACGTCATTAGTGCATTTCAAGCCATAGAGAGATAAAATCAGTCACAGAGCACCACAAACAAACAACAGCTGCCTTTTACAGTTCCTCCTGAACCAAAAAAACGAGTTTATGCTACGTTCACGCCATAACTAGCGTAATTGTCTTGAAAGCTGAGACGTTATATCTGAGCGGTTCGTGACTCGAAATACATGCGTTTCAAAAGCAACAATATAAGTGCTGAAAATAATCTGCAGCAGTCAGGTGTTACAGGTTATGTACGTTCATTATTATTGTAATGTTATGTGCTTTGAGACATGAGCTAGTTTAACGCTGGCTCTCGTTACACTCTTAAGGGCATTTCAAAAATACCGTTATATCGCCTCGAGACACATTCCTTCGCTTACCACACAAGAAAGAACTAATAAAGTATTTTGTCTTTTTTTCTGTGTCAGGTGAGGTGATAGCAGTGGTTGGCAGTTGTGAAACACTGGGCAGCTGGTTTCATCAAAAAGCCGTGGCTCTACAGCCAGCAGAGGAGGATGGGTACATATGCAAAGCTATCTTATGTTTGCCTTTCAGCACAATCACGCTTACCCTTGACACACTGTATGTTCTGTGTTTGGCTTGCTTGTCTCGTCTCCCGCCAGCACCCTGTGGAGAGCTACCATTCAGGTTCCTAGAGGGCGTGAAACCAAATATCGCTATTTCAAGGGATTCTTTTTTGAATCTAAGGTGAGATCTTCTTTTTTTCCAGTAAACAAACATGATATAAGGCATAAGTAATCTTTAAAAGCCCAATGGTGAATTGATTTCCCAACAACCTTTAAAGACCAGTCTCAGTTTTACGTATTTATAGATGTTGTTTATAACATATTTTTTTATCTTTCTTGAAGACTCATCATAATCTGATATTCAAAACTGTTTTATTATACATGTATACATGTAAGTTTTTACGCATGTGGAATAAGGGCTTTCTTTTATTCTTAGGGTACTTTAAAGGAGTAGTTCACTTTAAAAAAAAAACTTTTGCTGATAATTTACTCACCCCCATGTCAGCCAAGATATCCATGTCATTCTTTCTTCAGTCGAAAAGAAATTAAGGTTTTTGATGAAAACATTACAGGATTTTTCTCCATATAATGGACTTCAATGGGAACCAAACAGTTCAAAGTCCAAATGACAGTTTCAATGCAGCTGTTCAAAGGGCTTTAAACGATTGCAGACGATGAATAAGGGTCTTATCAAGTGAAACGATCGCTAATTAAAAAAAGTTTTATAAGCTCAAATGGTCACCTTGCTCAGTTCTGTGTGACTCTCCTGTTTGAACTCGTTCATCAAAAGGAATTAATCTTTTTTTCGAGTCATTTGGTTCATTCAACGAACGAATTGACTCGGGAAAAGATTTGTTCATTTTAATGAACGTGTTCGAACAGGAGGGTCGCACAGAACAGAGCAAGGCGACCATTTGAGCTTATAAAACTTAAACTTTGTTATTATTTTTTTTTAAATGAGCGATCATTACGCTTGATAAGACCGTTATTCATCATCTGAAATTGTTAAAAGCCCTTTGAACAGTTTGCAGTTTGCACTGAAACTGTCTTTTGGACCTTGAACTGTTTGGTTCCCATTGAAGTCCATTATATGGAGAAAAATCCTGGAATTTTTTCATCAAAAACCTTAATTTCTTTTCGACTGAAGAAAGAAAGACACGGATATCTTGGCTGACATGGGGGTGAGTAAATTATAAGCAAAAGTGTTTTTAAAAGTGAACTACTCCTTTAAGAGTTTACATCGTTTTAAGAGTTTGAAATTCTTCTGCATGTGTGTGTGGGGTTTCCAGGTTTTTCTCATCACAGCTGTTAATCTCTTTTAGCTGACCTTGACTCAGTTCTTGGTAGTTTAGTTTTTTCCTGGAGAAGTTTCTGGAACAGGGGCTGCACGTTTCCTGCGAGCTCCTCCTAACATGTCTCTCATACATAATATTTACACATCAACTATCTCACTGCCAGAAATATTATTAAAAAATTTAGAAGCAGAATTAACAAGAACAAGATTTAAGAATTTAGAACCATTTTCTCATAGTTAAGTGTATCTGCAAACTATTAAAGGAAAACTAATCTTATTAAATAACATTTTAAGCTAAATGATAAGTACAGGGATTTTCAAGGCATGTTTTAACGTATAAATAACCTGGAGATCTCTAGTTAATTACTGAAAAATGCCAATTTGTTTCTTTTGACTAATTGGTCCACTTTTCAGATGTCAACCAACTGGCTGGCTGGCAAGAAAGTGGTGAATATGCCTCATGTTCTTTTTTCAGGAGTGAAACTTTGGTTTGAATGGCCAAAGTGGGCTTTGTTTTTCCAAAATCTGTCCATAATCTTAACCCCCATTTGGAATTACAGAACGATGGTGATCCATGTCAAGTCATAGTCAATAGATGGGAGACTCATCAGATGCCACGCTCATTGAGTCCCTCAGGTATCTGATCCCAGAATAGTGCACGTGTCTAATGAAACCCTAGCCTCCATCCTTTATGCTTACCACATTTTGAACAGTTTGTCTCCGGACATTATCAATACATGTTGACTTCAACTTTTTAAAGACAACAAGAAATATTCCCAACACATTTGTAATATGATGTATTGTATCTCTCAGAACATTACTGGAACTTTAAGTGGTCTGATTGTTGTTACTAGTTAAAGTAATTTTTCCCTGCCTGCATTAATGAATCATGCACAATAAAACCAGCGACATTTATTTAGAAAGTAAATAACCTTCTAATACCCTGCCCAGCAAGCAATAGCAATCATTTAACCGTCTAGGTTAACTATAGACCCTGTTCTAAAGAAAATAATGTTTTTTTTAATTTCATGTTGATTTCAGTGTTATTTGTTATGGACAGATGTAACGTCAATAAAAGCCACTTAAGGGAACCTAATGGATCAATTATTAGCAACCATAATAGTGGGCTATTACCCGTCTTAGACAAACAGAGCAAAGCTGTTTTGGTTTTTGTTTTGTTTTTTTGCTTTTGTTGCGTGCACCTAATCTAGCCACTTTACATTTTGGGTTTTTATTCATTGAAAAAAAGTTTAAGCAATTGCATTAATAATTTTGAGTTAGTTCATACACTTAAAATTATTCAAATAAAATTTTATACATACACACATTTAGCGTTCCTTTATTTGTGTGCACAACACACATTTAACACGTGCATTTAACAAACTATTCAAAACAATGCATTTTAAGGGCATCAATACTATTTTTATTTTTTATTTATTTTTGCTAGGCAGGAGCTATAATTTTAATTATGTAACTGTTTGCTTCAGATGTCAGCATTTCTTTGTCCTTGTGTTGCCACAAAAACAATTTGCTTGCATGGTAATACTTATGTTAAATTATTATTTTTTTTATTATTATTATTATTAAACTCTTTAAATTATTTAATTAAGATTAACCAGTTAATAATCTCTAGTGTTCTTCTTAAATTCTAACATGCCCAGTTTTGCTTGTATAGAATAAAAGCTAAACGTGTGTAGAGCTCTTATTTTTATCTTTACATTTTGAGTGTTTAAGAATTAAACCAGGAAGTTAATGTCTCATGTCAGCACTAGAAAGTGTGTTGGTGGCTGTTTACTCTGTACTGGTGACTGTCTTTTGTAGCATGAGTGTTTGACCTCCAATATTAATTGTTGTTCTTGACTCGCAGAACCAGAGCTCGTGATTGACGATGGACACTTTGGAGTTCATAGTAAGTTTGACAATTGAAATGACTTAAACACAAGTTTAAATGCACCCACACCTCAAATTCAACCAAATATTTATATCTTGTTTTAACTCATTTGTTTCATGTGCAGATGGTGTTGAGTGTGTGGACTCTGGCTGGTTGACATGCCAAACAGAAATTCGTCTCAGGCTTCATTACTCCGTGAAACCTCCAGTTTCTATTACTAAGAATAAATTTAAGAACTCACGCTTCAGGTAACATCATTCACAAAACACAGAACACATATTTAACCCTACAAATGAGCTTAGAAATATTTTAAGCCTTATTCAGACTGTCAGTCCAAGTCCGATTTTTGTGCACATCCGATTGGACTCCGATCCTATTTAGCATTTGTGAAAGGCAATTTTTTTATTTTATTTTTACAAATCACATACATTCAAATGTGGTTTGAAATTCTATTCAAATCTAATTTCTGGATATCCGTTCAGTCTGAACCAATTTTGCATTGCTTTTTTTAAATATATCAGATGATTAATGTAGGGATGCACAATATTGCAAGCATGCAGTAGAGCTTAATTTTACAATTCAAACAGTATAATTTCTTCTAGAACAACAATCTTTTTCATGCATGATTTCACTTTTCAAGAACATGCTAAAGTATAATTTATCCAAATTAATGGCTGTTTAGATTGAAGCTGATGGTGGAAGGTATTGAGGAAGAAGATGAAAGTCCTTCAACATGGCATGAGATGATCACCACACTGGAGACCATTATGATCAGTGACGTCGAATGCAAGTCACGTCATTCCCAGCCAGAATGTGGATACTCCCTGGTACCCTCCAAGTGGACAGAATACAGTATTCACACCATGGACCCCGACAACCTAGAGCTCACCTTTGAGTTTTTTGAGGTGTGTGAACGATGGTCTTTGGTGTTGCTTCATATAAAGGTTATGACCACAACTATATCAGAAAGCATTGTAATGCTTTGTTAATTGATCTGCATGGATCCTCTTAGTGAATTATGACTATTCTGTCCTGTGTTTGTGGTTTAGGAGGACATGAGTGAGGCTGTGGTTCAGGGCGATTCCCATCCAGGCTACGTTGGCACCGCATGCCTCTTGTCGTCCTCTTTTGTGGAGAGCGGCAAAGATTTGGGTGTGGTTACCCTGCCCATCATGAGCCGAAACGGCAGACAGACTATTGGAAAAGTCAGAGGTATAATCTAATCCACATTGCTATGGTGTTATTTTGTCTGGTATCATTTGTTTTACACCATAAAACTAATGTGCATTCCTGTTGCCTATGTAAACATTTCACAGACAGTAAATATAGTCATGTTGGCAAGATCCACCTTGCTTGAATTGTTGCTTAGTAACTAGATAATGTTTTTTAATACCAGTCATTTATTGATATGCTTACCAAACATGAAGTGTTGACTTTACTGAAGTGAATACATTAAGTAAAGTAAATGCTTTTGTTCTTGATGCAATTTCAGTGGATTACCTGGTGACGCGTCCCATCCAAGGCTTTCATTGTGACATGAGTCAGTCTTTTGCAAAATACTGGAAGAAAAGGAGCGCTTTGCATGTTGGACACAGAGGAGCGGGGAGCACACATGCTGCCAAGTGAGTAGCAAAAGTGTGCTTGTTGTGCTACTAGAGTCCTTAAGCCTGTCCGCTTGGATTTAGTGTTTGTCCTTATGTGTAGGCCATAAACCATAAGCACACCTGACTTTGCTGCATAAACAAACCATGAAAAAGTACACGTTTAACAGAGAGAAATATGTTGCTCTTGTATTTCAGGCATCACAAGATCAGAGAAAACACAATTGTCTCATTTCTAAGTGCAGCCAACCATGTGAGTGTAAATAAAGACTGCAACGGTACCAAAATGCATAAAGTTTTGTTAAATAATATGAAAGGCTAATGCATATCTGTTTTGTTGTCATCACAGGGAGCAGCTTATGTAGAGTTTGATGTTCATCTGTCTAAAGATTTAGTTCCTATCGTGTACCACGACCTCACCTGCTGTATTTCTACTAAAAAGGTAACAATGGCATTTGACTGAAGACTTCCTACTTCAAAAAATTGAATTCAGACATTAACAGTCGTAAACACTGATTAAAATTGCAAAACGTAAGAAAGAAAGATCTCTTCTTCATCTTTTTACATTTTTTTGTGTCCTTTTATAGAAAAATGACAAGAATTCATTGTTGTTGTTCGAAGTTCCCGTCAAGGATCTTACGTTTGATCAACTTCAGCTTTTAAAAGTAAGACTTATTTCAGATTCTTTTACCTTGTTTGAACAATGAAATGCAATTATCTCCATGCTGATATTGATGAGTATGAATGTGTTTGTCTTTTTCAGGTGGCCCATACAACTGACATGGATGTTAATGACGACAAAGGTACAATTCCCCCATTAATTCATGTCACAAAAGTGCAATATGATCAGTTATCATATGTAACGATAAATGATCATTATATAACAGTCAGGTACTAGAAGTAAAAATCTAATTCAAAATCTCCATAGTTAAAGACTATTAGCGATTATATATATGAGTCTTTCAAGACAAATCTATCATGAACTTGATTGTTAAACAATGTTGTATTCCTATTTCACTTCTCATTCATATATGATGTGGTAGCCCATTAAAGAGAAATGTTTTCTGATAATTATTTTTTTTTTAAAACCGGCTGATTTATTGTGTCTTTTGCAATACATAGGATTTCACAGTATTGTACTTTAAGAAAAAAGTTTAAATACTTAGTTTGTTGTAAATCAGTGTTTTTTAAATATTTTTTAAATGCTAATAGCTTTGAAAATACTTGCCAAAACAGGCATCTGTTTAGCTGTATGGAGCTAAATAAACAATTAACTGTTGAATAGATACAAATTATAGTTTTTTTTGTTGTTCTTTTGTTTAGACTTACAAGATGAAGAGGAGTATATATATGAGCACCAGCCTTTCCCTTCCCTTTCACAGGTGTGACAGCTTGATCTTTTCTCTTATGTAAATGTGTGTTTTTATTGCAAATGAGGGTCAGTAATAAAAAAGTTGCTACAAACAAAAACTATATATGAAGAGTTCAGATGCAAAAGCCTCTAAATGCCATTTGAAATTTTCTTCTTTAATGATGATTTTTATCAAACTTGTATATTTAAGTTCAGTAATTTCACTTAAATAACAATTAATAGGTAATTATAATTGCCATTTAAGTGAAATTACTGAACTTAAATATACAAGCTTGATAAAAATTATCATTCTAGAAGAAAATTTCAAATGGCATTTAGAGGCTTTTGCATCTGAACTCTTCATATATTAACCACAATTATTTAAAAAATGTAAATATGAGATGAAATTAAATTACCTCCAATATTGGAGGTAATTTAATTTAATCTCATATTTATATTTTTTTTAAATAATTGTGGTTAATATATATATATATATAAATATAAATTTTAACCACAATTATTTTATATATATATATATATATATATATATATATATATTTAGCAACTTTTTTTTACTACTGACCAAAAAAATTGAGAACATTGTGATAAATGTTTGTTTGTTCGCCCGTACTGCTTGGTTAACTTCTCTTCTCATTTGACATCATTTTCCAGATATTCCATTCTGTTCCAGAGCATGTGGGATTCAACATTGAGCTGAAGTGGATCTCTCAGTTTAAGGTTTGTGTCGCCTCAAGCGATGTGTGATGGTTTGATCTCTGTGTTTACGGAGAAAGAAAACACCCTCATCATATCTGTTCCTCCAAACAGGATGGCTCCTGGGATGCAAAACTCTCCTCCTACTTCAACATGAATCAGTTCTTGGACATCATTCTCACATGCGTGCTGGAGAACGCCGGCAAAAGGAAGATAGTCTTCTCATGTTTTGATCCTGATGTTTGCACAATGTAAGCGGCCTTGTTCACATGCATATTTTGATGATGATCCACTGATTAGGAAAATAAATATATATTTTTACAGAAACATTTACAGTTATTATTGATAAATATAAACTAACAAGGAGAAATATATTTTTTTATCGCATTTATTAACTTTTTTAAATGTTAGTTAATAAAAATGTTCATATTCATGTTAGTTCACACTGCATTAACTAATGGTACCAGATTCCGTGGTTGATCTTAATTTATTATTAGTAAATGCTGAGATTAAGATGAAATAAGATTAGAAGTATTATTCATTGTTAGTTCATGTTAACTAATGTAGTTGTCTAAAAATAACAAATTAAACGTTATTGTAAAGTTTCACCATTTTTAATACTTTAATAGAATTAAAGGTTCCAAAAGGATTTTCTTTTCTCCAAAGAACCTTTCAGTGAACTTTTCTTAAAAGAACCATTTTTTTTCTTAGTTTAAAGACAAAAATTTAATACTCTTTTATATATATATATATATATATATATATATATATATATTTATTTTCAGTTATGATACATGAAACAAAACATATATACATATCAATTGACATTTTTCTTTTACAAAATCAGACTACATAACAACCCCCCCCCCCCTCCCCCCCAAGGAAAAAAAACAAAACAAAGAAAAACCCACGCAATTCAGACCTCACTTATTTCGCTGTACTAATCATATAAAATCTAAAATGTAAGGAATGTGATTGCAATTAATTTGCAATAAGAGAAGGTAACTGCTCCAAAAAAGATCCCCAAATTTTTCCAAAAGTTTTCTGTGATTTCCTAACATTGAAAAGAATTTCCTCAGGGGTGCAATATCAAAATGACAAATGAGTTCATTGATCCATTGTTGTCTTGATGGAGAATGAGTCGATTTCCAGTTCACTAATATACATTTTTCCCTGCAGTTCCTGCCAATAGTGTGAAATACTTTTTATGATGAGAGGAGTTTAATAATTCAGTAAAAATCTAATACTCTTGTGCAATTTAAAAGGTTCCATGGATGTTATGGAACCTCAATCCACTGAATGTTTTAAAAAAGGCCTGAAGACATTCCTTTTTAGCAAAGCTTTTGGTACCCTTTAGATGTCATTCTTTTTTAAAGAACTGCTTATCTTTTATTGTTTTTAACCTGTAGCACTTTGAGATCTTTCGATGAAAAGTGCGTTATAAATAAAACGTATTATTATTATAATATAGAATTAGAATAGAATAGAAATGATTGAAACCAATCAAGAAACTTTATTTTTAAGACTGTAAGGCAGCTGATTTAAACACAAAATAAACCAACAATGTATTTCTTGTTTAAAATGTATGTGCACAATAAGTTCCGGGACATTTATTAAGAAAGTAAATAGTCAGTCCTGATTACATGTTGTGTTTAAGTTGCAATCATTTCTGTTCTCTTCATCAGGGTGAGGAAAAAGCAGAACAAATATCCCATCCTGTTTCTGACCCAAGGAGTGACGGACCTCTACCCTGAACTCATGGACATCCGCTGTCAGAGCACTAAGATCGCCATGAGCTTTGCCCAGAGCGAGAACATACTGGTGAGAGAACGCACATAGCCAGATGGTGCAATAGCTGTTGATACTTCAGAACATAGTTATGAAATAGCATGCCCAGTTTGGCAGGATAATCCAAATGCATTGAACTTTGAAGTGAAAAAGATTTAATCATGTTTTTCCACTTCTGTGAGTTTTGTTTAAACTCCTAGAGAAATGTGGCTTTTTGTTTTCTCTAAATTGGTGCCATGTCAAATTTCATCACAAAGACTAAACAACTCGCTGAAATAGCTTTTGGATGTGCTCACAGGGAATCAGCGCCCATGCTGACGAGCTCTTGAGGAACACGGAGTTCATCAGAGAGGCTCATTCCAAAGGACTCGTGGTCTTCTGCTGGGGCGACTATAACAACGACCATGATAACAGGATGAAGTTGAGGGACCAGGGAATTGATGGCCTCATATATGACAGGTGGGCTATGATTCGTCTTTGGTTCCTTACGTTGTAATCTGAGCATATCGATGAACTATGTTTACTTGCAGAAACATTTTTCCCTCTCCAGTCCAAATATGTGGCATGTCATATTGATTATATTGTTACTCATTCACATGTGAAAAGCAAATCCCATGTGATTTACAAATAAAAGTCATAAAGGTACAGTAGCAATAGCTGCCTGTTTAATTCTAACGGCCATTTCACACCGCAAGCATGAGCAGCGCGTATTTTTTGGCGTGCATGTTAACCAATGAATGCATTCACACCGGAAACAGGAGCGTCGCATGAGCCGCAGTGAAGTGGGGGTTTTCTGTGCAGAGTAGGGTTGGGAACCGAGAACCGGTTCTTTTCCAGAACCGGTTGTGTTTTTGAAAAAATACCGAAACCGTGCAAAATTCCTAAGTTTCGGTTCCGAAAACGGTTCTGATGCCGATGCGATATCATCATGTGGGCGAAGTGCTGGGAGTAGAAGACGCCGTCTTATTCCTAAATGACAAAAACTTCACCACTGAAGTTGCGATTTGCTCTCACACGCGCTGCATTTGTCACACACAGACACACGCACGCTGCGCGCGCCGACCGCCGAGTCACTCTAGCCTACATTCAAATCTGTTTGCGCTGAGAGAGAGAGAGCAGTTGTCGATATGAAACTGCTTTACAATCACAGTCTCAATATTTATTTGTTTCACATATTCAAATGATTTCCGTTACAGAATTAGTGAGATTATAGTTTGAGTAAACATTGACGGTAGTGGTCAAAACAGATGCAGTCCGTATATTTTTTGTGTTCAGAATTTACAAAATATATACAATGAGCGAGTGCATCATAATGTTTTTTTTTTTTTTCAAACCGTGTTTTTGTCTTATCTTGAATCACTACGTAAAGGCAAGCCTGTAATAAGCGTTAATACTCGGAGACTGGCCGGCGGATCGCAGCTGCTGCGGAGTAGCCCAATGCCTGCGTGACTCGTCATGGACATAAACAGAGAGAAGTAGCTCCGGCAACAATGTTCTTCCGCAAGACGCAAGCAGTTCTGTTTATTAACTGCTAGAGCGCCGATTTATCCAGTAATGAAATAAGTAAAGTCTTAATTAATCAATCATTCAAACCGTTTTAAAAAATAATCTGTTCTACACACATATGTGTGTTAAAGCATATTCTACTCCTTCTGAGAGGGTATTCTTCACTGTTGGAGATACAATAAAGGAGAGGTCTAAATTATTATAGAGAATGCAGAATTTTTTTATTTCCTTTATATATATATATATATATATATATACATTTTTTTTTGCAAAGATTGCTTAATAATATTTTGAGTTTGTTTACATTACCAGTCTGTTAAACTAATTTGTCAAGTACTATAAGAAATAAACACAAAAAGGATTGTGGATTTTTCTCTTACTAATATTTTTAATTGAATGGGAACCGGAACCGGAATCGTTTGGCGGAACCGGAATCGGAACCGGAACCGGAAAATTTCTCACGATTCCCAACCCTAGTGCAGAGTCTGTTTTTGCTCCGCTACTCAAGCTCAATTAAAGGGAAAGCACACTTTTAATGGATAAAATAAATATGAATTCACACAAAAAGTGCCCAAAATGCCCAAAATAAACATGTCTAGTATATTTTAAAGCCACACTATGCAGGATTCACACTATGCAGGATCTCCTGTGACCCCTAGAGTCGCTGTGGAGTACTTGTACTGTTGTAAATAGCACTTACGCAGAGATGTCTTTGCACTCAAGGCCTGAAAATAGTCATATAACTTCGTAAGGTAAAAAGGTAAGGTAAAAAAGCTGCATAGTGCTGCTTTAACAAGAACTGGAGTAAGCTATGTCAGAAAAGAAAATGAAGAATCAAAAATATTTATGGAAGATTTACCCATTTAAACGTTTTTAATTATTTGGTTTGGGTGAAAGTATGGTGTATTACAAAAACTAAAGTATACTAGCCAGAATATATAGGCAAGGCAAGTTTATTTATAAAGCACATTTCATACACAGTGGCAATTCAAAGTGCTTTACATGGAAGATATTAAAATAATCAAAAGAAATCAGAATAATTAAAACAGTTTAGAATAAAAAAAAATCATAATAATAAAAATAAAATACAGTAAATAATTAAAACAATTTAGAATAAAAAATAAAATGAAGTACAGTAATAGTCAGTAATGTATATATAAACTTTTTTTTAGTTTATGTAATACATAGACAGGTGTATAGGCTAGCACTACCCCATCAAACCCGAGTGTGCAGGGGTTTTTTAATCCGCAGTTTGCTTGTAAACATATCGAAGTGTGACTGAAACGAAAGTTTATAAATGACCAACTTCTAAAAACATAATTATAGGCTGGTTGTCTTAGTAAAGAAATGCTCACTTATATGTACAGTAGCCTTGGTGCCACTGATGTGAGGCTGTACAAATGCTTCCAGTGTGAATACTCTCGCACGTCTGCAGCTGCAGTGATGACGTAGTTAGGCTGACGCGAAGCTCAAGCTTGCGTTTTGAAATGGCCGAAAGGGTGGAAAATTGTATTTTTGGTGAACATTTACAGCACTATGACCTAAACAGACGTGCTGCAACAAGTGGTAAATCAGAGTTTGTGTCCTAACTAGCAGTAATATTGGTGATTATAGCCTATGCTGTAATATTTATTATGTTCTTATCCATGTCAGTGCACGTGGAGTGCGCTTGCAGAAAGACTCCGCCCACACAATCTTCTGATTTTTGACTGATTAATGCCACATCTAGTTAGGAATGGACAGGCAAATGGCTTGTAAAGGGAATCTTGCCGTGTATAATACTACAATGTGGAGACATTGTTGAAAGAGTAATCATCAACTATGAATAATGCATCAGCCAACAAGAGGTGATGTTGTCATTGTAAATTTGATTCCATGTTTACTCTTTCAACACCATTAATGCCCATGTCAGCTTGTATGAATATCTATGGAAATGACAGTGGTTTATGGCTGATTCCTGATAGTTCAGGCGTGTCAGCACATGTCTAAGTGCATGTCTTATTCTGGGTAAAGGTTAAACTAATAAACTAATCAATGATGATATACAGTGGTGTGAATAAGTGTTGGCACCCATGCTAAAGTTGCCTTAAAACACACCTTCCACCACACCTAGAGATTGGCATGGTTTTACTTCAGTTAGCCTAATTGCTGGTTTGATAATGATTTGCATTGAAAGATGATCTTATGGAAAGTACCCCATGCCAATCTCTAGGTGTGGTGGAAGGTGTGTGATGATGTGGGGATATTTTAATTCCAAAGGCCAAGGGAACTTTATCAGGATGCATATTATCCTGGATCCATGAAATAACTGGCTTTTAAAAATAAAAATCTGCCTGACTCTATGGGAATTTAACATAGGGGTGTCCTGACTTATGCACCCTGTATTTTAAGGAAAAACATTTATTTATTTATGATACATTATTCATTCACAAAGAAAATTTGTGTCCTTAAAGGTTGGAGTTTTCCTCATTTTTCTAATTAAGGCATTAAGATCAATATCCAAAAGATGATTTTTTATTCCTCTTTTTAGGCAACTTTAGCATGGGTGCCAACACTTATTCACACCACTGTATCTATATACTATGATGATGTATCTATATACACACACACACACAATAAAAAATGTAGTTTCAAAATGTATTCTTCATAAATAGCTAGGTTTTACAGGACGCACTTCCACCGAACAATTACAGATGTTGAGGTTTTACATAACATGCTGTGCTTGCCGTTTTTTTTGCAGTTTCTGACAGTTCAGCTGATATTTGTTCTGTATTTTTGTTCATTCTCCACTGCAGTAAAACCCCTAAAGAGCTGCTCAGAGAAACCGAATCCTTGTTTGATTTTTGTTTTTTTTATAGTTCACCCAAAAATCAAAATTCTCTTTTTGTGTACTTCCCTCTGTTCATTCATAACCTGTATGATTTTCTTTAGTTTTAGTTTATTTAGTGTAATTTATTTAGTGTTAATTCTTTATTACATTTAATATTTTTTGTTATGTGCACAACACTGGTTTAGACTAGAACCCGACCGATAAAGGATTTTGAAGGCCGATACCGATAAAAATATTTTTTTGGTTTTAAAATCCGATATGTCGATATATCGGCCGATATTTTTTATTTTTTGCGAAACGCGCAACAAAACATACAATAACATTAGTTATTTGTAGTTATTTATGAGTTTTAACTAAAATAATATGATCATGCATTTTAAAAAGAAACTTTTTTAACAGTTAACAGACTGATGATAGTGGCATTAGCTAGCTTTATGGTTGGCTAGTCTATGATGAGCCATAATTTAGCAATGGATGACGTCATACTGCAAATTGTAAAACATACATTTTCAAGATAACAGGCCAAGGAGAGATGATACGCCTCATTGTTATAACTGTCACACGCTATTAAAGAAATACTTCAGTCACATTGTCAAAAGTTAAAAGGACAGTCAGTCAACTACACTGTAACAACGTAACGTAATTATTACTAACTAATTTAGCTTCACTCTCGGCTTATTTAACAGCAGCAAAACTGGACATAATAGTCACAAATTCTGTCATGCTTATTTGAGTTAAGAGAACTGATGGGGATGTTCTTTTAATTGTTATTCAAGCAATGTATGTCTCGTGACCAACTCAACGAGTGTTGCCAACAGGGACGGTGTAGAGTGCCCTCTGGTGGACAAACTATACAACTCCAACACTCATGGCATGTTTCAAGCGTGTTTCGTACGTTTTTATTTTTGAAATATTCATTTATCGGCCATTATAACTGCCGATACCGATAGTTTGGAAAAGGCCTAATATCGGCCGATAATATCGGCCTACCGATATATCGGTCTGGCTCTAGTTTAGACACACACACACATGTAGTGATGCACAATATATCGGCCACCATATCGCTATCGGCCGATATCGGTTTATTTTTAACGTTATCATTATTGGCCCAATAGATAATTTGTCTGATATATTAAAGCCGATAAATAGTGTATTATCTCCTTCATCTGAGACTCTTCAGATGTTCATCATTATGCTTTTGAATTGCTTGAAATATGATTGGAATCACTTCAAAAAGGGAAAATATGGTTCAGTCTGTCATATCGGATACTTTATATTATTATAAGAACATCATAATTATGTGTTTGGGACGTGGCTTTTACTGATGAGGCTTTTGTTTTTGTAATCAAGCTCTCAAAAATTACACACAAATTTGGATTTACATTTATCAGCTGATATATCGGTTTTCGGCTTTCAAAAATAAAGAATTATCGGTATCGGCCAAAAATGTTCATATCGGTGCATGCCTAATATTTTACACACACAAACACACTGGTTTTATGGGGACTTCCCATAGAAATTATGATTTTTTTATACTGTACAAACTGTATATTCTATTGCCCCACACTAAACGTACCCCTAAACCCACAAACCAAACACAGAAAACTTTCTGCATATTCAAAACACTTAATTTAGCATGATTTAAAAGCTATAACCAGATATTTATATGCAGTTTTGACTCTTTCCATATCTTTCCTTTCCCTTTTTGAATATTTCTCACATCATTTTATGGTCATTTGCCTCTTTTTTTCAGAATACATGAATGCTTGGTGCCAAATCCCAATGCTTCAACTTCCTCTGATACCAGTAATGTCTTCCGTTTCCCGGTTGTGTTTGTGTTATTGGCAATTGGCTGCTGCCTGACAGATCATGCTCACAGACGAGAAACCGTAGTGTTTTACAGCAATGATGTGAAGCAGTAAAACTCTAGAGTTAGGAATTTGAGTGGCTTTTATTCAAATTAATTAGCCCTGGGTTAAGGTTCAGCTGCCTGTTATATCATTCAGACTAGGATTTGAGACTTCCTCTTTATATGGGTGACCTAGTTTTTGCCAGAACCCATATTACACAAATTACAATGCAGATGTGCATGTTTTATTTTTACTGTGGATTTTTTTCAGTACTAGCCCACAGTGCATGAATGGACCTCAATGACTTAATCATTGAAGAATGAACGAATGTATGAATGAATAGATGGATGGCTTTTGCTCTCAAACAAGCTTGACTCAGTATCTTGATTAAGGCATGGGAGAAAAACACAAATAAGTCTTCCAAGAGACAACGGAAATGGGCCCACCCCAGTATGCATAATGTTCTTAAACACACATATATCATCTGACATCATGATAGTAGAAACATTGTGGTAGAAAACATAAATATACGCATATATACCTCTCACTTATAAAATATAGAAGTTGTCCCAGTTTCCATGAAAATCACGTTGTCAAAGTTTCTTACGTTGGTGATGGGACATTAATTGAATATCTTGTTTTTGGACTATGACATGTGAACATGTTTCACAAGAGCAGGATTGGTTGGATTTTTAGGCTCATTGTTGTTATTTTTATTTATTCTGAAAGAGAATGTGTTATTTTATTTGTGTCATGTTTTTGACCATCGTGAGAGCAAACACCACATTTAAAGTCAACATGAAAAGATATATATATAGATGTAGACGCACATATAAAGGTATATCCATTTGGCCTGAATCAATTCTGATTTGAATTAAAATTATTAGTTGACTTGAGTTTGATATGGATGAAAATGTGTCAACAATCACAGTCTGTTTAACACGTCTCACTGTCCTATATCATAATTGTCCATGTTTTCTGAAGGTTTTTTTTTTTTCCACAGAATTGTTTTGAAAGACATATTTGCAATATTCAACTCCACAGACTGTATTTGAAACGCTCACATCTTTGTTTTCATTTGTGTCTAATTAAATATTTTGTCTACTCGAAGGTCTTCAGCAGAAACTAAAGGCATGGTGTTGTGATGATTGTGGAAAACGTGGACATGCTAATAATTTTTTTGCTGTTGATCAGAACCTTTGTATCATGATCCCCTCCGCTTCACCTCGATCTTTTTTTAAAGGGATAGTTCACTTTGAAATTTATTTTTGATATGTTTTAGCTTACCTCAAGGGCATCCAAGATGTAGGTGTCTTTGTTTCCACAGTATTTTCAATTTTGATATTTTTAGGTCAAACCGTTCATGTCTGTCAGTCATATAATGGAGGTCTATGGTCACCACCTCAAAGAGCATGCACAGAGAAGTCCATATTAAACATGATTTAATGACTCGTAAATGTAAGTACACATTGATGGAAGGTAAAACTTCCGAAATCTCTGTGTAAACAATGAGTGATGTACACGCGCGAGAGATCACTTCTGGCGCATGCGCAGACCGAAGCGCCCGTGCCTTCACATCACTTGGACGTGGCTGTGGTTACAAGAGGTAAAAACAATATAAATACTGTTCGTTTTCTCACACAAACCGCTCGTTTCGTGTCTTAGGCCATCAATGTGTACTTACATTTACGAGTCATTAAATCATGTTTAATTTGGACTTAGGTGGTGACCATAGACCTCCATTATATGACTGACAGACAAGAACGGTTTGACCTAAAAATATCAAAATTGAAAATACTGTGGAAACAAAGACACCTACATCTTGGATGCCCTTGAGGTAAGATAAAACATATCAAAAATTAATTTCAAAGTGAACTATCCCTTTAAAGTGTTAGTTCACCCTCAATTCACTCAACCCAAAAAAGCGCATCCATCCATCATAAAAGTAATCCATACGGCTCCAGTGGGTTAATAAAGGCCTTCTGAAGAAAAATATCCATATTTATAACTTTATAAACTACAATCACTGGCTTCCGGTAACAGGCGTACGCGAGTCGAGTTCAGGTGGAAGAGTGACCTCTGACCTGATGCATGACGTACTGACGAACTTGGAAGTGCAGAGGATAGAGCCAAACTAAACACCACTCTAATAAGAGAAATGAGGGAGGAGCTTGAGTTTGTTGCTCAGCTCTATTTGTTTGAACCACGAGAGTCGTCTACTTGCGCTACTCCTACGCCAAACACCGCAACTCTACTCTCTCATGAACACACGGACAGACGGACGCTACCGGAAGCTAGTGATTACAGTTTATAAAGTTATAATTATTAATATTTTTCTTCCAAAACCGTTTCGCTTCAGAAGGCCTTTATTGCCGTGTGGAGCACATTCATGGTGGATGGATCTTTATATTCACTCCCATTATAGAGCTGGGAAGAGCCAGGATATTTTTCAGTGTAACTGAAAGAAAAAAGACTTAAGGGGGGAGTAAATTATGGGATCATTTTCATTTTTGGGTGAACTAATCCTTTAAACTTCTTCTAGGTCTTTTTTTTTGTTTGATGACGATCCTCCCTCAGATTGACCTATAGATTAAAAAAATAACGATTTGTCTTTTTTTTTTAATTACAGAATCTGTGAAGACAAGCTCGAGCAGTCAAACATATTCAACGTAGAGGAACAGGTTGCTCTCAAGGACGTCATCCAAACGTGTGCCTGCTCCTCCTACAGTATTCCCTGCAGCTCCATTCCCTGCCCAGGGAAATCCCCGGAGAACAACGGGGAGTCGGACTCCGGACTCAGTTCCTCTTGAGAGCCGCACATCCAGTCTGCCTTCACTCAATGTCTGTAATCTTCCCACAATGCACCAGAAATAACACTCAAATACACTCCGTCATTAAGCCAAAATTCACTTAAGTCTGAGATGTTTTGGAGTATAACTATGTCAAAAGAATGCTATTAAGGGCAACGCTAGCTTCCACTAAGGCTGTGTGTTTGCTGTATATTTGGGTGCAAAAGATGGTGTATAGAATGTATATTTTGCCTTAATGCAAATATTTGTTTTATCATTCTTAATATTCTGTTATATAAGAGGACATTGATGATGCCTTCTGATTTATTTTCTCTTCAACTATTTATTGATTTCTCTATCTGCAGAATGAGTATTAAACATATATGCAATTTAGAATTTCATGAACCACACACAAGCAGAATTCAAATTCATGAAAAGCTCTAGTATTAGAATTTTATGAACCAAAAAAAGCTTTTTATAGCTTTCATGAAAAGCTATTTTATGTAATAGCTGTTATTCAACAATATTTACTAGCTAAAAGTGAGGCCTGTCTCTCTTAAAACAACTTATTCTGAGGGCCAATATCTTTAAAATAACACTCATGAACATGTATATTTTTATTTTTATCACTTCTATATCCATCCACAGATTCATTCATAAATGAAACGCTGATGGTTTCAGAAGAACAAAATGGCATCTTTTTATTCAGCTGTGCGATTCACACTATATTGTAACTGTGTATATATGGGAAAGAATGTGCATCTGTAAAGCTGTCTGATGTATGCGCTGCTGAGTGTCAGTGTGTTCTTGTCTCAGCATGCATTCATTCTGCTTCCTCTCTACAGCACGGCAGGGAAATCATGCATGTTTGCTGTTCAATTTCACACTGGACTCCGGCAACTAGCTGTATGAATCCACACTCGTTGTAGTGGATATCATCATGCCAATGTAGACCAGAACAATGCTCTGAGAGCCTGAATAAATATATTTAATATGAATGAAATCTGTTTTTTTGTTCAGGACGATCCCAATATCACCAATAATGTAAAACGTTGCATTCTGGGTAGAGAGTAGTGCACTATGGAGGATAGGAAGAAAAATTGTATTCTACAACTTATGGCTGTAAAATTGCAGACACTTATTGTGCACTGTACAGGGAAAATGGACTTTGCATTGATAAATGTGATAATTTATTGTTTTTCAAGAGATCAAAACCAACAACAAATCTATGATGTGAATATTTCAAAGAGCAATCATAATTTAGTATGCAAATATCACCATGCTATGGTGTCTGTCAGTCTATATAAAAACTTTTATTTTGTTGCATTTTTTTTAAATATTATCAATATATATTTTTCAAAATATTATAAATATTTGTTTAATATTATCAATATATATATATATATATATATATTTAAATATTATAAATAAAATAATAATTATTTATTGTTTTAAATATTTTCAATATATATATATTTTTTTAAATATTAAAATAAAATAATTATTATTTAATTTGTAAGGACCAGGTAACTGGCAAAACTGGTCATAATAGATTAATTCATAAATGAAACTGATGCTTTTAGTAGAAGAAAATGTCATCTTTTTGTTCAGCTGTGCAATTCACATGAACTCTTCATTGTAACTGGGTATATACTGGAATGAGTGTATATCTGATGTATGTGCAGCTGAGTGTCAGTGTGGCCTTGTCTCAGCAATGCATTCATTCGCAATTGCATAAATAATCATGGTTAATTACTTAAAATTACAATTATTTTTTTAATAAATAAAAAATAAACGAAACCGTTTTAATGAAATTTGTACTTTAAAGTAAGGAGACCTGATTTCTAAAATAAATTACTAGCTCAGTGAACAAAATATAATTTTAAAAATCTCATTTATTATTATCAATCTATGAATTAAAAAATGGGGTAAACATAACTTGACGATACATGAAAATTTTGTTGGACAACGTAAACTGCACATACATTTTCTTAATTAAAATAAAATTCAAAATTTGCATTTCAAATGGGTGTTTAATTTATGCTCTGGAGCAAAACGTCCAGTATCTTCCAAGTTATGTTTACCACAGGCCTTATTTTACACCCAATGAAGTGCCTTGAAAAGCGCAGTAATACTCTATCAGTGTTGATGTAATTTCCACTGATACAGGAAGACAGGGCGGGGCATATGGACAGCTCCTCCCCTTTTTTTAAATAGCGTTTAGTTTATATCACAGCTCATCCAGACTCAGAGCCGTTGAGCTCGGTAAAGTCGCAGTTTCCTCCTAATCTCTAACCGTTTCTCCTCCCAACATCCTCCAGAATTTAAATGGGTCCTTTAGTGGTCTGTGCCGACTCATGCATGTGATCCGCTCTGTGTATCGTGTCTCTGGACCGGAGCAGTGTGCGCGCTGCGGTTCACATGACACTAACGTGAAACCAGACTTAATTCGCCCCAATGGAAAGCATATACTCTGTCTGAATCGTTCCCTATCCCCTATATAGTGCACTATGTGCCATTCATTCAGCATGTAGAAAATAGTAAATGTGTGAACAAGTGACCAATTTCAGCCGCAGCGTCTATTTATAGAGCAGGGGGCGGAGCTTCAGATTCTGGAGAGCATTTGATTGGACAGAAAATCTGATGAGAAGCTGAAGTGCAGAGTGATGTCATCAAAATCATTGAAGTGAGAGAGTGTAAGTTTTGAACATAATATCTTCTAAATGCAAATTTTGTCATTGTTTTGGTGCACACTAGCTAGATAACAGTAAGGCTAGCATATTCATACTAAAAGACAAAAAAACTCAATTTTGATTTCATGGGAACTTTAATAAAAGTCCATAAGAAAATCTAGAGGCAACCAGTGGTGAATTTTGGATTTTGACGTTGTCACTGAACCACCAAAAATTAGGTATAAAACAGCAATACCTGTCAATACAATGTTTTCAACAAGAATGCAAAAACTTTTAATCTTTTATATCATAAGTGTTAGAGTAAGTTGACTTCATGTAATGGCACTGGATGTGGCATTTAAATTAAAAAGTACATGTTGAAATACTCTTATCCTCCACAGGTGAGGTGGTCTTCGATGTGTTATGTCAGCAAAGGAAAAACACCAGCAAAGCTGCTCTTATCGTCTCTAAAGGCTGTGTCTCAAACAATAGTGAGCGGCTGACATTCTTTGGTCACTTTACAAGTATTTTCCACACATTGCTTTAAATAAGAGATCAGAGGAATGGAAACTAACCGCCCTTTCCTGACATATAAACAGAGGAAAGGTGCATGTGATGCTTTTGTTGTATTTTGTCCATTATTTGAGCTTTGATAGTGTACGCTACTATAAAGCTGCTGTTTCTTTCTCTCTGTTTGCACACTATGTGTTTGCAGGTATACTGTTAAAAGCTTGGATTTTCACAGTTGTGTGCTTATTCCTGTTATGCAGCACATATTTATGTCCCAATATGTCTTAGTATGTTGAATAAAATACTAAACTCACAGTAAAGATGGACATTGTATGTATTAGTTTAATTTTGTGATAAAAGAAAACTAATAGTCTAGTGCAATTACTTTTAATTGCGCATTGTCCATGTAAAAATAAACAATACACGGAAATTAAATGAAATAATAGGCCAACCGAGCTTCTTTCAACGTTTCACCCCTCGACTCTGGTATATTGAACTAGTCTGCTGATCTATAATGCCATCTAGTGCTCTGTATGGAATGAGCATTATATTTTTCGTCATAATATTCTGCAGTGGCAGTGTAAAGAAGCTTGTTGCTTATTATTATCCTTTAATGAAGCATGTTCTCTATAAATGCAAATTGTATTTGAGCTGTGTGGCTACAAAGCCATACCAAAACCAATACATATCCTCACATACACTAAACCACTAATCTAATCGAAGTAAATCGTAAATGGATTAAAATGGCTACAAATTATTTCAGATGTTTAGTTAAAATTGTTAGTATAACCCTAAATGTATAAAAGTGAAGCTACGATAATTACGATATTACGTAACGCGTGTTTATGCGTGTGTACGGGAGTTGTAGTTTATTTGTACTCGATTCTCTTTACAGGAAGTTCGTTACAGTGCGGTGGCAGAACTCGAAATCCCACAATGCCCCAATCGAGTACGTGCGCCCACGCTTAATGAACGCTATGACAGTATAATCCCCGCTGCTTTAGTGGCAGCGCGAGAGAAGCTACTAGCAGATAAGCGAAAATATATTCTATCGTTTATCTGTTCATTTAACCACAGAAGTAATGGACAATTCCGGTAAAGAAAAGGAGGCAATTCAGCTTATGGCTGACGCCGATAAAAAAGTGAAGTCTTCCGGCTCTTTTTTAGGAGGAATGTTTGGGTAAGCTTAAAACAGATGCTTCATTCTCTATTTATCCGATCAGTCTGCTAGCTAGCTAGTCCGTTAAAACAGCATAGTCAGTATGATCATGTTGTCAAGCTTTGGTTTTAGGTTTACCAGTCAACACTGACTGTTTATGGCATGCAAACTAAAAATATACATGAATTTTATTGTAAAAGGGACCCTAGCTGTTACAGGCCGCTTTGCGCATCAATCGATAGAAATAAAGGCTTGTTTATTAAAGGAGAGCTAAATGTATTT
This sequence comes from Pimephales promelas, assembly GCF_016745375.1. The sequence goes on from NW_024121521.1 coordinate 6,225,020, forward strand.
GCAGTGATCATAATGACTTTATAATAAATCAAATAATAATAATAAGTGATGTGGGTTCATGACTAAGTGAAGTCTTCTGTGTTTGGCGCATTAGTGGCGCAGTGGCTGCGGCATTTACACACATTTGCTGTTTTTTTTTATTTTTTTTATTTCACTATAATAATATTAAGAAACACAGTATCACGGTACGACCACAATGGCCAAAATATTATTAGTTGATGCATTCGAGTAGGAACGTCATGACACTTTACATATATTGAATAAAAGTATATGTACAGTAACGTTATATGAAAAAAAAAGAGAAAAGTGGTATGACGTTCCTATAATGTTCCTACTATTCCTATATGAATGATACATTATGCAATATTTAGTTTAATTATGCCTTGCAGTCAATATGTTTTGCTAATTTTTAATAATAGTAGATGCATTCAATATTTAAGTGTTGTTATATTTTATTAAATCAAGTTTTAAAAGTAATAATGTATTATAATTTTATTGTAATATTTTTTCATAACCTATGGTTTTAAATTTCTCAAGAACAGCTGATGTTTTATTGATATATCGCGATCATATAAGCACATATCCAGTGTTATTTATTGTAAACAAGCTCTGACCTACTACTGTGAAATGGTTTTAATTCAAATAGGTTTGATTAATATTATATGAGGCATTTCAAAAACTGACCCAATTGAATATTCCCACCGGGGCACAAGTTATCTAGGCCTTTCTGTTTATTACAGGCTATACTTTTCTGACTTCATCAAATGCACAACCAAATTTTACTTGTAAATCCTGTCCAACATTTATAAAGCATTTTACTTCTGTCTTGTAGATTTATTTGACATTAAGATATTAAAATGGACAAAAAGCCATAACTGAATTTTCTCAAATCTTTCAGGGGAAATCAGAAAGTGGAAGAGGCTTGTGAGATGTACGCCAGAGCGGCCAACATGTTCAAAATGGCCAAAAACTGGAGTGGTATGTGCTTTTTAGTGGTGTAGGAATTACATTGTTCACCTTTAATAATCATTATTGCGTTATATAATGCTTAAAAGGTAATTATGTAACACACATTCAAATAATTCAAATAATATTTCAGAATGATTATCTCATGAATGCAAGTTATTATAGTGGAATCGTAAATATTGAAACAGCTTTGTTTGTAATTTACAGGAAGTATTATATGTTTTATATGTATTATATGTTTCATATCGCGCTGATGAGGTTTGTGTGTTTGTTTGTACCCAGCTGCAGGCAATGCTTTCTGTCAGGCGGCCAGACTTCACATGCAGCTTCAGAATAAGCACGATTCGGCCACCAGCTACGTCGATGCGGGAAACGCCTTCAAGAAGGCAGATCCACATGGTGAGGACACCCATGACTGTAACAGAGCTGATTTATTCTGAATAATGGTTGATGCATCTCAAGAGGATAATACTGGATGAGGCCTGACTGTTGAGATGCATCAAATAATCCTAAATTTGTTCTTTAAGCAAATCTCAAACAAGAATCATTTCATCCTATATATATATATATTTATTTTTTGCTGAATGGATTCATTAAAGGTACACTATGTAACTTTTTTTTCTGTTCAAAATGAACAAGATTTAAATAATGAGTCAATACATCATCCTTTCTATCTAAACTGGTTATATCTGTTAAGCGTAGTAGTGAATGTTTTATGAGCAGCAGGATAACTATATTCATCCGCACAGAGCCGAAGCACAACCAAAACAATGTTCTTCCGCAAAATGCATGCAGTTTCATTTTTTAAACGCTAAGATACATAGTGTACCTTTGAACTAAATTATTCTGATTTTATAAAACAATTGTTTCTGTGTGAACTGAATAGTGTTGTTTTAATAGTATATACTGTTGTAGTATGCATTAATACTGCATATTAGTTTTCATTTTTAAATTTGAGGAATTTTAATTGCCTTTTCTATTGAATCCAGTTTTAAGTAAAAAAATCAGTACTGGAGCTGAATTTTAAAGAAGAACAGTGAGTGAAGCTCAGAAAATAAATGAAAACTGTCCTCTGACTCTATATGGCATAAGAATGAATGCCTTATTTTACTTAAAGGGACAGTTCACCCAAAAATTAGGATTCTGTCATCATTTACTCGCCCTCAAGCTGTTCTAAACCTGCATGAAAGTCTTTCTTCTGTTCACCATCAAGGATGATATTTTAAAGAATGTTGGTAACCAAACAGTTGCTGGTCTATATTAGTATGACTTCCATAGTATATAGAAAAAATATATACTATGGAAGTCAATGGGGAACACTAACTGTTTGGTTACTAATATTCTTCAAAACAACTTAATTTGTGTTCAGCACAAGAAAGAAAATGAATACAGGTTTGGAACAACTTGAGGATGAGTAAACGATGACAGAAATGTTTGGGTGAACGATCCCTGTAATATTAAGGGGCTTTGCAGGTAGAAACGATGCCACTGACCACTAACAAATCAGAGAAAATTGGCCTTTTTTTATTTTATGAAAATGAAAGACACGATAATTCAGCAGTGTAGCCATGTATGTAATAGAGAATGTTTATGTTAATATGATTCAAATGTTAATCAAATGAATTACATGTGACTAATTAGTCTATATATTATTTGTAAATGTGTATATATACTGTATATCACCAAGTAGACAAAAATTCCCTTGAATTCAATACATTTTGTTTTATTTCCATATCATTGATCATAAGTCTGACTGTCTAACTCTTCCTCCTCCTTCTCTTTAATGCTTGCAATTAGAGGCTATCAAGTGCTTAAACGCATCCATTGATATTTACACAGACATGGTAAGATGTTTTTATAGCAGTCAAAAAAGTCATAGTTTCATATAATGTTCAGTCAGGTTGTGTTCTGTTTTCATCTGGGTGCATTTTAAACTGCAATTCACCTTTTAGCTGTCAAGCAATCCACCAACCATTACAGGAGAAACTCCCACAGAACATTTGAACAGAATAATGAGAGCGTAAAGCATTCCTCTTCCTTCCAAAATCTAGGAGAAATTTCATAAAGTCACCAGAGCCCCTTTCACTCAGAGATTTACGGAAAATACACTGATAATGTGTCTCGGGATCATTTGATTCGGTTCATTCACAGACACACTGCCAGTGATTTCCTGGATGCATGCATTGACATCAGGATGTGATGTGTAATATCTCTGCAGCGTCTTAAGTTTGCTTATGATCTGCGATTTTTCTCTCTCAAGAAACTGTTCATGAATTTTTTTTTGCCTAAATGATATATCTACCTGCAGAACTACACAACTACAGCGTCCGACCTGAAGTTAGTGGAGCTGACGATCGTGTAACCCACCCCTAACCCTATCTTTCACTATAACTAAACTCAACCTTAATGAATGTGAAACCCACCCGACCACTAAACCTACCTTTAAAGGGTTCGTTCACCCAAGAATGAAAATGATGTCATTAATGACTCACTCTCATCTCGTCCCAAGCCCGCAAGACCTCCGTTTATCTCCGGAACACAGTTTAAGATATTTTAGATTTAGTCCGAGAGCTTTCTGTCCCTCCATTGAACATGTATGTACGGTATACTGTCCTTGTCCTGAAAGGAAATAAAGACATCATCAAAGTAGCCCATGTGACATCAGTGGGTAAGTTCCATCGAAAATACATTTTGGTCCAAAAATGACAAAAACTACTACTTTGTTCAGCATTGTATTGTCTTCCGGTTCTGTTGTGGATCCGCATTCAGTGCCGCTGATGACGTAAGACGCGGCTGACGTGTGTAACACCGATTTTTGTCGTTTTTGTCTGTACTGACAGCACTCCAAATGTACAAAAAAAAATTAGCTCAATGTTAAAATATGACGCTATAAGCTCCACCACATCAATGGTGTGAGACTGCTGGCATGGCACTGTTGTCCGCAGACTGCTGGGGGGAAAAATGGTTCTGCGGTTGGCTATCATTATAAACTAGCGCACCACGTACCTTTCCACTAAGCTGGCAAACGATCTCATCACTACGACACACCCCTTATCCCATTGGTCCTGCCTTTTGTTCACACAGGACACGTTCCGGGACTGATCCCAGCATTGTTACTAGGTCCCCATCCCGCGATCGATCCCGGTATCAATCCTGTGACGTGTTGGCGTTCACACTCAAAAAAAGCAATTCAATGGCAATTTTCTGGGATCAACTCTCTGTGTGAAAGGGGCTTAGATGAGGCTTATCATATGTATAATCTGCAAAGCGTGTAGATTAGAAATAGATTAGAAAAGCTTGATGGATACTGAGTGAAATATTCATTTTATAATGTCTCCTCTGTTCTGTCCTCAGGGAAGATTCACCATCGCAGCCAAGCATCATATCACAATCGCTGAGGTGTACGAGTCCGAGCTGGTGGACATTGAGAAGGTACAAACATTTACCTTATTTATATGGCATATACTGAGAATGTAGAACGGTTTTCTATATTCTGTTGGACAAGTAAATTTAGTATAAAAACATGCCTAATTTAACATGAGCTGTATTTGAATGCTGATTGAAGTTTACCTCATCTTAAAATACATTTTAGCCAGTTTGATCTCTTGCCACCGTAACGCTTTCAAGTGTAAATTAATACATTTACAATCTTAAACCGCAAACGTTTAATACCCAAATAAAGCGCATAATAATAAATCATTAAGCAACCATTATTATTATTTATTTATTTTTTTAAAATACAATTTTCATATAATACAAATATAAAAAACATCAACCACGCCCAAAAATAATAATAATAAAAAAATAATAATAAAATAAATAAATGAAATAAAAATAAAATGATGATGATAATTACTGATAATACAATTATTATAATGTATTATTGATTATTAATTAAAATCATGCATTAAATGGGCTTTTCTTAGCAAGTTCATAAACGGTTAAGCGAAAACCCAGTTGACTCCTAGAATTTTGCTTTAATAATAATAATAATTAGTAATATATAAAATAAAAAGTAATATATTATTATTGACAATTATCAATAATAAATCATTAACCAACCATCTTATAAATGATTATAAATGATTGTAATGTATAATTTATTATTCTTAATAAAGTATTATTAATAAATAATAAAGGTTTACAAATAGCATGCAATCTCCTAAAACAGATTTTATATCCTTTAAAGGGATACTTCAGCTCTGGAAAGATGATGTGTATTTAAAATGGGTCATAATATAAAACTTAACGCTAAATCCTGAAGTGTCCCTTTAATAAAGTTGTTTTCTAATAGTGCGCTGCTCTAGTTATTTGTTGTGGATGTAAATAAACACGTGATGTTAAACAGAACCGGTTAAGATGATTCTGTTTCTGGTTGTCCAAAGGCGATCGCTCATTATGAACAAGCTGCTGACTATTACAAAGGAGAGGAATCCAACAGGTAAGCTTGCAAATAACCAAGGTCTTGTGTTTTCCCCATTTGTTTCTAAAGGTAGGTTTTATTATTAAGGCATTTTGATGATTAGTTTAAGATTTGATATGGTCCATTTGCTTAATTTACAGCTCTGCAAACAAGTGTCTGCTGAAGGTGGCTTCATACAGCGCTCAGTTAGAACAGTACGCCAAAGCAATAGAGATTTATGAGCAGGTATTGCCATCTGTACATCTCCTGCAGATTCCTCCAACATTGCTGAGTCACTCACCAGCAGTTGCTAAATTGTAAGTGTGTGTTTGTGAGAACAGGTTGGATCCAACACCATGGACAATCCCCTTCTGAAATACAGCGCCAAAGAATACTTCTTCAAAGCTGCTTTGTGTCACTTCATCGTGGACGAGCTAAACGCAAAGGTCAGTTCTCGGTTGAGGATGCACAGGTTGAAATGGAGAGCTGATACAGATGATATCTATGATTTCTTTCTGTTGTAGCTCGCTATTGGAAAGTATGAAGAGATGTTTCCAGCCTTCTCAGATTCAAGAGAATGCAAACTTCTAAAGGTTTGTGATTTATCATTTTTAATCAGGGTGGATTAGACTAGAAAAAATCAAGTCTGCTTGCATTGAAGGACTCTTTCATACAAAATCAAAATCAAATCATACAACATGTTCCATACCAGATGGGGGCAGTATACCTCCAGAAATACCTCCACGGCCACGCGCTCTCTCATGTCTTCAAACAATATGGGCGAGTGCTGTGTTGCTCTGTCTCCCTCGTGCATATTAATCAAATCAATTGACGCGATAGTAAAAGGTTGGAAGACCGCAGTTTCACGTGGAGCATTTGGAGATTTTCAGAGATTAGAGACTTAATGAACAACATCTCAATACTAAATTATAAGGGCCGTCTCATAGACAAGTCGGTGCATTTCCAGGCTATTATTTCTAGTTTTATAATATTCGATTTGTTCATATTACATTTTTATCATTAGTTTGAATTAATTTGACAGACAGCAATTCCCTGATGTGGACCAAGCTAGCGTCTTTCAGAGCTGCCAACTCTCACAACACTTTTCACACACTTTCACGCCACACATTTTTGTCATGCACAGAAAAGGACATGGAGACCGATGTCAGCTCTCAGATTCTGTTCATTTTATTACGCAATTCAAACAATAAATACAGTATTGGCGCTTTACACGACAGATCCCTAGCGCACGTGAACCGATCATCTCTACTAGCTAATGGTAAAAGAACACGAACACTGTTGAAAGATACAGTATGCTACAACTTACCAAAATGTATTCCTCATGCATAATATCGACCAATCATTTTTTTTTTTAACTCTTCCCTGAACTGAAATGTAGTAGTGGGCTGTATTTTCCACACGACTGACGTCAGGTTCAAGTACACACAAGCTGGCGCGAGCGCGACTTACTCGTGTACTGCAGTTTGGCTGGTGGTAACGTTGCCCGCCCGCATACCGACTCCCATGGTTCGAAACTGGTATTACGACACCTGCCGGGCCGGGGCTAGTAATTTAGCATGCTAATTCAGGTTAATATCTCGGCAGCACTATAACTTGTCAGTTTTTTAATGACATCATCAACCTTATTTCTTCTCAATCTTTTGATGCGTGTTGCTCATTTTTGGGATATTTTAACCTCAATTTTTACAGATGGCACCTTTAAAGAGCAATATTTCACAGGTGTCAATTTTTTGTTTTATTTTTTTTAATGTACGAATTTCCATATTTTCCGACCTGAAAAGTATGAGCCATGTGAATTGCGTAAATCAGATAAACAAATGGTTGGGGTCGGTATGATTTAATTACTAAATAAACCTAAAAAATATAAAGTCTGACATGGTGCATGTTTCAGCATTTCAGTTTCGATTCACAGTAAATGTCTCTGCAAGTGCTGTGTGTTTGAGTCACTTAAACCCTGCATTTGGGAACGCAACATGACCAGGTTTAGTGTAACTTGTGTCTTTCCATATATTTAAAATATTAAAAACAAATATATATTTCCCTCATATTTTGATGGTTTAATCGAACTTGTGGGGTCATTAAAAACAAATATCCCCTCCAGAGTTCACTTTTGGCCTCTACTTGTAAAAAAACCCCCAGAAAACAGGAGCTCATTACAGGTTAAGGTTTGCAGGTTAAGGTTCGACTATTGCCCTTTTTTTTACGTATTAGAAAATAAAGTTCACATTGGTTATCCTAGTAACATTCGAAAACGGTTATTCAAATTGGGAATAAATTATATAAAGAAAACGAGAAAAGGACGTTCCCCATCAATCAAACATCAAGTTGTGCATCTCTTTCGATAATGAATAATTATAGTTTTTGTCCTTACAGAAACTTCTAGAGGCCCATGAGGAGCAAAACGCAGAGGCTTTCACAGAAGCGGTAAGACTTCACATTAACATCTTTTCATTATATTCGTAAAAATGTAATTTAACTGATTTTTTTGTATATATATATATATAGATAGATGCATACATACATACATTGATTTATATATATATTGTATACACTCACACACACACACTCACACACACACACACACACACACACACACACACACACACACACATATATATATATATAAAAGGTAGGGGGGGAAGTAGGTTGTTATTTTTGCAATTTATTTTGGTGACTCTAATGGCACAGAAATCTAATTTTAGTTTTATTAATATTTTGAATTGGCTTTTATTTGTATATTCTTAGTTAATCAAAATATTGCTGTTTAGGTTTAATTTTTAATTTATTGTTGTAGTTAATCAACTTCAGTTTATTGCCTTTCACATTTTACTCAAGTTTATGTTTTTCAACTAATATTTATATTTTATTTCGGAAACGTTTTAGTTATTGATAGAGTAGTGTTCATTCTTCCAAAGTTCCTCTATAACATATGATGATAAGAGTTGTTCTCTCCATCTTTTAGGTGAAGGAGTTTGACTCCATCTCACGCCTGGACCAGTGGCACACCACCTTGCTCCTGCGGATCAAGAAGACCATTCAGGGCGACGAGGAGGGGGACCTCAAATGATCTGGACCACCCACTGCATGGCACACTCTTTCCCCACGTCCATTTCACATCAGTTTTGTGCAATGGCCAAGTCCAGGTTTCCCAAAACAGTATGTCAAAATGTATTGCTACAACATTTCTAGAGAATATACTTCTAAGCCTGTACTGTTAACATTGATATCCAGTTATATAATATAGCACATATCAAAATTTAGCACAGCAGTTGAAAGATGTGCTCTGGTTTCCCTGTTGCGTTACGAGGATATTTCTGGAAACACGGAGCGAACTGGTTCGTGAGATTTAAGGGAGTTTGAGATAGTCCTCTGGTTATTTCGCAACAGTCACTGAATTGTAACGTGCTAGAGCTGCATGAATTGTACAGATATAATTATCGAGTCAGTGCTGCAGGATCGTGTGTTTTGAATAATGTTATTTAGACATTGTCTTTATTTGTGCAGTTTTTGTAGTCTGCTCACACTAGTTGGCATGCAGGCCTCAACGCAGCTGTCGTCCATGTCTCATTTTAATCAGACATTCATGCAGCGCTGAGAATTTCACTTTCCCATAATCCACCATTTTGAATTGGAGTTTAAATTCTTACAAAACAATGTCTTAATCATGTCATACCTGATGGAAATGATTTCTTTTTAATCGACTTTTGGATTGTTTTCTTAAATATATATTTATTTAATTTAATTATTATCTGAAATATTATTATTATTATTACTGTAATGATATTATAAATATTATAAACATTATTATTCTCATAACATTAGTTAAAATCCATTTAACTATCTATTTTTACACCGTCTGTTAAATCTCCATCAGCAAAGCAATTGATGCGTTTGTAAAATCCTTGTATAACCTTATTAACATGCTCTATGTGTGTGTCGTGTTGTGAATACAAAGCTCATGTACTCTCCACTCCTGTGGTCTTTAGCAGCGCATGTCATTCTGTGTTTCACGTGTCGTGACGTCTGTATTTTACCATATTCTAGAGTTTTTAAGAAGCCATGAAGACGTACCAAACAATGTACTTTCCCACAGAGCAGCTGATGTCTTTACTGAATGTCTGTGAGAATGTACAGAAATAAAAACCCATATTCAATTGGGTACATGATTCAGTTTTATCAGTTTCTGCCTAAATAGTGGTTTTCGCCAAGCCTAGCATCATTATTATGTATTCTATTATCTATTCCGTGTTACATTTTGACGAGTAACTAGCTTTGGACATGATCAAATCACATGGATAGTTAAGGAAAGTAAATATAAATATATATATTTTTATTATAGGCCCTTATATATATATATATATATATATATATATATATATACACACATACATGCATATATACATAATTTTAGTTTGGGGTCGATAAGATTTATTAATGTTTTTTAAAGTAGTCTCTTCTGCTCAACAAGGCTACATTTATTTGATTTAAAATACAATAAAAACGAAAATATTACAAAGAATTGTTATATACATAATTTATACATTTTTAATTTATAATTTATACATATTTCAAAGAATTGTTTTTTATTTTATCTATTTTAAAATGTAATTTATTCATGTGATCAAAGCTGAATTTTCATTTCAGTGTCACATGATCCTTCAGAAAACATTTTAATACACTGATTTTCTGTTCAAGAAAAATGTCTTCTTATTATTAATTTAATTTAATTTAAATACAAATATTTTAAAACATTATAAATGTATTAACTGTCACTTTCACACTATAAACGCAATGCTTCCATGTTGAAGTAAATTATTAATTATTTCTGACCCCAAACTTTTGAATGGCTGTGTATATAAATGAGTGTGTGTGTGTGTATTTATATTATACGTATATTTTCAGTGCCCAGATTTTTCCTAGAAAGGATACATTTTTACTTATATTCACTTGTATATTATTCACTTATTTCAACACAATCCAAAATGAAAACAAAAAATGTTTTAAGTCTTGATAATTATGTTTCAATGGCATGTTTTTTTTAAAGGTCATCATGGGCCAACTTTGGCCTGGTTTGAGCATCTCTGATCTAAAAGAAAAAAAGGAAGCTGAATTCAATGCACACTTTATTGAATGATTTTAAGGAGTGTTATCATGGTTGCAAATAATTATACACATAATAGGTAATTTGTGGTCACATGTGCGTCATTTGAAATATTTGTAGTGTGGAGCATAATAAATATCAGTGAAAATCATTACTGAGAACAAAAGCTAATATTTGGTTTATAAAAAAAAAAACAGTTTGAATGATAAGATTTGAAAGGGGAAATTGTATATGATGTCAGAAAGAAACTAGAGAAGAATTTAACATTGTGATTTAAGTACAGTGCTAATTACATTTATAGATAATTTCTCCAATCATTACGCAAAAAAAAAAAAGTATTTACAATGATAATTTGAAGCAATTTTTTAATTCAGTTTTTTTGCAACTGAAGTTGATATAATCTACTCGGCACCCTCTTCTACTGAGACTCCTATGGTGTTTGAAGCATCTGCAGTGTGTATGCTTTCACTGACTTCCTGTTGAATGTCTGCACAGTCCGTCTCCTCAAGCACAACAGACTGGACCGCTACACACTCTTCAACCGCAGCCGAAGCCAGGACGTTCTCGGTTTCATCGGCTCCTGATGCTGCGGCTTCCGTTGCTGGAGCCAATATGGCGTCTGAAACGTGACCGGTGACCGTGATGGGCACAGAACTGGATGTCGACGGCGAGACGCTGATGGAAAAGGGAACGGTCACGGGCATCCCGACCGGAGAAGCACCCAGAGAGATCAAGCTGGTGCCGTCTGTGGTGACCAATGGCTGCAGTTGTGTTCCCGCGGGCACTTCGGTCTGGATGACTGTGAGGCCGCCCAGGGCGTTCTGGCTGACCAGCGCGATGGTTCCAGGTACGGCCCAGTCTCCAGAAATGGTCACGGGTTCTCCTGACACAGTCAGCACTTCTTGGGGCTTCGATGTGTCGCTCTGATGACCCTGTGCTTCAGGAACAGATCCCGCTGTCTTGTCCTTTTTCTGAGAAGAGCCCTTGGGTTTCTTGGCTCTGTCTTCAACATTTCCCTCCAAAACAACCAGGAAGTTCTTCCATGGAGTTTGTTTGTCATGAGTCTGCATATGGAAAAAGTTTGATTATATTAATGGAGTTCACTTTTCAAAAAACTTTTGCTGATAATTTACTCACCCCATGTCTTTCAAGATGTCTTCCATTGAAAAGAAATTAAGGTTTTTGATGAAAACATTCCAGGATTTTCTCCATATAATGGACTTAAATGGGAACCAAAGGGCTTTAAACGATACCAGACGATGAATAAGGGTCTTATCTAGGACCCTTCGAGTCATGACTCAAAAAGATTTGTTTGTTTTGAGGAACGAGTTCGAACAGGAGAGTCACCAACGCTCATCACTAGGGTTGGGTATCGAGAATCGAGTATCGATTGGAACCGGGACTAACTTTTCGTGTTTCCCGGAATCGTTCAAAAGTTAAAATTTCGATTCCTAGTTTCGATATTCACAGTTTGCCGAGCGGAAGAAGAAACCGCTGAACAACACCAACGAAGAAGCGTCTACCGGAAGTGTTTGCATAACCACGCGAGTCGAACATGAGTACCTTACGTCGGCGATCCAAAGTGTGGCTTCACTTTTCTAAAAATAACGAAATCTCGGCTAAATTTGTGACAAAAGGAGTATTTTTACAGAAGGAGTATTTCCTTCAGAAAGGATTATTTCCTTCAGAAAGGCTGTTGGTTAGCAAGGTTAGCTAAACTTTTTTGACCCTGCCTCTTAGAAGAATCGGAATCGAGAATCGTTAGGAACCGGAATCGAAACTCGGAATCGGAATCAGAATCGTTCAAATTCAAACGATACCCAACCCTACTCATCACAGAACAGAGCAAGGCGAGCATTTGAGCTTATAAAATTGAAACTTTTTTATTTATTTATTAAATGAGCGATCGTTTCGCTTCATAAGACCCTTATTCATCGTCTGGTGTCGTTTAAAGCCCTTTGAAGCTGCACTGAAACTGTCTTTTGGACCTTGAACCATTTGGTTCCCATTGAAGTCCATTATATGGAGAAAATCCTGGAATGTTTTCATCAAAAACCTTAATTTCTTTTCGACTGAAGAAAGAAAGACATGGATATCTTGGATGACACAGGGGTGAGTAAATTATCAGCAAAAGTTTTTTTAAAAGTGAACTACTCCTTTAATGCATTCTTGCTGATCAAAAGTAATTTCTTTCAAAAGTTAGGAAACATCAGTAGTAGGCATACTGGCACCTATAAAAACACTTACAGCCCTCTCCGCACTTTTTCCACCATTTATAGTAAAATACATCATGATTTAATGGTGCAATGCAATGACCTGAAAGCCCATGGGCATGAATATTTTTTATAGGCGCTATAAACCCACTTATAAAACCGTGCTGAGTAAAATGGCAGGTTCTTTACCATAGTGTGTCGGCGTACGGTGGATTTGTCTGTGAACGTTCTCCCACACATGCTGCACATGTACGGCTTCTCTCCTGTGTGGATTCTCTGATGTCTCTGCAGGGCGTTGAGTTGAGTGAACTGCTTATCACATTCCTTACAATGATACGGCCTTTCACCTGTGAAGAAAGCAGAGTCAAAACAGGTAGTTCTGGTTTTCACAATCCTGTGACTGTACATCAGTTGTGCATTGCTTGTTGAACTATACTATACTTTGAACATGCTAATGAACTATACTAATGTACTTTAATGTTACTGTACATCAAACTGCTTTTTATACTATCAATATGCTTTCGCATATGTCACATTAGAGAGCATTTGAGCACTACTTGAGTGAAATGCACAGCCTTGTGAGGAATACCTGTGTGTATTTTCATATGCTGGTGGAGGGAGTTCCTCTGAGCAAACGCTCTTTTGCAGGTTTCACATTTGTAGGGTCTGAATCCTGAATGGATTCTGTTGTGATGTTTCAGGTATTCTTTGGATGCGAAGCTCTTCCCACAGTTCTCGCACATGAACGGCTTTTCCCCTAGAGAAGAGGGAGTTGTTATCTTTTGCCCTCATATTATTTCTCTTTCAGTAACAAGAACCAGTTGGCTCACCTGTGTGGCATCTCCTGTGGTAAGACAGCATGTGGTTCTGGGTAAATCTGGCATCACAGAGGTCACAGGCGAAAGGTTTCTCTCCAGTGTGGATCCTGGAAAAATGGGTAAATAGTAAATGCGCAACCCAAGATGTTCATTCAGATCACACTTTCAGTGTTTGTAATATTTAATACGTTTTTAAACAATTATGATCGCTCCAATTTTCTTTTTCTGCACTAGTATTCTAAAATCTATTTTTTCACCAGGTATGAAGAGTATTTTTTGTCCAAATATTAGCCATCATATTATATTAAATGATATTAAATAAAATATTATATGCTATATTTGATTAAATTATATATTATATTAATTTAATTAAATTACACACTGCCCGGCCCCCCCAAAAAAGTTGTGTTTGGATTTAAAGGAGTAGTTCACGTTTGCTGATAATTTACTCACCCCCATGTCATCCAAGATGTCCATGTCATTCTTTCTTCAGTCGAAAAGAAAGTTTTTGATGAAAACATTACAGACTTCAATGGGAACCAAACGGTTCAAAAGACAGTTTCAGTGCAAACTGTTAAAGGGTTAGTTCACCCAAAAATGTTGGGTTAGTTCACCCCGTAAGACCTTCGTTCGTCTTCGGAACACAAATGAAGATATTTTTTTTTTTATTAAATTTGAGAGCTGTCTCACTACCACATTGGCTCCTTAGATTTCCACGACGCATGCGCGAGATTTGCGATCTGAATACACCAGCTTACACTACTTCAGATCGCAATTCTCGCGCATGCGTCGTGGAAATCTAAGGAAGTCTTGTTCTGGCCTACAAGGAAGAAAAGAAATAGTCGAATAAACTCGTTATTTTTGTTTGTTTTTTCGCACAAAAAGTATTCGCGTCGCTTGATAAACATATAGTTGAGCCACGGTAGTCACTTGGGATATTTAAACATTTTCTTCATTGACTTTCTGGACCGTCAAGAGGCAGTCCCTTAGGAGCCAATGTGGTAGTGAGACAGCTCTCAAATTTAATCAAAAATATCTTTATTTGTGTTCCGAAGACGAACGAAGGTCTTACGGGGTTGGTACAGCATGGGGGTGAGTAATTAATGACTTAATTTTCATTTTTGGGTGAACTAACCCTTTAAAGGGTTTTTCTGTGACTCTCCTGTTCAAACTCGTTTATCAAAATGAACGAATGTTTTCCTGAGTCAATTTCGTTCGTTGAATGAACAAAAAAAGATTTGTTCGTTTTGATGAACGAGTTCGAACAGGAGAGTCACGAACGCGCATCACAGAACAGAGCAAGTCGAGCATTTGAGCTTATAGAATTGTATTTATTTATTTTTTTAATGAGCGATCGTTTCGCTTGATAAGACCCTTATTCATCGTCTGGAATCGTTTAAAAGCCCTTTGAAGCTGCACTGAAACTGTCTTTTGGACCTTGAACCGTTTGGTCCCCATTGAAGTCCATTATATGGAGAAAAATCCTGAAATGTTTTCATCAAAAACCTTTATTTCTTTTCGACTGAAGAAAGAAAGACGTGGACATCTTGGATGACATGGGGGTGAGTAAATTATCAGCAAAAGTGAACTACTCTTTTAACCAGTGCATCCCATATGTTACCTTTGATGTGTCTTGAGGGCTGAGCTCTGGGAGAATCTGGATCCACACTCGTCGCACTTGAAGGGTTTGTCCCCCGAGTGTGTCCTCTCATGCAGAGTCAGGGCCGTTTTGGAGCTCAGAGATTTGCCGCAGATGTGGCAGTAGTGCCTGTCCGTGCCGCCCTCGTGCACCTGCCGCCTGTGGCGGGTCACGTCCTTCTTGCGCTTGAAGGTTTTGTTGCAGATGTCGCAGGGGAAGAGCCTCTCGTCGTTGTGCACGTGCCGCTGGTGGATTTTCAGGTTGCAGCGGTTGGCGAACGTCTGCTCGCAGATGTCACAGCGGAACGTGGTGTCCATTTGAACCCCGTGGCTGACCTTCAAGTGTTTCAGGAAGCTCTTCTCGTAGTAGAAGGAGCGGCTGCATTGCTCACACCTGTATTTTGCTGCTCCTTTCTTGATCTCCTTCTCGGCTTGGTCGGCTTCGTCCACCTCGTCCGCGTCCTCAAAGGGCATGAAGTCTGATTCTTGCGGGTCTTCCTCAGGCACACCGTGAGGTGACTCGGACCCACCTTCATCGCAAGCGTCTTTTTTCCCCAAAGCGTCCTGAGATGGTTCTGCTTCTGGGTCATGTGACGTCTGTTCTTCTTCTGCTGCTGTGTCAGAATCATCAAATGTTTCCGTTTGCGTCTTTGACTTTTTCAGAGGGAAGTCCACAGAGACTCTGCGACCTGCCAACCTCCTGCTTCTCCTGCCGTGCACGTCCGGTTCCGTCTCCTTCACATTTTCAGACACTTTTACTGTCTTTTTTCTCTTTATGGCTCTTTTAACACATTCTTGTTTTTTCTTGACTTTAGTCGTTTTTGAATCCACGTCATCTTTCTGTAGAGATTCGGCTGAAACGGTGCTGGGAATTTCGGCCTCGCAAGCATCCACTAAGTCTGGGCACTTCAAGAGATTAGCCATTTCTAATACGGTACTGATGTAACTTTTCTCCACCTCCATTTTCCCAGAATACACATACTCCAAGAATTTTTCAAACGCAATTGGTGAAATGTCACACAGGAAAATCTTTTTCAATTGGTCATTAGATAAGAGATGGGATTTGAAGTAGCCACTGGATGCGGCGAGGACCACCTGATGGACCTCAAACTCCTCCAGCTCTCCTTGAAAATCCACCTGCACCGTGATGTCACACAGGTTTCCCATGGTCCTCAGCTTCCACATGGCATTGAGCAGATTTTTATGGTGACAGCTGGATTGCAGTTGAACAAATCCATCACTCATCTTCTATGGTTTCTGCAGCTGCCACAACATAAATGAGGTAAGTCATTAACAGACACATGTATAATACAATATATATATATGCATTTACTGTGACACATTTCGATATATGTGTATTTTCTTTTTTCAAACACAGACAATTAAACACCTTATAAATCACTTTTAAAATTAATATAACCCTTGTATTTCTGTACTAAAGCCTTTTTAGCTCTGTATGTTTAGTCGAATGTTGTAACGTTACATGCTAAACTTTAGCTTTGTAGGTCATGGTAACGGCCAAATCAATTTCTCTCAGTCTCATTTAAACTTCTTTATTCACATAACTATTTATACGTGTTCATTTATCTGCTTTGGAGCGAAAACCGTCAAGAGAAAATAAAAGGGGACGCTAAAGCAGTTAGCATCTTAGCTTTGTCTCAGGTATTAGAAACTGAGCTAATGAAATTTCAGAGAGAAATACAGGTGATTAGATCAGATGTTTAATGTCCATCGGTGACATGTCGTGAAAGGAGGGTTTGCATTGCAGGCTGGAGATTTCTTACCGTAAGGCCAGTAAAACGGCAGCCCTGTACAAATCAAATCCACGGGCACAACAAGAGTATTTCCGGTAGAACGCGCACTCAACGCACACTAGAGCAGAAGGCATCATGGGAAATTGAGTTTTTCTTTTCGAGATCGTCTTGGGGTATTTTAAAATGACATAATGGCATATAATAATAATAATACACTTTATTTAAGTAAATAATACAAAATGAATCAAATAAAATGTCAAATTATTATAAAAATGTAAAACTGCAAATACTTAGCCTACGTTTTTTTAAGTTTTTATTAACTTACGTTTAGATGATTTTGTCTGATTAAAAAAATAAGTTATTATTATTTTTTTATTCTTATATTTTTTTTATTAATGCTGAGAACAGGAACATACAAAAGAGAAAGCATAGCTACATCACATAATAAACCAAAACAATAAAGGAGACAATTGCATAAATAAATAAATAAATACATAAATAAAAAAAATTTTAAAAAAAAGGGAAATAGGGTCATTAAACCACATAAAAATGTTTCACATGAAGAGATTAAAGGCAGATTCTAATAGTCCTTATGGCTAGTTAATATTAAAGGCTTTATGAATCAATAATGTTTTACATTTTCAGATGGTATTTTTCTACATAATTTGTACTACAGTTTTTTTTTTTTTAGTTCTAAAGACATGTCAGGGGTGGAAAAATATTGCCTATGCTGTAAACACAACCACCCACCCACTCTGTGCCTGTGGCTTGACCTTTACTGAACAAGATATTGCTCTTAAAATACTAAAGGGCAACTGAGTGCATGGGTAAACTACTGTGACCACCCTGTTACTATTCTTGCCTGTGAATGCATACAAGGATGTCTGCAATCTGCTATAATCTACATGCATTTTGGGAGGAAATAAAAACCAGTCAGCAGTTCTTTTTCTCTGTTTCTCAGACCATACAAGTGCAGGTCTAAAGGGATTTGTGTGGCCTTCAAATGCAATCCAAAACACCAGCGTCAAGACTCATGTTCACAGACGGGCAGAGATAAAAAATATAGATGAAGCCTAACAAGCTTAGTTTTAGGTTTTATTACAGAGCTACTGGCAGTAAATCTCTGCTAGTAAAGGAATGAGCTCAGAATTGAATCACACAAAATTGCACCGCACTGTTTTAAACACATTTTCTGATGTTATTTAAAGCCTGTAGCTACGTGCCATTGTTTATTTTAAAAATGCACACCAGTAATGTTTTCTTTTCTTTTTCTAAAGCACGTTGATAAATGTCTTTGAAACTATAGGCCTATGAATAGCAATATATTTATGCAAATGCAATATATAAACTATGTACAATATGTGAATGATATATGCCACTCTCACAATGCAAGGGACCTAAAAACATACAATCCCATAAAAGAACATTTTACAATCTAAAAAAACATTTTTTAGTTTAAATATAACATTTTGTGCAATGGAAATGAGCCGTTGAGCTCGGTAAAGCTGCGGTTTCCTCCTAATCTCTAACCGTTTCTCCTCTTAATCTCCTCCATATCACTTTAAAATATACTATTCTGTGCAGCATTCAAATGAACGGATTTGTTTTGTGGTCTGTGCTGACTCGTGCATGTGATCCGCTCTGTGTATCATTCATGTCTCTGGACCGAAGCAGATAGTGTGTGTGTGTGTGTGTGTGTGTGTGTGCACTGCGATGGTTTGCTTGACACTACCTGGAAACCAGACTTCATTCGCCCCAATGTAAAGCACATTTACATTGTCTGAATCATTCCCTATGCCCTATATAGTGCACTATGTGCCATTCATCACGTAGAAAATAGTAAATGTGTGAACAAGTGACCAGCCGCAGCGTCTATTTATAGAGTAGGGGCGGAGCTTCGTATTCTACAGAGCATTTGATTGGACTGAAAATCTGATGAGAAGCTGAAGTGCAGAGTGATGTCATAAAATCATCAATCTGTATCGGCAGAAGTGAGACTGTACATTTTAAATGCTTATATCTTCTGAATGCGAAGATGGAGGAGCACACTATCTCAAAGATAACAGTAAAACTAACATATTCATACTAAAAGCCAAAAAACTTTAATTTTTATTTCATGGGGTCTTTAAATGAATATAAATAACATTCATAAAACCCGCAGAAACCTACTAGCTCATGCCACCAGATGGCGCTGTTGCAAACAGATTATTTAGTTGATAATGGAAACCTGGACCTGAGCTTGGTATGCATGTCCGGCCTCTGCACAGTTACATTTGATCCCCTGCATTAATTTGATCTGGACAAAACCTCCCGCTAGACTCTGAAAACTAAACACAGACATGGAAATACAGTGCAGTAATGTGGAACCCCTCCATAATAGTAAGGACATGTCAAGTTTAAACTGACTAATAGTGACAGAGGCATTTCTAAAGCTTCCACTGCCAAGATGTTTTCCCCTCAACTGCGGTCCCGTTTCACGCACAACGTGAGGTTTCACAAAATAATACCCTGTCTTTGTTATTAATGATCTGTTGATAGAAAACTGGACTCTTTCTTTATTCATTCGAGGCATGATCTATCATGCTAATCAGATGCAAGTTTAGGCATTTTCTGTGTGTTAGTCCTCCAGGATTCACCAGGGGGTTTGCGTGGTCTGCCAAAGCACTCTTTATTGACATAGGAAATCCATATGCCTTGCATTTCCCTTAATGAGTTCTGCAAGTGCGCGGCTCCTTCCGGTGACTCATGCTGCACTTGTGTGGACCGGAGACTGTGGTTTTCCATTTACCTCTGGAGCTCCGCCACGGCGTCTGTGCTGCTGTAACCCGGCACGCTTTCAAACCCAGACAGCTACAGAAAGCCTCCCTCTCCCCCGGCTCGAAACAATGGAGCCACATCTGCCCCAGTGCGTTATGGTAAGCTGCATGTTGGTCTGGAAATCTTTTTTGAGTGTCGGGGAGACTCGGAGGAATACTTAGGTCACACTTTAACGCTGAACTTAACGCCAATAAACGCAGAAATATCTTAACCAGGAAGACTTCAAGAAGAAGTGGCGTAGTGAAACACTTTTTAAACGGTAACTTGCCTGCCAAACACAATAATGGCATTGAGTAGTTTTCTCTCACTTTGAGGCCTGTTAATATTATTAATGAGACCAGAACTACTAGTCACAAGCACTCTATATCTCGGTAACTCTACAACACAAAAATTACATTATCATATGTTTACCATAGAGCCAACTGTTGTAGGCTACTTTCAACTGTGTTTACATATTTTTACAATTCAACGCAAAAAAAATAATGATGGGATTGTGATCAATGAGTTATGACAGCAGCATGTTTTAATTGCTTTAACTCATCAAAATAAGTAAATTTTCAACTTTTGTCATTGGTTATACAAAATTCAACTCATTTTTTAAAGCCAGTTAAAATTAAATTTAAGTTGAACTGACTTAAACATCCAAGTTGACTGTGCTTAAAAATGAAGGCTTTAAGGCTTTTTTTTAATGAAATGGCTGTTGGTTCAACTTAAAGCAACCTGGTTGCCTTAAAATTGTGATTTAAAAATTTGAGTTTGATTCAATTGATTCAACAGAAACTCAAAATATTATGTTATCAGAACCACTTTGATTATCTAAGTTGATTGAAAAAAGTTGAGTTTACAAATCGCGAAAATAATTTTTAGAGTGTAGCTTTGATATTTTGATATTTCATTTTCCGTTCTTATATAGGCCTATATATATATATATATAATATTATTTTTCTTCTGTTTTCTTTTCTTATTGATATAGTTGATATCTATTATTTTTGTAATTTTTTGACTTATTCTTATTGATATAGTTGATATATCTATTATTTTTGTAATTGTTTGACTTTTGAGTATTAACTTTTTTGTTGTGAGGACTTGTTAATGTTTGTTTCTATACTGAAATAGGCTTTCAGAATCTAAATTTGCTGCAGTAAACAGCTGATAATATAACATTTAGCCTCAAGGAGCAAATATTTAACCATTACGGGGTTCGGGAATTTGTTGTGTTTCAGTTGATATAGGGAAATTATTAAAATATTACAGATGCTACAACAAAATGTAAAAATGGCAGCAGATATTTTCAAATTTTATAGTGGACTGAAGGAACCCAAACAAACCCAAACTCTGAAAATATCTTCTGTATTTATATTGGAGGTTTTAGTAGATGCCACCAAAGTGACCAAAACAACCAGTTAGTGTTTAAATGCTCTGGTTATGAGCTGCTTTCCTCCTGTATTGCTGGAATCGGGAAATGTTGTCCTTGACTGACCCGACGTTGCTCTGAATTCTATCCCTTTTTCTGGAAAACAACAGTATGTTGGACTGGAGTGACTTTTAATACAAAATAACCACTTAAATCTCTGCCTGGTTTTAGATTCAACCACATTGTTAATAGTCTTCCAGTCAAACATTCCAGGCCAATGTTCCTCTGTGGTTGCTATTTCTTCCATCTCAATTCAAAATAAATGTTATCATGGACAATACTTTGCTTGAAACTCAATATGCGCCTGTAAGATGACCAACAATTTTTCAGCAGATGCAATGTGTGTAATGATGTCCTGTATTAGATGACAGGGTTTAAACTCTTTAACTTCCTGAGCATGTTTCTTTCCATTTGAATTTACAGACCATCATGAAGCATTTAATGTCAATACACTTGAACAAAGAAAGAGGTTTGGAAGCGTTTAACCTGCTTTTGGAGCTGTACACTTTTAGAAAAAAAGATTCAGTGGGATATAGGGTTCTTTTCTCGATATATGTCTTAAAACGATTTCATTTGGTTTACAAGCTGTTTAATTCATACAATTTAATTAAAATAAACACCTCAGCCAGCGCTACAATGCAGTCTTGTCTTCGTTTTACAAAAGTACACCCTTAAGAAAAGGCTCTAGGGTTCTGCAAAGCGCTTCGTATATACACTCTAATAATTGCTGGGTTGTTTTTAACCCAACTTTGGGTCAAATATGGACAAACCCAAATGTTGGTTTTTTTTGCCTTCACGCATTTGACGCGAATTCGCGTGTAAATTTCGCTTCAAACTTTCGTTTTTACCCGCGTTAGTTTCACTCTTGACACTCGAATTAACACAAAGTGGTCAAGCGTCAATCTAGACGTGGTGGACGCGAATTTGACGCGCTATATTCGTCCGGTGTGAACGCACAGTCAAGCGCTAAGCAACTGAACACCAGTGGGCGGGGCTTATGGTGGAATGATGTATACTATTCGTTAATGTCTTTCTCTGGCAGTCATGTGTAAATGTCTTTGACGTCACAGATTTTTGGACCTTGATTTAAATGAATGCTTTGTTTATAATGAGGAGGACATTTTAAGCTATAAAACTTGCATGATGTTTTTGATGTTGGTACAGCCTCTCAAGATCAACACGAATTTGATTTCTCATTTCATGACCGCTTTAAATGACATCCACTTTTATGCAATGATTAAATTACACTTTTGTCACATGAACTGATTTTCTTTGGCCCTCAATGTTTTCAAGGGTCTTTAACTTTCTTTTTTAATCTGAGAAACTCTCAGCACGGTTTTACCTTCCATTCCGCTCTCATTGATATAAGATATTTCTGATGAACGTGTACCGTTGAACACTTGTTTCATTGACACAGATATCCAGCTTTGAGCGATAGTGGAGTGATTTACGGCTGTAAACCCAGCTCATGACTCACTGCCTGTTTCCTGAGTTTCTCCTTCAACCGTCCTTGTGTTTCATCAGGGTGTAACACTATACGGCTCTTAACACTCTCAACCTGGACTCAAGGACGACCGCAGGCTATGAATAGAGCGTTTGGGTGATGATTGGTCATCGATTTCACTCTATTATTGGTGAAATTAGAAACACAGTTTTGGCTGAGAGTTTTGAAATGAATGCAGTTTATGTTCTTTCATTCTGATAAATTTTTAGATAATAAGAAGGTGCATCACTCAATAATTCTGTCATATTCATTTTTGGAAATGAATTTTTAAAAAATAGACAAAACAATTTTGTCTTGCTGAGGCTATTTGCATAGCTGTCATATTCGTGTCCTAAATAATTGGATAATAATTGTAAGCTGACAACATGACAAAATTACTTTGATTAGCACAATAATATATTCAATGACAAGTGATTTTTGTCTGTTTTCTTCACACATCACTAGTCTCGTATTTCACTGAATGTCTCGTCTTTTCACTGTTGTCATATTTCACTGTTGTCTACTCTAACTTTTAAATACTTTTTTGTCGCAAAATTGTCATTTATATAAATATATCTGTATATAAATCATATAACTTTCACATAATAAATATTAAAATGTATTATTTAGCTCATAACATTTATGCAATATTTGAAGAGTTCAGATGCAAAAGCCTCTAAATGCCATTTGAAATTTTCTTCTAAAATGACCATTTTTATCAAGCTTGTATATTTAAGTTCAGTGATTTCACTTAAATGACAATTAATAGGTAATCTTCATTGCCATTTAAGTGAAATCACTGAACTTAAATATACAAGCTTGATAAAAATGATCATTTTAGAAGAAAATTTCAAACGGCACTTAGAGGCTTTTGCATCTGAACTCTTCATTTATTGCTTGATTTTCTTCAAGTTTTAATAGGCCTTTTATGATTAAGTTTATCTATCAAGTTCAAGTTTATCTTTTATGATTGATTTTCATATTTTAAGATTGAAAGCATGGTGCAATGCGGGCAAAAAATACTAAAAAAAGCTTTTGAAAATGGAAAGAATAATTGCTAAACATGTTAAAGACAGAAAAGTAACAAAGCCTATCAGTTTTAATGAAAAAAAAACTGGTTCACAAAAGCAAAAAGTAATTGTGTAATTATGAAAGTGTTATTTCTAAATGTTCTGTGAACATTCAAAACAGTAAGCTTTTTAAATGTTTTCTTTTTAGGTGAACATTAAGAAAACATACTATTTGATTATTTATCAAATATAGTAATGTTACTTTTGAATGATCTCTGACACTGAAACAGTAAAGGTACAAGGCACCATGAATGATGTTTAAATCATGCTTTGAGAACATTTGATCTCTGAAACGTATGGTTAATCCAGTCAAACCAGTGAAGTATGGATGATGGCCACAGATATGAAAATAACCTTTGCCATAACATGAGTCATACTGCAGCCGTGAAAGGAACGAGTGTTATATCAATGAACCTGCGGCACTAGATATGATGTCATTCTCATGAAACGAATATTATCATCTTGTTAGCTGTAGACAAGTCTAATATTGTCTGTTTGATTGACCCGAGGGCTCAGGTTTCCATGTGTTGCCCTTGAATAGCTGGTCTTCCTTTTGCATTATCATTGATTGCTTGATTTTCAGCCAATCAGGAAGACTGATCTGATCACACATTGTTGCTTCATGAAAGTGCAGTGATTAATGCATATCGCTCTGCCAGATAACCTTCAATTAAAGGTCATGCCAGATGCTATCGCATGAGCAAAACGAGTTTTACAAGCTTTACAGCTGAAATACATCGGTCATGGTCAGAATAACAGTATTATACCAGTCGTACTATTTCTACAGTGTAAGTTATTACGCTGTAGTGCTTAAAATACCTGGATGACTTGCTACATTTGCTAAAATGTGCATTTACAAAAGATCACATTGAGGGACTGTATATCTATACTGTATCCCACATGCACATTTTTAGATCAAATATACTTTAAAATATTAAAGGGTAGTGCAGTATACAAACGCAAAAAGAATGCAAATTCTCTGTATGTAGTATGGAATACTGAGACTTAATTTGCCATAATGTGCACACTACAGCACCGTATCCCACAATGCAATGCGTTCAACCTGACTTTCATTTCTAGTGTGATAAATTGTAAAAAGTGAAGAGAAAAAAATGCTTGCAGTTTTTAACATCTCTTTTATTCATTATTTCATCAGACTGCCAGGAGTTAAGACACTTAGATAAATTAAATTATATTTTGAAAAAAAATAATTACATTAAAAAGTTGTAGCCTATGCAAATGTTCTATTAAAAAAAATATTTTAAATTGCATTTTAAAAAGAAAAAAAGCAGTATGCAGTGAAAATGTATTGTGCACGAAATGCAAATGTTCTAAATTGCTTTTTAAAAAGAAAAAAATGAACATTTTCCTTGCATTCAAGAAAAGTAGTATGCAGTAAATATACAATAATGCAAGTTTTCTGTATGTAGTGCGGACCAGTGTTGTGCAAGTTACTTCCAAACTGTAATACATTAGGTATTACTTGTTACTGTTATTTAAAAGTAATTCATTACCTTACAATATTACTGTCCCAGAATTGTAATGCGTTACCTTACTCATGTATTACTTTTGAGTTACTTTCACCAAAATAACTAAGTAGAACTTAACTTTTGGGCTGTAACGATATGCAATATGAAACCGAAATCGCGATTCGCCACATCCACGAACCTACAGAATCGCGACACACCTCTTCCAACTCCAGCGTTATTTTCCTTACCGTCCAGATCCAATGCTGCCTTATCTTTAAATTAGGCTATTAGTATTATTTGAAGTTAACATTATAAAATACGTAGACCTACACCACAAAACTATTTGAGGATAAATTATTTAAAATTGGGGAAGTCCAGCATTATGGACATGACATTTGCAGTCAAAACTTGAAATAAAAATTCTCAGAAAATTCATGTATTGAAATGTATATAGGCTACTTCCTTAAAGGACTCCAGACATTAGACAAATATCAGTCTATGTTTTATTTTTATTATTAGGAAAAATTCATTTACATTCATGCGTAACCAAAAAATAGGAGGTAAAATATATTTTTTGTAATTCTGTTAATTACACTGCGCAAATCGGATGAGGAAGGGTTGGCTCTCCAGTCTCCATAGAACTTAAAATATTCATTTTATTTCAGTTTTCGTGTTCGTTTATGAGGAAAAAACAATGTTACAGACGCGACCGCTCTGAACTGGCACTAAAAGACTGCTTTAAAACTTTCATATAGTCTGTTGCCTTTAAGAAGTAAAAGCAGACAATACACTGTAATACAACTGTAATACAAGCCTCACTGAACATGTAACGAGTAAAATATTACTGAAAATTGATTAGTAATGCCTTACACTACTGCGTTACAGCAAAAAGTAATATGTTACTGTAATGTATTACTTTTGTAATGCGTTACTCCCAACACTGGTGCGGAATATGGACTACCACATTTGCCATGTGCAGTATATAAGCTAAAGCACACTGTATCCCACAATGCAATGTGTTCAACCTGACTTTGATTTTTAGTGTGATTAATTAAACGCAATATATGTGTGTATATATATTGTCGTATCACATTTGCCATAATGCTAAGCATATAAGCATGATCACACTGAGTCGGTGACATACTTGTGTCCCACAATGCAATTCAATAAACTGACCTTCCATTTTCAGGGAGATTTTTAACATCTCTTTTTTTGACTCAAACTGTCAAGTGTTCAGATTTTCTACACAAAAATTAATTAAAAATGTAATAATTTCCCATATGGAACAGTCATAATAAATGGTCTGTTCACTTGAGTAAATGCCACTGAATTAAAAATACAGCAGCCGTGCTTGTTAATGTTTTTCAGTGCCATCAGGTGATTTTATCGGCCATGTGTTTGTGCATGTTCTCCGTTTTGTCTCTTTGTGTTTTAATTTGAGGAGACATGCTCATCAGCACATTCCTGACGAATGGAAAAGCCATTAAGTTTCATCCTGTCCTCCTCTTTACCTCTCTCTCTCTCTCCCCCTGCGTTTATGTTCATTATGTTGCATCATCCCACGTCCTCTCGGCTCGGTCATTATGATTACATGTTGCCTTCCTCCGTGCTTGTTGTACGGGACACCCTCTCTCTCTCTTGCTCTGTATCTGTCTGAATACACACGCAAACGCACACACTCTTTTATTTTGCTCACTGCCGCAGGAATTTCATGCCTGGTTAGCAAAGGGAGGCTCTGGAGGCTGTCCAGATGCTTTCCCACAGTTCTCCTAGAACCTGGCTATTTTGGAGTAGCATACTAGCGTACTACTTTTAGTGTGTCTGCAGTAGATGTGCATAGTGACAATAATGCAGCGTAGCATTTGCAGCTTTTCATGGCATAATTTTTGCGGTTTCACATACTATTTTTGAATTACAGTAGATAGCGTTCAGTATGCACCGAACACATTAAGCAATATGCTTTTCCACTCTATAGTCAAATGATAAAAAACGTAGAAATATGTCATAAATTGGGACACTATATCACCTTTTGCCATTGAGAAGACTCGGGAAAAATCTCTCAATTAGCAAATGTCATGCTTTGTGTATGTTTTCATGTGTCAAAGTGAAGATACGGCTCATGATAAAGTGTTTTGAGTGGCAAACTATTCTAGTACGTGACCTATTTTACCACACTTCTGGTGATGTGAACTTTGCTCAAGCAGAAATAAATAGGCAACATCTCTGAAGACATCAGAAGGTCAACAGCTGAGGTTTGCCTTCTCACTTATTCATAAAGTGTCACTTTTTCAAGTTCACATTCACACCCTGGCTTGTGACCGAAAGATCATTCTGACGTTTAATTATATTGCATTGTTGCAGAATACATGATTTTCTGCCACTTATGACAGTTTTGTGCAAAAAAAAACCAAAACATTCAATTATATAATTTTCTGGATAGCCAAGCCAAGAGTATATGCGATGCAACTAACTCTCTTCCATGTCCTGCTCTCTTTTATGTCTCTATAATTTCACGCTTGCATGTTCTGCTTTAGTAGCATTTGTCTCGCAGGTGATATCCATCCAGTCTCTTTCTCTCTCCTGTTAAAGCCAAACATGTTTTCTGCTTGTTATCCTTTTCCTCTTTTGACTGCCAAGTCGTAACCGCCTGGGGTGGTTTTAGTAGAAAGATCGCAGATTATCCAGATTTTGAAGGATTTCCTTGACATTCCATTAACTTTGACATTGTGTTCGGCTGGCAAAGTCAAAACCGCCGCACCGTTTCCAGAGATTCGGGCGTTTCATTAATCACGATTTCAAAAGGCCAATAGTCACAATAACAGTGACTGTAGAGGAGTATAACATGTACTGTGAGAAACAAAATAATCACAAGCCCTTCCTTCCCTTCTTCCGGTGATGACATAATGGATGTGTGCGGGTTGGCAGGCGCGATTACAGTCACGAACAGATTCAAAAAGTATATTTATGCCATTCATTGTTGCATTGGGACTGTATTATGTTCTAAATTGTTTTTTGTTGAATTATCAGTAATGCCTTCCAGGAGTGAAATGTCTAGCAAGTCGGTCCCACACGGCTGTTTTTGATCCTTCAAATGGCAGACATAAATGTTTGACTTATACTTGTAATGAGGCTTGACTTCATGCCACGTCTTACGCTGGGCAGAAAACCACTCAGATTACTCCAGATATCAATCTCTCCCAGCAGCAGGTCACTTTCGCTCGTATAAGCTTGAAGGTTTACCCTCCTACCCTCTTGGGTTTTCACCAGAACTTACTGTATACTGAGTTCTAGTCACAATCACAATTGTGATTAGATGAAATGGAGAACAAACTGAGGCAGAATTCGATTTCACATGTCAAACCTGTTCCTGGATCAATGTCTTTGATCAGATTTGAGGGACAAGTTTACATATGTCTAGATTAGACTTACATGTTGGATAGGTGCTTCTCAGTGTTATTCAACCATCATTTCCCAATGAGTTTGGAGAAATGTTATGGATGCGTGCCAGTTTGAGACTTCTGCTCTGCAGAAGACACTAATCTCACACGTGTGTCATTAGGAGTGTCTTGATAATGGCTCAGATTGTTCTCAGATTTGCTTTGAAGGCACCAAAATATGTCATCAAAAGTGTCCATGTGAACACAAACATCCTTTTATAGCTTCCTATAGTCCTCATGGGATCGAATGGAAGATCATTTCCACCACATGAGAAAAAAAATCTGCTTTGGCTGATCATAAATTTGACAATTTTGAGTAAAATTTATGGCGAGAAGATGACAAGATGGAATAATGGCATTAAATGTGAGACTACACTCTTAGAAGAAAAGGTTCTATATAGAACCTTAAAAGGTTCTATCAGTGCTACATATTTGGAACCCCTAAAAGGTTCTATGCACTCTTAAAAAAGGGTTCCTCTGGGTTCTATAAAGAACCCTGGGGTTCCATACTTGGCCAATAGAACCTTTTACCAAAAAAAAAAAATGGTTCTATATAGAACCATTTTGGAGTTCCATATATGAAGCGGGGATTTCTGGTTCTAAATAGAACCATTTCTTCTAAGAGTGTATGCTGTACTAAGCTTTTGTTATGACACAAGTCTATTTTTGTCATGACTTTTTAGTTTTTATATCATATGTGTAACTTTTTATTCAGAATTTTGACTGTCATAGTTTCTACTTTGTCAATTTCGACTTTTTGCCATATTTCGATGTTTTGTCATATTTTTTTTGACTTTTTATCTCTTAATTTCAGCTTTTTATGTCCTAATGTGGTGGTAACACTTTACACTGAAAAAAATAATATGCTTTATCTAATCAATAAAATTGTGGCAACATATTACAAGCAATAATATTAATTAAATTGTACAAATTAGAATGTTAATTTGATTAACTATTACTCAATTCTAATTTGTTCAATTTAATAAATAATATTGCTTGTAATCTGTTGCCACAATTTTATTGATTAGATAAAGCATATTCATTTTTACAGTGTACAAGGTCTCATTTGTTAACATTATGAATGCATTAACTAACAGTGAGCAGCATTTATTAAACATTGTTAATATTATATCACATATTATTATTTTTATCTTAAATGCTGATATAACATGAACTATAAGTTTAATAAATGCAGTAAAAGTATAATTCATTGTTAGGTAGTTTGATCATGCATGTTAACAAATAAATTGTTTTAACTGTTTGATTATTGTCTTAAGGGCCCTGTAAAGTGTTTCCCACCATTTCACTTTTTATTTGATAATTATGACATGGCAAATTAATTCTCTTAATTGTGAGTATGTCATAATTATGACTAATTTGAATGCATGCCATGAACTGATAATATGCACTAAATGCAAAGTGCTTTGGATAAAAGCATCTGCCAAGTGTAAAAACTCTATTGTCTTATTTGTGTCTATTTTTATTAAGGAATTGTAGAATCATGAGACAAAGCTTCTTACATGAAACCTACTTTAATGTATGCCTCCATTAAGCCTCATGATCTATTAAAGAGCAATCTCTACAGTTTTCCTCTGGGTCTACTGCATTAAACAGATGCACTGAGAAGGAAAAGATGAGACTTGAACAGACGCTGTACTGTACTGTGGTGTCGTGTCTGTCTGACAGTCGAGTGTAATTCAGCAGGTGCAGTGTGAATCGTACCACAAGCGGAGAGGCAACACTCTGTATGTCATGAGAGCTTGCTCTGTGCAGCTCAATGAGTCGGGTTGCCGTGGAGATGAGCGTGTTGTCATGGTTGGTTTTGGTTGAAGTCTATATGTCCGATGATGTCAGAGCACAGGTCGAGCTGCATGAATCTACTTTAAATAGGCCAAAGCACTGATGCAACACCCCATGTGTATAGGGGAAAAGGTAGAGGAATTACTATGATCAAAAAACATTTTTGCGAGCTAAACATTTTATGACCATATATTTTACATCGTGTTATAAATGTGAATATATTGCACGCTTAACATCATATATTTTTGTTATATTTGAGAATATAAATTTCAAAATGATAAATATAAGTCAACAACAGTGCAAATATATTTCAATGTATTTGGAATATTTATGTTTGACACTATAATATATTTTTCATATGACTACAGTATATACAACATACACAAACAGCAAACACCAGTTGACGTGTATAGTAGTTTGCATGCAAGCAATTTCATTTCACAATATGTTTTGATATTTTTTTGCAAGCATTGACCCAAATAGCCATGTTAGCATTCATTTTGGACCTACAATTTTTTTTATAGATTTCTAGTTACGATATTTAATACAATTACATATAAATTGCAATAATACAATTTTTGCTATCTTTTCACATTTATTTATTTTATTTTTTAAGGGTTTACATCAATTTACATATGTGGGAAAAGGATTTTTGATTTCAATTTGTAATAAATCTCCCTAACTTGTTTTAATTAATTTATTTATGATATATGATTTTAAATTTAGTAAGGACAAAAACGTTTCCTTTGCATTCATTTTCTATATATTATATTCTTTTGAAATATATTTTACATAAGCGAGTTTATATGAGGGTATATATATGTATATGTATATATATATATATATATATATATATATATATATATATATAATAGAAAATAATTTATATGTAAAACCAATGTAGCTTTAAGTATAAGTTTTACATGTAAATTTACATGTATTTTCTGTCCCTTAACCCTATAAGCCTAACCCCCACAAAGCTCTTTTGTATTTAATACTTTATGCTGGGCCATCATTTAGCATGTTTGTTGGTGATGTTAATTTAGATCCAATTATCTTGCCAGTAAACTTGCAAGCATTTGGTGGTGTATTGGTTGGTCTGAATGGAGAATTAAAGATGTCATGCCAAAGACAAATGCGTTTTCTAATTCCAATCCTTCCAGTCGTGTTATCATCACAGGCAGGGGAAGCATTAGCCAGGACGGACTCAATGTCAATGATGTCAAGGAACCGCAGCCGAATAATAGCTCTGCGTAAGCAGCCCATCTAAATGCCTCTGGGCTCTTATCGACTTCTCTGATGATATATGTGTTGGTGATGTGTGAAAAATGGCTGCTACTGTTGCAGATGGGATTGCTCTGTGGCAAGGATGCACGTATCTGGAAAAAAAAATATCCATCGCATTAACCTTTCATTGAATACGTTCTTATTGCACAGTTCATCTCTTGGTTGAGTGTGTGTGAATGATCCACCCATACGGTTGATGACTCATCGTGCAGATAAACTACATGAAACGTCAACGTCGCTGGACTCCATCCTCTGCGCTGCATGACAGCTGGGCTTCTGTTAGGCTTGCTGAGAGGGGAATCCCATCTAAGACGGACCGTGCACGCGCTCTTCCGCGGCTGCGCGGATCTTCCCGAATAGCCAACCATTAATGAGGATGACTCATCCCTAGAAACCCCACTGGATGGGTGTGGAGGTGATTCACCGTGTGCTATCCAAGGATGCCCTTGAGTCTAAACCCAAGAAAAGTGTCACGCTGTGCATCATTGGTGTTTCCACTGAGAGTTGGGATAGGCAGGGGAGGATTGAGGTCACAATCCGCTTGGGGTCCTTTTTGCCTTCATGTTTCATTAATTAGTAAGACTCTCTCATTGCAGCCTTAGCTTTCATTTATGGCTATTTTAAGGATGACACACAGTTTTTGCACCGCCCACCTTACACCCTCCTACTGTGGATAATGTGCAGCTTGGTATTGCTTTGTGCTCAAGGAAACAATTTATTCTTCGTTAAAAAGGTTATATTGTGGAAAATAGACTTTTCTATGCCCTTGTAGTTGGTTGAGCATGACGCTAGCAATGCCTACACTCTTAGAAGAAAAGGTTTGGAACCCCTAAAAGGTTCTAGAACCCTTTTTAAGGGTTCAATAATAAGAACCCTTTTGGGTTCTTTGCAACCAGGAAAAAGGTTCTATATGGAACTTTTTGGGTTCATTCATTATCATTTGTTTTGTCCTTTCTGGATTAAATATTTCATATTATTGACAAACATCAAGACCCTAAAATGTATTTATGAATGCATGTGAATGATCACAAAATTCAAGATATGGGGGTTATAAAATGTATATATTTATATCAGTTTTTCTCCTCCAAAAATCAGCATGATTAAAATGTGATATTAAAGGATTAGTTCACTTTTGAAAAAACTTTTGCTGATAAATTACTCACCCCCATGTCATCCAAGATGTCCATGTCTTTCTTTCCTCAGTCGAAAAGAAATTAAGGTTTTTTCTCCATATAATGGACTTCAATGGGAACCAGGTCCAACCGAGGTCCAAACGACAGTTAATAACAGTTTCAGATGCAGCTTCAAATGTCTTTAAACGACACCAAACGAAGAATAAGGGTCTTATCATGCGAAACGATCGGTTATTTCAAAGCTTATTCCAAAAATGTAACTTTTCTAAGGACAAATGCTAGCCTTGTAATATATTGTGAGGCGCGTTTGCAACGTCACGTAATACGTAATTACGTTCAAAAGGTCACGGGCGACGTAGCCGGAAGTACAGAATCAAAATCGTCCGACATCGTTGTTTTACCTTTTAATTCCTTTTTTGTAAACGGCGTTTGAGTTAGTTTTCACGTTCAACCTATGCGTTTAACTTGTAAACACGCTGACTCTGTACTTCCGGCTACGTCGCCCGTGACCTTTTGAACGTAATTACGTATTACGTGACGTTGCAAACGCGCCTCACAGAATAGAGCAAGGCTAGCATTTGTCCTTAGAAAAGTTACATTTTTGGAATAAGCATTGAAATAACCGATCGTTTCGCATGATAAGACCCTTATTCATCGTCT
Source organism: Pimephales promelas (assembly GCF_016745375.1). Next base: position 6,258,503 of record NW_024121521.1, read on the forward strand.
GATATTGTTTAAAGACATTTGAAGCTGCATCTGAAACTGTTATTAACTGTCGTTTGGACCTCGGTTGGACCTGGTTCCCATGGAAGTCCATTATAAGGAGAAAAATCCTGGAATGTTTTCATCAAAAACCTTAATTTCTTTTCGACTGAGGAAAGAAAGACATGGACATCTTGGATGACATGGGGGTGAGTAAATTATCAGCAAAAGTTTTTTCAAAAGTGAACTAATCCTTTAAAACAGTTTAATAAACAATAATTTAATTACAAAATGTTGCAGAATAATGTAATATATGAATGAATAATAGCCTATAAAGAACCTTTGTGCCAAAAGGGTTCTTTCTTGTCATTATAGAAGCTTTTTTTTAGCATAAAAGGTTCTTTGGAGTTGAGTAAAGAACCCTATGAAATTGTGAAAATTGTGAAATTGCCGTGTAAAATCTACAATAACATACTGTATTCAGGTAGGGAATTGTTGAGAATACAGTAATAGCAAAATACATTATTTTGCTTTGCTTCAGCTAATAAATAGACATCCACTGCATTGCGTGTTCGAGCATTTTGGGGGCGGAGCAATGAAGGGAGGGGTGAGTTTGTTTGGGTTTTTCGCTTACTGCACCTTTAAGTGTTATATAAATATAATATATATATATATATATATATATATATATATATATATATGTATATATGAAGAGTTCAGATGCAAAAGCCTCTATTTGAAATTTTCTTCTAGAATGGTCATTTTTATCAAGGTTGTTTATTTAAGTTCAGTGATTTCACTTAAATGGCAATGATAATTACCTATTAATTGTTGTTTAAGTGAAATTACTGAACTTAAATATACAAGCTTGACAAAAATCATCATTAAAGAAGAAAATTTCAAATGGCATTTAGAGGCTTTTGCATCTGAACTCTTCATATATATATATATATATATATATATATATATATATATATATGATAAAGAAGACAGCTTAATCCAGAATAGTACAATGTACAAAATGCCATTCTTCTCTCTCTTGTGTTTTTGCTGCCGGCTGCACTTTTGCAGGCCAAACCTTCTTCAAGTTCTGCTTAGTAAGACTTCACTGGCCTTCTTCTAATGAGCTGCCCTGGCAAACCCAACGGTCCAACCTATCAGGAAGTAATCACCACTCTAATCTGCCATAAAAATGATGTCTCAGCATAGACAACAGGTGCAATATAGCTGATCGGTATTCCGGTGGGACGAGACTTCCTTCCCACAGAGAATGCATGGTAAGCAGTTCACCATCAGACCCTGGAGTGATCACATTCAAATGTATTCACAAAATCCACGTGAGAAGGATTATTGACTCAATGTCAATGTACACTGAAATCCTCAAAGAGTAAATTAAGATTAACCCACAACATTTATGGCTTGTTTGCTTTATGCTTTTTAATAAGCTAAGGCATTGATTAAGGTGCTCTATCTATTCCAGCAAAATCACTAAACAAATGTCCCTTATTCCTGATATGTAAGGTACATTAGTATGGTGTTCCTAATAATTCTTTATGTGAATGTGTATACAGGAAAACAGTAATATTGTGAAATAATATTACAATTTAAAATAATGGTTTTCTATAATTATATACTTTAAAATACAATTTATTTCTGTGATGAAAAACTGAATTTTCAGCATCATTAGTCCAGTCCTCAGTGTCACATGATATTTTTGCTCAGTATGGGCTTCTGAATAAAATTGAGGTGTTTTTCTCCTCGAGTTTGTGCTCTATATCTCACTATTTCATATATATATACTGTATATACACTCACCGGCCACTTTATTAGGTACCCCATGCTAGTAACGGGTTGGACCCCCTTTTGCCTTCAGAACTGCCTCAATTCTTCGTGGCATAGATTCAACAAGGTGCTGGAAGCATTCCTCAGGGAGTTTGGTCCATATTGACATGATGGAACCGTTGATACAAGGCAGGATGTATCCATGCTTTCATGTTGTAGACGCCAAATTCTGACCCTACCATCCGAATGTCGCAGCAGAAATCGAGACTCATCAGACCAGGCAACGTTTTTCCAATCTTCTATTGTCCAATTTCGATGAGCTTGTGCAAATTGTAGCCTCAGTTTCCTGTTCTTAGCTGAAAGGAGTGGCACCCGGTGTGGTCTTCTGCTGCTGTAGCCCATCTGCCTCAAAGTTCGACGTACTGTGCGTTCAGAGATGCTCTTCTGCCCACCTTGGTTGTAACGGGTGGTTATTTGAGTCACTGTTGTCCTTCTATCAGCTCGAACCAGTCTGGCCATTCTCCTCTGACCTCTGGCATCAACAAGGCATTTCCGCCCACAGAACTGCCGCTCACTGGATGTTTTTTCTTTTTCGGACCATTCTCTGTAAACCCTAGAGATGGTTGTGCGTGAAAATCCCAGTAGATTAGCAGTTTCTGAAATACTCAGACCAGCCCTTCTGGCACCAACAATCATGCCACGTTCAAAGTCACTCAAATCACCTTTCTTCCCCATACTGATGCTCGGTTTGAACTGCAGGAGATTGTCTTGACCATAGGTGTTTCTCAATGTCAAGGATACTTCCTTGGCAGGACGGGTCCTTCTAAGTCATTTCCTTCAGAGGCTAGGCAAGGGTCCTCTTTAGCGTTCGGAGAACACGTAAATGGAACAGGCTAGCAAGTGCACGTCATTGCGTCATTACATCAGTGAAAGGTCCGCTTCGGCGCTGCAAAAATCATTGTGCCTGTGTACTGCACTGTTTAAATACACTTGACAGTCCTTATTTTGTCTTGTCAGTCCTCATAGAAATAAATAAATAAAGGGATAATGTATAACCAGGCGGTTGTTATAGTGAATACAACCCCGCAAACTCTAAAGCAGAGGGGTCTTGATCAGCCAGTTGTATTCGCTGTAACAACCGCCTCGCTATACATTTTCCCACTTATAACATGGCTACCTACCAAATAAATCAATAATTTGACACAAAATATTGATTTAAAAAGGAGTTTATTCATTCAAAAACAATTATATTACCGGAGTTAACAGAACTAACGTTACGTCCATATAGCAACATGATCTAACGTTAGCTGTTAAAACACATGCAATTGTAAAATATGTGACCAACAAAAAAGGCTATGAAGTAAAAATTAAAAAGTTAATCACCAGTAAAAGGGAACAGCTTTAAATCCCCTCAGCAAATTTGAGCCGATATGTTAAATAGTTTAACAAACATTAAATAAATGGCTAAACTGAAATTATACTTGCTTACATTTGAAAGCATATTGCCGTTATCACTCCGACTCCGCTAAACGTCGACCATTTTTTATTTTTTGAACAAGATAGCAAAGCTGCGCATAGGATTGTGGGTGATTTAAGAGCGCGAAGGCTACACATATGCATCCTTTCCTGTGTATGGGATATTTTCCGAACGAAGGACTCAGTCCTTGGTTGAAATTCTGAGGATCCTCGACATTGGAACAGTCCTTCGACGGACGTCGATGACGTAGCATCCTCGAAATTCCGGCTTCCGAGGATCCTTCCTTGACATTGAGAAACGCCACATGTCTACATGCCTAAATGCACTGAGTTGCCGCCATGTGATTGGCTGCTTAGAAATTAAGTGTTAACGAGCAGTTGTACAGGTGTACCTAATAAAGTGGCCGGTGAGTGTATATCATCATAAAAGCCTGATTTATCAAGTGATACTCTACCCAAAACACAGACTTTTCTTATAAATATATATATATATATATATATATATATATATATATATATATATATATATATATAAACTGTCTAAATTAACAATAAACCGTGACATTTAACATTTTTCTCTCCATTTTCTGAGAAAAAAAAAACATTTAGAGAGTTAGTGACTCCGCCATCCTGGTGCTTTGTCTGCTCTAGCCCATTCAGATGAGTGGAAAAGCCTTTATTTATATGTGAGGCTGCTGAGTTCGTTCTCTGCACTGGCAAAAAAAAGTCTCTTCGGTTGAAACACTAATTGATATGTGCAACTGTGGTTTTCCCTTTCCTTTTTTTTATGAATGGGAGTTGTGGATTCCCCTCATGGGATTCCATAAATCTACTCCCATGTAGATGTATTGATCGCTGTGTGTTGGTCTGTCTCTGTTTCTCTGTCACTCTCCTCTTGCTCACATCCCTGCCTGGCAGCATAAATGATGTCCACGGTTACCATAGCAACTGGAGCAATAGGGGAACACTGTGTTCCTTCGATCTGCAAGTGGGTCATGGACAAAACGACACGTACCGAACCATATTGAGTGGCTGGTGCTCCACACGGCTTTGCTGGTGACCTATATCACTCGTCCACACAGGAATCCCCATCGGCTGCTAGGCTGAGATGGGTTTAGCACTCAGATGTTAGTGCACAGCATGACAGCAACTCGCTTGTGTAAGCACAAATGTCTCTGATTGTTATTTACAGCAATGCAACAAGCAATCTTCAGTCGATATCTCAATGAAAAGAGACTTATTTGGAGCATGTTTGAACATGTGAAGATTATTTAACCCAAGCTGCCTTTGGGTGCGGCTGGGATAATTATCAAATCCTTATTACAAAAACAGCATATTCTGAATCAAAGTGTTTTATGTTCAGTGACTTTAAAGGAACAGGAGAGCTTTATTGCATAACAATTCTTCCAAAAGTTCCACATAAAATAATTCTTAAAGGGTTATTTCACCAAAAAAATGAAAATTCTGTCAGTACCTTCGTTCATCTTCGGAACATGAATTAAGATATTTTTGATGAAATCTGAGAGCTGCATCACTCCTGCATATACTAGTCCATAGGCTTCTTGAGGGAATGAAACGGTAACACTTTACAATACGGGTGCGCTAATAAGCATTAATTCATGCTTAACTAATGCACAGATAATACTAAATTAATGTGTAACTAATGATTATTTAAGCTATTCATTAATGATTACCACATTAGAAACTAATTAAGAGTCTGTAGGGTTAATGTATTAGTTCATACATAAATTGTTATTAATTTAACATGTAAATGTGGATTAATTCCATAATAACTCATTTTTTAACTAATGGTGTTAATTAATATGTTAATTACCAGAATGAGCCAAAGCCTTTTATTTCAACTTCCAGATATGACAAGTACACTAATATGCATTAATATATGATTAATTACTTCATTGTTAGTGCAAATTCATGTGCAAATTACTACAATTATTAAATGGCTAGTTAATAATGATGTGCCCCAACAAGTAAAGTCATAACATAATGATACCTTTGCAAATCATTAGCTAATGATTAATTAAGGCACACAACTGGAAGTTGAAGTCCATAGCTTTGACTAATTAACTCATTAATTTACACTATTAGTTAATAAATATGTTATTAAGGAATTCATACACAATGACTCATTGAATTAATAGCAATTCATGTATTGCTTAATCTATTAATCATGTAGATTTTGTATTAGTTGCTGATGCAGTAATCATTAATTAATGGTTTAGTTCTTCATTAGTTATATATTAACTCGTGATTATCTGTGCAGTAGTTAAGTATGAATTAATGCATATTAGTGCAGCCGTATTGTAAAGCGTTACCAATGAAACTTTCCGGCCTCAAAAAGTTATTAAAGACATCGTTAAAATAGTCCAAGTGACTACAGTGGCTCAACCTTAAGTTTATCAGACGACGAGAGAACTTTTTATGCGCAAGAAACAACAAAAATAACAACTTTATTTCAACTATCATGTTCTAATACTTGTAGTATAAAAGATCGGTACTTTGTTACGGTATTTTGCCTCCTGAGTCTTTCTGTTAGAACTTCATTAGTCTTCCCAAGATGAACTAAAGTCTTATGGGTTTGGAATGACAAACGGGTGAGTAAAAGATGCCAAAATTTTAATTTTGAGTGAACTAACTCTTTAATTTGTTGCACTATCCCTTTAAGTGTCAGCATATTGACAGTCGCTCATCGACTAAAATGACTAAAATAGGTTTTGTCCTTCAGATCACAGTATGCAGCGGGTTTAAGAAGGACACACCCCATGGAGAGCTACTATTTCATTATGATCTCAGTGTGGTTAGTCTGACAGACTAAACTACTACATCATACTTGGATGCAGTCTTCATGTTTTACAACTTAGAAGTTCAACAAAGTAATGGACACCATCCCAAATCAAGGAAAAGTAAGGGTTATTTTCAACTTAATAGCTACGTACAACATATGTGGCCTGTTGTCAATTACCACAGACAACTACAGGCACTTTTATGAACAGATTTCAAAACCTTTTTTTTTTTTTGTTATGTGACATTTTTCCATGCCTTTATTATATATATATATATATTAGGGCTGTGCAAAAATTAATTGTGATTAATCGCATCCAAAATAAAAGTCTGTGTTTACATAATATATTTGTGTGTGCTGTATTTAATTATTTTGTATATATAAATACACACACATGCATCTATATATTTAAGAAAATGTGTTATTCATATATGAAATATTTATATTTATATAATATAGATTATGTATTTATAAATATATACAGAATTTAAGCGCAAATAATTCTTAAATATATACATGCATGCATAGGTATTTATATATACAAAATAATTATATACAGCACACACAAATATATTATGTAAACACAGACTTTTATTTTGGATGCAATTAATCGCAATTGGCTTTATGCCCAGCTGCACTACTTCCTGAACTTCAGCCAGCTCCTTGTTTCCTGTCTGCCATTATTGGCCAAATTGATTAATTCAGGTGTGTCTGATTATTGTTGCCATGACTACTGAGGCCAAGCACACCTGAATTAATCAATTTGACCAATAATGGCAGACAGGAAACAAGGAGCTGGCTGAAGTTCAGGAAGTAGTGAAGCTGTGCATATAGCCCATTAACTTTTGCACAGCCCTAATATATATATATATATATATATATATATATATATATTACTTTTCAAATTAGCCTGCTTTTATGTAGGTTTTATTTGTTTTAGCATTGCCCAGACTTTCAATCTTAAAACATTTATTTATTTATTTTTTAATCATGAATCATAATTATCATAAACAACATTTTAATATTAACTGCTTGAAAATAATTCAGTTCTCACAAATTATGACTGTTCCTCAAGTGACACAAAAAAAATAAATGAAACGTCATTGAGATATTGACAAACACGTCCATGCATCCCAATTTGAAAATAACTCACAATGTTGCTTTAATATAAGATTTTACCAAATATTTACTTGGTAATATTTATACTCATTACATGCATGTTCTGAGTGCACAAACCCAAGAACATGCTCATGCAGTTTTGACATGGTTTCTCCAAATGTCTCCAGCTGTGTCTTTGTCTCTCTTTTCGGCGTTTCATGCTGCGGCCTGGCACTGGTTTCCCCATAATCTGTAGGCAAGGACAAAATGAGAAACCCATCTCTGCGCCCAGAGGCCAGTGCCATACAGGAAACACATCAGCAGCGCGCCACAGTGGGTTTCTGGCACAATGATGTCTGTCATCCTCTGCAGTGTTTGAATGAGACTGGAAGACTGAGACATACAATCTGAGCGATATGAAAACAGGGACGTGCAAAATTCTGAATATGAGAAATTTGCTTTCAGGCAATGAGTGTGTGTTTAAACTGAACTGGCCATGCCCCACAGAAAGTTGAACTGGAATTACAGTAAGAGGCTTGCAATTCACAGAAATTCAAGGTAATGCATTCTGGGAAATTAAGCCTTGGCCTACTTCTTCCACCATGGTCCACAAAAGTAGGGCCTTGTACGTTCACCGAATTCTGGCCGCCCTGTCAAGGAAGCTTGTCAAAAACTACGGGGAAGCTTGTTGACGCTTTGAACGCTCTGACATTGCAGGGAGAAATGTCCCAACATGAAATGTAATAAACAGAAGAAAAAACAAGCAATACATTGAAGAAACCTTTTATAATGACAGCATTTTTATAACCGTTTTGGTCACATTTGGTCGGGGGAAAAAGAATAGTTACACTCTAAAAAATGCTGGGTTGTTTTAACCCAATTTTGGGTCAAATATGGACAAACCCAAAATGCTGGGTTAAAAATGTAATGTAAAAATTTAACCCAACGGCTGGGTTAGTCCATATTTGACCCAAAGTTGGGTTAAAACAACCCAGCATTTTTTAGAGTGTAGCTATTATTATTATTATTATTATTTTTTGCGGTCAAATCGGTGTCACTGTGAGCAAATGATTTGCATTCTCACTTTAAAACGAGCGTTCGTACACTCTAAAAAATGCTGGGTTGTTTTAACCCAATTTTGGGTCAAATATGGACAAACCCGAAATGTTGGGTTAAAAATGTAATGTAAAAATTTAACCCAACGGCTGGGTTAGTCCATATTTGACCCAAAGTTGGGTTAAAACAACCCAGCATTTTTTAGAGTGTAAATATTTCAAATAAAAGTTGCGCTCATGCGGCCCCTATAAGCAAACAACGTGATGTCATAAATGATATGCACTCTAAAAATACTGGGTTGTTTTAACCCAACTTTGGGTCAAATATGGACAAACCCAAACGTTGGGTTAAAAATGTAAAAATAAAAATGTAACCCAATGGCTGGGTTAGTCCATATTTGACCCAAAGTTGGGTTAAAACAACCCAGCAATTTTTTGAGTAACCTGTAGGAAACCCAACAACGGTGATTATAAGCTTCCTTTCCGTTTTCACAGAACTAATGATTTGGTGGGAACGAAAGGAGTGATTTAAATATATATATATATACTAAAAATGTCTTATTTGGTATAGACAATTATATGACTTGCAGTTCTTTTTAATTGTACTTTATTAAAATTCAAATTGTGATTCTGTTCCTCATCAGTGTTTTTGGCACACATTTTTAAAAGTGATAGTCATAATTTGAACGTCATTTATTTCCTTTTTTACAGCTGGTTTTGATGTCTTTTGTGTGCTGATGATAACATCACTGTTTGCCAAAGTGGGTAGCATTTATTAACTTCCGCTGGTCTTTAGAGACTATCTGATGCACAACCCAATTATGGTAAAACAATGGCGTCCTTATAAACAGGTAGGGGTGCCGGCACATCAGGCAACCTAGATAGATATTTAGGGGAGCTTTGTTTCTTGGCTTGCGGCCATATCTTGATGACATTGTAGCTCTGTCCTCCAAACAGTATGATGCAATGAAAGACAATCTTCCACACTGCAGCGAGCGGCCCTGCTCTGAGAGATACCTCACTACCTACATTATTCCTATGCAAGCGAGTCCCTCTTTTGTGCAGTTGTTCTCTACATATGTAGCTACAGAAGAATGCAGTAAAACTACGCGCGTATTCACCTGCATACTGGGTGCTGACGCTGCCAATGCTGGCCACAGTAAAGACTGGCATCCATTTACATCTTGCTTGACTGAACGGATTCTCAGATTACAGGAAATGCAAACACTGGCCTCTGGACCGGCACTTTCAGTGTTCTTGTCTTACATAACCGCAAATTGCTGGGCATTTACAAGCTGGAGGCTCCATTGTTGCAGCTCTATGTTCGTATTTTAGGGTTGTAAACAGAAAGGTTTTGTTTTACGGCCTTGGTATTTCCTCATGAATGGGAACTACCTGAAATGTGCATTTTCTTGTTGCACTATTGACCATAGTCATGACATTTTGAATTCAATGCAGATTAAAGTGAGGCTGTGAGGGGTAGATTACAGTCTTTACAATGGCAAGCTGTGTAAGGTCCTAGATCACATACTTCTCACAACTCACCACTTTTAAAACTTTCGGGAAGATGTTTCTTCGGCTGAACAATCGGTACACTGTTAAACGACAGTATTCTACTGTATTCTATCTATCCCTCACAGCCTTGTTTTCATTCATGGCAAAATGTTACATTAACTGCTGTGTACACTTTCAGAAAAGCTGTCAATGGGGCTGTACCTTTTCAAAAGGTACACTTTTACCCAAAGGTTGCATATTGGTACCTTAGTGGTACATTTTAGCACCTAAACTGCACATATTAACACCTAAAATGTACATATTAGCACCTAAAATGGACATATTAGCTCCTGAAATGTACATATTAACACTTAAAATGTACATATTAGCACCTAAAATACACATATTAGCACCTAAAATGTACTCATTATCACCTAAAATGTACATATTAGGACCTAAAATGGACGTATTAGCTACTGAAATGTACATATTAACACTTAAAATGTACATATTAACACCTAAAATGCACATATTAGCACCTAAAATGTACATATCAACACCTAAAATATACTCATTATCACCTAAAATGTACATATTAACACCTGAAATGTACTTATTAGCACCTAAAATATACAAATTAACACCTAAAATGTACATATTAGCACCTAAAATGTACATATTAACTCTTAAAATGTATATATTAGCACCTAAAATGTACATATTAGCGCCTACAATTTACATATCAGCACCTGAAATGTATATATTAGCAACTAAAATGTACATATTAGCACCTAAAATGGACAAAAGTTTACCTTTTGAAAAGGTACAGCCCCAGTGACAGCTTTTGTACCTTTTTTCTGAAAGTGTAAGAGTACAAGTCTCAAACCAGCAGTGATGCTATTGCAACTATGTCCATCAACTATATTTTGTAGTAGTGGGATTGATTATATGTGTTGTTGTGGTGCCTTCAGTCAATCCGTATTGTCATGACACCATTTCATAAATCTCTTGCATCAGGTTTCCATGACCAATGCTTTTGAAATGTGTTTATAATGTATGTTAATCAATCACTTGCTATAGACATAAATGAGAATGCTAACCAATAGCTATATCTCTGTCTGATTTGTCAGATAAGAAGGACCTTTTATGCATGGTATTTAAAAAAATGCAATTAACATCCTCATTATTTCTGTGGCAGTTAAGTATTGATAAATAATCAATTTGTCATATATTGAAAAAGCTATTCACTGTTAGATACTGCCTCAGACCGAGATGCCTGCATTATCGGGTAAATAAATCAATGTCACTTGCAAATAAGGAATAGGATAATTTCGCCAGGAATATCTCATTTTGTATTCATTTTTATTTCTGTATGCAACAGATGTGCCCAGTTAAAGCCATTGCATGAACAGTCGAACATCCCTGTACCCCCAATGTAGGTGAACTTCACTAATGCCTTCAACCGCTTAACCAAGCAAATGGAATTGCAAATGTACTTAATCAATTAAGCATCAATAACCCCAGCTGAGACTGTTTACCTCATCTGTGTTGCTGTGAAGAGAGCATTTTCTAGTCCGTTTGAAGCCTGCTTTCAACCACATTTGCAGCATACTGGCTGAGTCATTCTGATAGTTTTAGTTGTGTCTACAGCTCTGTACCCTACAGATTTCCTCTTTGTTTCTGAGTAAGTGAACTCATTTCAAATGTGCAGGTAGGTGAAAATACACTGAGCTGAGAGTATATGTGTAAAACTGCTGGAGCATGTGTGTATGAGGCACCCAGATGGCTCTTTCATAGCGTGTTTGTCTTGGATGTTTCCCCTAAATTCATTAGTAGAATAGAGTTTAGCACTGAAGGCATGGGTTTATTTCTCATGGAATGTATGAACTGATAACTATAAAAATAAAAACGAACATTTATTTTTGGTCAAAATACAGTAGAAGCAGCAATATTATTACAGTTTAAAATAACTTTATATATATATATATATATATATATATATATATATATATACTGTATATATATGGTTGAGGAGATTCCCCCCTCTATGTGAAGCGCTTTGAGTGTCGAAAGGCGCTAAATAAATGTGATGAATTATTTTATATGTATATATATATATATATATATATATATATATATATATATTTCAAAATGTCATATTCCAGTGAATTTTTTAGCATTATTACTCCAATCTTCAATGTCACATGATCCTTCAGAAATTATTCTAATATGGTTTGCTGCTCAAGAAACATTTCTCATTATCAACTGTGCTACTTAATACTTTTGTGGAAATGGCTAATTTTTTTTAGGACTAAACAGATATCTTTTGTACCATTATAAATGTCTTTACTGTAATTGTCTTTAACCATAATATAATGCATCCGTGCTAAATAATAAATTTTACATTTTACTGACCCCAAACTTAAACACTTAAATGTTTGTGTACCTTGAATGCAAAGTCACTTAGGATAAAATGCATAGAAATGTAGGACAAAGACACAAATCAGCTTGTTGTGGACATGTATACATTCATGTTGATGGTATAGCTCAGATTATTTGGCCTTGAAAGAATTTAATATGTTTGAATTCATATTAAGATCTTTTGATTTCATGTTTTGCAAATCTGACCGGCGATCTTTGAAGCAGTGGTTTTACCATTATTTTTTGTATTTGAATTTAGATCGCATATTATTTAAATACAAATCTCTCAATTTGCTTTGAATTGAATCTTTGCTTTCTAGGAGAATCAGTTGAGATTTTAAAGGAGTAGTTAACTCAGAATGAAACTTCTGTCAACCTCATGTTGTTACAAACTTGAATGCTGCATATTCAGTGAATTGTGGTTTACATTTCAGTCTGTTCCATCACATGACTTCAGGAGTCTTTTAATAGTGCACAAGTCGACCACTAATATTATACTTTTTATGGCCTTTTTGAGCTTGATATGTGTTCACTGTCATTGTTTAGAAAAGCAACAGCATTCAGGTTCGGAACGACATGAGGGTGAGTAAATAAATAGGTAATGCCAGAAATTTTGGGTCAACTGTGACTTTAAGGGATCTCATTTGTGTTTCGTCTTCCCCAGGACGTCCATGATGTGAAAGCGAGTTAAACGGTACCTGGACGTGCTCTTCAGAAGCATGTCTCGTACATTAATGAGCACAGCTGGGCGCCGTCAGCTCAGGGCTCTACCTCTTCTCCTGACTGTTTTTGACTGAGAGGCTGAAAATGATCCAAGGGGCAGCAATGCTTCCATGGCAACAATCTGTCATGGCATATGTGTGAGTGTCCTTCCGCTGTGATGTCCATTCCCTCATGTTTATGGCTCACACACACACACACACGCGCGCGCGCACGTACTTCAACCGGGTTTGTGTGTCCCTAGAGGCCGTCGTCACTGACCGTTTTTCCGGCCGGTGCAGGATGAGTGACATCCGCGAAAATAATAAGTTCAAAGAAGGATTGGATAATGTTCCCATTAAAACGATAGTATACTCAGTCAATTCTACTCGCCCTCATGAAGACTTTCGTTCATCTTCATAACGCACATTTTCTGTCCCTCCATTGAAAACCTATTTACCCAAACTGTCCTTTTATTCACATAAACATTGATCAGCGAACATAAACAGAAGAAATCGAACTTGCTTGATGTGAGAATGTGAATGCGAATTGAGCCTCCATTTACCAAATTTGAATGCTATATGTTCATTGATCAATGTTTATGTTTTGAATAAAAGCATAAAATCAATCTCAAAAGACTTGAATTAACTGCTAAATAGACTAAATAGGAATCTCTTAAATTCTAATAAAAATGTCTGTTCCGAAGATCAACGAAAGTCTCATGGATTTAGAACAACATGAGGGTGAGTAATTGCAACGCATTCTCATCCCAAGGCGTCATATACTGATGCTTTTGTATACATATAGCGCACATGGCACCCTTTAGCGTCACGGGATAGGGTTAGACCACTAGGAGGCGCCTTCTGCTCCATATATATCTGCGTTTCATATTGACGCTAAAGGGTGCCATGTGCGTGGACGCATTGGCAAAAGCGTCTGTAAATGGGTGAACTAACCCTTTTATGAAAGGGTTAGTTCACCCATACATGAAAACATTATTTCTGAAAATTCTCAGAACATTAAAATGTTTTTCAAAACATTTGTTTATGCAAACACCAGCAAAAACATTAAGGGAACGTTCCATTTTTATCATATTACAAATATTATGGGAATGCTACTTTCGAATGTTATAAACGTTATAAACAAATATTAGTGTGTGCAGTATGGAACATTGACGGCTAGTGGTTGAAATAGGTACTGCAGTCCAAATTTCAGGGTTAGGCCTATTTCAAGCTGCCCCCCTCCTCCTCAGACTCAACGCTCACGCCCGTGGCCAGATCTAGGACTTGCAACAGGAACGAGTGTAGTTGACAATGGACGGCGACGAGCCGTAGGCTACGTGGATTTATCCACGTTTTTATATGTGGTTATAGAGCTCGCAATGGGTCACAGGACTCGCAACAGGAACGGGTTGACAACGGAAGGCAACGAGCCGTAGGCTAAACTGTAAGTTTAGATGGATTTATCCACGTCTTTTTATCCCTGGTCATAGAGCTTTTCAGAAGGATGTTGAGGCTTTTTAGTCGGGTAGAATCTGCAATCTCTGACCTAATTTGCTTGCTGGCATCTGTGGTCACAATACGAATGAATTTGTACAATTATTTTTTTACGATTTTTAAAAAAAAAAATTAAGCATGAAGGTCCTCCCCTAACCCCTTTTCTAAACCTAACCACTAGGGATCATAAGAATAGGATCATAAGTGATCAAATTCACCAAAACTTAAATTAGTTATACAATTGCGTTTATTGTACAATTATACAATTGTGTTTATTTAAACGGAAACATATTTCCGTTTACGATTTTTTCGATTTACCACTGGTTTCGATGGCGGTAAATATGGACAAAAGAAGCTCACGTAATTTACATATTTACAATTGGAGACGACGGAAAAACATAAGCAGCTCTAGTTTCTGCTCTGACAGCTTAGAAATCAAGAATGGTGCGAGAACATTGTGTTTGGTACGTTTTTCATCTTCAAACTAAATTTGGTGCGCTAGTGCCCTTCCTTAGCCTGGGTTTCCCCATGCTGCGATTTTATTCACGCTGCTAGGCAGTCTGGATACCATGGACCAAATTTTCGCCTCAGCGAGGGGACCAATCACAGAAAGGGGAGGGAGCAGCAAGACGATGACGTCATCTATGCGACACCGAAGCAGTTTGTTTATACCTATGGATCAAACATGGCAGCAGACGCGAAGTTACCTTTCAATGCAGCCTTAGATATTGTTCTAAGTAGTTTAGAACACAAATAAATCGTCTTTGTCCTCGGCTAATTTCGGTCGCTCTACATACGTCATCTGGTATTATTGAACCGATTGGCTATGAGCTACGTACAGGCGCATTTGATAGACATTTGTAGCACCCAATAAAAGGCTCTGGGCATTCATAAACCACGCCTAAAATAGGAGAAAATGAACGTGGATCCCAGACCACGTCTCAATGTCAATGTTAGCCAGGCTAGCGCTTCCTGTAATGTAGGTGGTCATGTGGCTGTTCGAACACTACGAAAGCAATCCAGTTGAACGTGTTTTCGACTACCTCTGGAAGTGGTCGAAAGTGGACGAGCCCAACTTTTTAGACTGTATTTAACATCGTCCACGTGTGATCCGACAGGGCCACTGATGCCTGCCTGTGTATGCAGATAAAGATAAATGATAACCGCAAACTCCAGCTTGGCGTGTGGGTCACCCTTTTGTTCCAATGCCTCATGGTCAATCATGGTAATGCCATTCAGCAAGGCGACAGTAATGCACTCCGTATGCAAAACCTGCCACCGGTATGCTAAACAGGATTTACAAGCACAGTATCAATGCAGCCTAATTTCTACAGCGGAGCACTGGAAGTATTGTCAGTAGATTTAGTTGTGGGACCTGAGAGTATGCAACAACATCTCTGAAAAAAAGTATATCATAATGACTTTCTTTTCTAGTTGCTGCACTTTGGTACGCGTCTGTTCCTCCGGCGTAGCAGCAATTACTCTCCGAACAGCTCGGATATCTGCCTCCATCCATCATTGGTTTAACGCTTCTCGCCGTGTTAGTAATGATCGTTCTCTGCAGGATTATGCTGTTTCTGCACCTATCTAATTAGGTCCTCTATCTGATAGCGATGTGTCTCGTTGAAAATGGGGCTGTTTTGTATTAAAATATGATTGATTGCCTGGTTTGCTTGCTGTGCATCCTCGGGAGTCGATGTTGCAGAGGCATCAACCTCGATGAGTCATGAGTAAATGACAGACTGCTTGTACTGTTCCCTTCAGTTCCACGAACACAATGGGCTATGAGACAGTGGCACGTACACGCACAGACCGAGTTAAGATCCATTTAGAGATGGAGACACAACAGTAATGGAAAGTTGGGAATCAGCTTGCATGCCCCTTGTTCTTCTTTGTTTCTCTCTCTCTCTCTCTCTCTCTCTAGCACTTTCCACATATATAGTACAAAATATTGTCTGGAATGTTCTTTTTCAGCCAAGCATCAGTGAAAAGAGCTGCGTAACCTTCAGAAAATGTTGATTGTCTACCTTGGGAGGTCAAACTAAATATGATATGTGCTGTTTTGTTGTATTTTATATGAGGCTTGCAAACGTTTTCAACAGTGCACTTTGGGAGAGGTCAAAAATAAAACCCTGTTTTTTTTCCCTATGATTAAATAAAAATATATTACTATTATATATTTAATGAATGGGGATTGGATTGCATATTTACTCTGTTACTCAGCAGAGGCTAGCTATTTTTTAGCCCAAGTGTTGGTTTATTATTTATATATATATACTATTATAAACCATATATATATATATGGTTTATAATATCAAATTCATATCATTTTCAAGCTTTTTCCAAAACACACATAGGCCCTACACAGTATGTTATAGCCTATATTATATTTTTTTTGCTATTTTGTGTATACCTTTAAATCATGCAAAAAATATGGAACGATGCGCGTTCGTGACTCTCTCTCTCCGTAACTCGTTCATCAAAATGAACAAATCATTTTTTTCCGAGTCAATTTGTTCGTTTCGTTCGTTTAATGAACCAAATGACTCGGATAAAGATTCGTTCGTTTTGATGAACGAGTTCGAACCAACAGGAGAGTCACGAACGAGCATGACAAAACAGAGCAAGGCGACCATTTGAGCTTATAAAACTTAAACTTTGTTTATTTATTTATTAAATGAGGGATCGTTTTGCTTTATATGACCCTTATTCATCGTCTGGAATCGTTTAAAGCCCTTTGAACAGTTTGCAGTTTGCTCTGAATGGACCTTAAACCGTTTGGTTTCCACTCAAGTTCATATGGAGAAAAATCCTGGAATGTTTTCATCAAAAACCTTAATTTCTTTTCGACTGAAGAAAGAAAGACATGGACATGACATGGGGGTGAGTAAATTATCAGATGGTAATTATAAACAGCATTTCAAACATTGCTAATGGCATTAACAAAAAGAGTCAATTTGTGCATCTAATGCTTAAGTAATTAATCAGTAATGGGACCTCTATTCTTTTTTCCTTTATTTTGGCTATGTAAAGCAATTTAAATGACCATTTGTATGTAATGTGAAACATAAATAACCTTGGCTGCGTCTGAAATTGCACTCTTTGAGTAACTTAGGTAGCTAGTTATTTTTTGCAAGTGTGAGCACTAAAAAGGTAGCTATATTCTAAATAGTATTTTTAATGTGTGTAGTGACTAATCTGGACATAGGCTACATTCATGTTGTTACAGTCATGTGACCTGACCTCCTTCATAAATCCTCTCCCGTGGCCTCATGGGATAGAAAATAACTGTCTATTAAATGCGCATTGCGCACTTCAGAATCTCACTGGAAAAAGTAGGTCATCCGGGTACTTTTTGAGTAATCTTTAATGAGTACTGTGAATTATTTTTTTCACATACTATTTTCACCTGTAGTGAAATCGTAAAGTTCGACAGGAAATGTACACATTTGCTTTCTGTATTCACCTTGTTTCATGTCATTAAATGACTACAGAGGTTAAAAACAAAACACACTTCCTGAAAGTGTCATGTGGGTGGGTGAGGGATGAAGCGAGGACTCAATCGCAGGGAAATGAAGGCTTTTATTAATATAAATATAAAGCAAAATACAACCTGTTGTTGTTGTTGTTGTTGATGATGCCGGTTGTTGTTTTCAATGTCAATGTACACAAATATATGTTAATAATATTCAAATATTTGCATACAGCACCTTCAAGACCACAGCTACACAAGAGGGCCAACGGCTCTAGCATCCTAAATGACCCATGTGCGATAAACAAAAAAGAAAACTATCGCTCAGAACTTTTTATTTGCTGGATTGGATGATGATTCATTGAGTCTTAATTTTCTGAAAAAACATGCAATCCTGCCAAGTGCAATGTATGGAACTGAAGCGTATTGCATTCAATTGAAGAAAAAAATGACTCTTTTTCTGAATTAATGAGTTAATTATCTCAGAATTACGAGATAATTTTTCATGGAAAAAAGTTTTTGCTCTGTTTTACTGAATTAACGAGTTAATTATCAGTTGATAATCTCAAAAACTCATAAATAAAAGAAAAACAGAGCACTTTTTTTCCATAAAAAATGATCTCGTAATTCTGAGATAATTAACTCATTAATTCAGAAAAACGCTATGCTTCCGTAGCAATGGGCATAAACTGCATCTAATATACTCCTTTTTGGAAGCTCATCTCATTTATGATTTGAGTGGATCATTTAAATTTTTGAGTTATAAACTACTCAACCACAGAAAACAGGAAGTTCCACCTGTCTTCTTTTCCATACCTCTCGAGTCACGCATACAGTATAACCGAATGCTGTTAGTTTCGAGATGCTGTAGTAAATCAAACCAGTCCTCTAGAACGAGACCTTAATTAGGTGCAGTTCTGTAAAGCAGTTTAGTCCTGCTCTGTCTGGCACGCAGTTGCTGTCGGGAATAAATTGTGAATGTGTGTTGTCAAACAGTGAGTAAATCTAATAAAGCCATGTGAACAGATGTATGCATTCTCTCAGATCCAATTCTATTGAAATTCACAAGGCCTCCTTTGAAAGTATCATCAACAGAGTCAGTTGACCCAGAAAGGTTTGGAGGAAGTTGAACGTAAATAAGGGAGAATGTTTGTCTCTGTTTGTGTTCAGATATGTAAAGCAGACAAGGCTTTGAAAGGCCGGAATTAAGCACATGAGCAGCTTTACATGTGTCATTTTTTTTTTCTTTGATTCATAGTTTATAGTTGAACTAGAGTTTTACATTATTTTCTTTTTTAATTTTGTTAACAAAGTCGAGATGAAAAAGATGAACCGTGATTCACTGAAACATGCATGAAAATATAATTAATATAGATATGAGTATTGATGGTACCCTCTAAAGTTCAGTACTCATGTATTGAGAAATGTTTATATCAATATAAAATTAAATGTAATTTATCATGTTTTTGCCATGCATATACTTTTTAGCTAAATTTTTTTTTTTGGTCAGCAGAAACATTATTTTAGTTGTAAATATGCTGTTTTAGTTAAGTGTAAAATTGACTACAATTAAAATGACATTCAGTTCAATTATATGGCAGTGATATACAGCTATAATATGTTAATATGGCCATCAATGTGTACTTACATTTACGAGTCATTAAATCATGTTTAATCTGGACTTCTCTGTGCATTCTCTTTGAGGTGGACCCCATAGATGACTGACACACAAGAACGGTTTGACCTAAAAATATCAAAATTGAAAATACTGCGGAAACAAAGACACCTACATCTTGGATGCCCTTGAGGTAAGCTAAAACATACCAAAAATTAATCTCAAAGTGAACTATCCCTTTAATGTCAATCCCTGATGAATTCAGAGGTTTGTTCAAGTTCCTAAGCCTTTGTTGCAGTAGAAGCAATAACAAGACATGTACATTTTCCAAAGAAAATGTGAGTGCTGCTTACCGTGGCACAACTCAACACTAGGCAGTTACTAGGGTCTTTTGCGTGATTGCTAGAAAGCTAACTCACAAGTCTGTGCAATGTTCATGTTGCTAGGGTGCTCTAAATGGTTGCTAGGGCGTGGCTAGACAGTTTTCAGGGTGATATTTAAAGACTACCTAGCAGTCTGAGCCAAAAGAGGCCACTCATTTGTCTCTATGTTGTTCTGATCCAGATATATACATATTTTCAATGGAAGTCTATGGGGTGGTTGCCCAATTTTTCACCCACTGAATGAACATAATGCGGCTGATCGCTTATAAAAGTCATAAAACACACCTCTCCTCACAATTTGACACCTCAATATTGTCAGTCAAATGGATAAAAGTGTTTTAAAATGCATGAATCACATATTGCTTTACTATGTTGCTTTGGATTATAAAGCAACTGCTGTGTGAAGAATGATTCATGAAAGCATAAATGTAACTGCATCTGATTATTAAGGTTCTGGGGCTTGTGTTAAACACAGCATGAAAAATATGAGCATTAATTGGGGAGGTCAAAGATTCCAGGCTTGGAATGTGACCTCTGACCTGTCTTCTGAGAGACGCAGCAGGCGTGGAGGTGAGGTTAATCGGCCCTCGCAGGTGACGCGGTCTTCCAGCCGACACGTGCACGGACGCAGCCCACCTCAATCCTTCATTTGTGACTGAATTGAGCAAAAGGAATTTGATTCGACTCGTCTCTCTTCTGAAACCTGCCGGGGAAGGTCAATCCCCTCATTCTGTAAGACAGAAAAATCAACGTGACACAGCCTCAAAGAGCGGATCAATTCCTATTCACGCGTTAAGCCGCCCGCAGTGAGAGGCTTGGAATTCAAGCCCAAATGTAATTTAGCGTACGGCAGTCAAGGGTGAGTAATATGACAGGAAGGATGGTGATTTAAACAGCTTTTACATGACTGGAGCACACCCAAGGAAAGACTCCAGATTTATTGCCAACAGTTGAGGTGATGCATTGCTACTTTTTTTTTTCTCCCGTCCCATTCCAATCGGTGGGTTTCTAAGTCTGAGCTCAGTGTTGCATCATGTCTAGATAAACGAGACAAATACAGCAGGCGTCAGGGTGGTCGTGGCAAACATGCTTTCAGTCTCAGAGCTTCACTTTTCAGTGTATTTCCTTCCTTCGGTCTCTCTACGAGATGGACATGTTGAAGCGTTCAGTGTGTGCTGAAAAGTTTTCCATTCTGACATAATTCACATGTGACTCTTGCATGGGTTTCATAAGTTTAGCACATTTAGTTTCAAGTCAGTAGTGATGTTTTTGCATAAATATGTTATATTTGAAATGGAAAGGTGCTGTTAAAGGGAAAGGAAAGGCACTTTTGAAAAAACTTTTGCTGATAATTTACTCACCCCTGTGTCATCCAAGATGTCCATGTCTTTCTTTCTTCAGTCGAAAAGAAATTAAGGTTTCTGATGAAAACATTCCAGGATTTTTCTCCATATAATGGACTTCAATGGGAACCAAACGGTTCAAGGTCCAAAAGACAGTTTCAGTGCAAACTGTTCTGTGATGCGCTTCGTATTTGAACTCGTTAATCAAATTGAACGAATCTTTTCCCGAGTCAACTCGTTCATTTCGTTCGTTGAATGAGCCAACTGACACAAAAAGATTTGTTC
The DNA here is from genome assembly GCF_016745375.1 of Pimephales promelas. Next base: position 6,279,898 of record NW_024121521.1, read on the forward strand.
ATTTTGATAAACGAGTTCGAACAGGAGAGTCACGAACGCGCATCACAGTACAGAGCAAGGCGAGCATTTGAGCTTATAAAACTTAAACTTTGTTATTTTTTTTTTAAATGAGTGATCGATTTGCTTGATAAGACCCTTATTCATTGTTTGAAATTGTTTAAAGCCCTTTGAACAGTTTGCAGTTTGCACTGAAACTGTCTTTTTGAATCATTTGGTTCCCATTGAAGTGCATTAGATGGAGAAAAATCCTGGAATGTTTTCATCAAAAACCTTAATTTCTTTTCGACTGAAGAAAGAAAGACATGGACATCTTGGATGACATGGGGGTGAGTAAATTATCAGCAAAAGTTTTTTTTTTTTTAAAGTGAACTACTCCTTTAATTTACGCAAAAAGTTTGGAACAGTTTGTTCCCGGCTGTACAACTTTGAACATAAAAGCGGATGTATTGCAGAATGTCTGAGCTGCTGGTTATTCAGCATCATTGCTCCAGTCTTCAGTGTCACATGATCCTTCAGAAATAATTCTAATATGCTGATTTGCTGCTTATTATTATTATTATTATCAATGTTGAAAACCGTTGGTTTTCAATTCTCTGCCGGATTCTCTGATAAATACAAAGTCTGAAAGAACAGCGGTTTTTTTTTTTAAATAGAAATTTTTGTAACATTATAAATGTAATTAGTCACTTTTGATCAATTTAATGCAATTGAATGCATTTAATTTATTTTAAACCAAATTTATAAAGACAGATGTTCTTGCTTCCATTGAATCACAAGCTGCTCTTTACCACAGTTATCAAAGAGTTGATATCTTCAAGGAAATGTCAACCTAAGTGCTAAACCACAAAATCAGTCAACTATATTAAACCCTGCACTGCATTTCTGGTCCAGCAGCAACAATAACAGAGTGCATCAAATTGGATTCCAGCTGAGGCACGTGAGAAGAGCTTTCAGGCTGAATGCAACTTTAAACGATTCCCTCCGCCGTGCTCTGTCTCTCTTTGTATCCGGAGAACAGAAGTTGTCTCAGGTGATTTATGGAAGCGTGAGTAACAGGCTAATCTGCTGGGCTGGTCAGTGGTTGGAGGTCTTTGTGTGTTGGCCTCAGGCACTGTGGTCTTTAATGGCTGAGGCTCCACGCCATCATCTGCTTCGCATTGGTGAGCGGTGCATTGCATTATGGGGTCACTGAGGTTCTCCTCCTCATGTTCTCCTGTGGTTTGGAGGGTCTTCACAAGAGCATTTGAGAAACCATTGTGGAGTTTGTGCATATTTAAGACATGCCGTGCATGAAGAATGAATTGAGGTTGCTATGCATAATTGCAAATGCTTTCTTGCATGGTTTCTGCATCTGATTAACTAAACGGCACTAACAGTTAATACGTTCAGTTATACTGAACAATAATAATGATGGACGGAATTTGCATGAGGATGCAGCAGACTAACTTTATCTGGTAAACCGTATCGGTGCTGTATAGCGTTGCTCCATCATTATGTCTCCTGAAAAATCACAAATTCCTTAAAATCGCCTCAAACTTGCATTAAAGCCTGCATTTGGCGATTAAAGCTCATTCTGATTCAGATTATTGTGATCTAGACACCTAAATTGGCTGTTCAGAAGTATGCTGACTACACTGTGTGTCTGGATAGAACGCATTCTCCACCATTTAATGTATTGCTATGAGCAATAGAAACACATTTTTCATATTTTATTCTGTGAATAATAGTGAAGTTAAAATCACCATAAAAAAACAAAATTAATCAGTCTTATTTTTTGTTATATCCATATAAATCTTTTTGTTAATTATAAATCATTTAGAAATACATATATCATGTGCCTCGTAATCTTTCATCAGATTAACTCTCTCTTGCAGGGACATCTCTACTCTCCTCTGAGGATGTGTTTACCGGACGCAAGGGCGGGACAAACTATCAATCACATGAGACCGACCAATAGCAAACCACTATCATCCATTCAATTCCCAAAGTCCCACCCTATATTTTTTCTTGTTTAATGCTGCGTTCATGTGCTATGGTAATTATGGTAAATACCAAAAGCCGACGTGGAAAATGCACATGAACACCCCCTCATGTGGTATTTTCCACTGGGCAACTCGTAGAATATTTTGATGGACGAGTTCCCGAGATGAGATAACCTTTGATCTTTTCAAAATGGCGGAGAGGACCGCGAGAGTCGTGAATGGTAAAAATATATACTATTCATGATCTAGAAAACATACAGCATATTATTTACCTTTTGACTTTTGATAAATCATTTTCTTGCTGTTGCAGTTTTAGCTAAATAACAGGTCTGGATCTCCATCTTTTTACCACATTACCACAACAAAAGCACTTGAACGCAACACACTGGTAAATACCAGTTCACAAGTGGAAAATATTTGGAAGTAATGGAATAGTCGAATAAAGTCGTTATTAAAGTTTTTTTTTTTCGCACAAAAAGTATTCTCGTCGCTTGACAAACTTATATTTGAGCCACTGTTGTCACATGGATTATTTAAACATTTTCTTTAATGACTTTCTGGGCCGTCAAGTTTCATTCCCGTAGGAGCCTATGTAGCAGTGATCCACCTCTCAGATTTAATCAAAATATCTTCATTTGTGTTCCGAAGATGAACGAAGGTCTTACAGGGTTGGTACAGCATGGGGGTGAGTAATTAATGACTTAATTTTCATTTTTGGGTGAACTAACCCTTTAATACTGAAGGAGCTTTATATATGTATACAGTGATAGGCGTCGTATTCCTATGGGTAGACAGGTGAGAGTCAGCTGATGCGAGCTTGATGAACCTGACACGCTTGATTTAAGTGTGGCGCAACTGTTAGTTAATGGACCCCTCAGTGTCTGAAGTCTTTTGCATGTGAAGTTTGAAGATGCTGTATAATCAGGACTTATTCTTTGTAGCATCATAAACAGCGGTTTTATCATGCAGACAGTTTTCTGTTGTGTATTTCATTGAGGGGAACAGTTTCCGTGCGGCTGAACGCTATAAAACCTGCTGGTGCTGCCATAATTACTCAAGCCGCTATGATGCATTTGGACTGCGTAAAAATGTGCCCTGGAGCACGCAGGAACACATTGCTGTAACCTCAATGCATGTTCAGCTGACAGCAGAAAAAGAAAGAGAGAGAGAAACAGTGAGAAAGAAAACGAATAAGAGAGAGAGAGAGGAAGTCCTGTGATGACTCAATGGTAAATTGATTTGGGCTTCGAGTGGCAGATGAGTCAGAGTTTCCACTGTGACCAACTCTGTCTCTTTCTCTCTTTCCCTCTTCCTTTGTTTGCATGTATTTAAATGTGTGTGTGTGTGTGTGCGCTAAAATTCATTCAGTGACCTAAAGTGATGTCCAGTCTAGAAAATTGACGTCTTTGCCCTTCATTCAAATATTATATATATATATATATATATATATATTTAATATTTTAATATTAATATTTACAGTATATTGCATATTTCTACTTATAGATTCCTTTTTATTATTACATATTGAGTAATATTAAGATATTACTCAATATATTGGACATACAACTTTATGTCAATTTATGCTGCTATAAACCAATGCATTTAAATGGCAAAATGGCTGTTACAAAAAAAAAACAAACAAAAAAAAAAACATAATTCTGAAGGACCAATTTGTTATTTTTAATGATTTAGTTACCATGTTGTTTCAAATCGGTACATAAGGAACAAACAAAAAAAACGAGAATATTTGAAGTTTATTTCCACATAAAATAATATTTCATGGTGGTACAGCTCCAAAAAGATACTATAGAAGCACATTTTCTTCTGTTTGACTTACATTTATTCATTAAGCAGACGACTTACAAATGAGAGCAATAGAAGCAGTTAAACTAACAATAGGACAACAATATGCAAGTGCCAGGTTAGTAGTGTTAGTATTAATGGATCAAATGTTGCTGAAAAAGATGCAGCTCTGGTTGAGTTGGGCAAATCACTCTAGCAGCAGGAAACAGTCATTGTAAAGAGATTTTGTGCCTCTTTGAGATGGCACCACAAGATGACGTTCACTTGCAGAGCGCAAGCTTCTGGATGGCATGTAAGTCTGAAGTAATGAGGAGAGCGCTTCTGAAAGTCTTCTGAAACCATATGATAGTTTTTGTGACTAACTGGTATTTCCTCATAATCAACTCCATCGAAGCTTTTAAATAGACTACAAAAATGTTGCCGTTACATTTGATCTGGGTTTGAGTTGGACTGAGTTTTGCAGTTTCCTGTCTTGGGCTATGTTTACACGGAAACGATTCTGAAGAGAAAACGCAAAAGTGGCGTTGCGTCATCTTTTTTATTCTGCGTTTAGACGAGCGTTTTGTGTGGGAAATCCGCGTGCAAATGGAGACTCAAAAGTGTGTGAAATTCAATGTAGTATGCACTTCAGGCGGCTAGGAGTGCATACTACAGCAACACCAAGTCCACGCGCCCGTGTACAACTTTCACCGTCAAGCAGACTTTTGCGTTTTTACCGTTTACACGGGAACGCGGCGGTGAAGCGTTTTTAAGATTTCCACTCTGGAGGGTGGTTTCACTTTTTTGCGTTTTTGAGCCTCAAAAACGGCGTTGCCGCGTAAAGCAGGCATATCCGATAAAATATTTTTATGTTTTCACCCGCGAGCGTTCTCATGTAAACAGGGCCTTAGTTTATGTTTCCTTTGTTCATTGGTTGCCATGGTTTCTGACATGTGTTACACCTGTCTGTTGTTAATTGCCTTGTTTAGTCCCTAGTGTTTCCCTGTGTATTTATAGGCCTCATTTTCTTTTGTTTCAGTTGTTCTTTGTCTGTTTGTCTGTCAACGTCAATGTCAAGTGGTTGCTCTGTTTGCTCAAGTTTTTGAGATTGCCAAGGAACCTGAGAATTTTTGTTAATAATATAGACTGCTGTGTATCTGCTTTTTCATTCTCTGCTGCAACCATGTGTGACAGATGTGAGGTTGTTAAATGCAAACACCATTGGATCTGGTATGCCATGTGACCAAACATCCATTTAACGTTAAATGGTTAGTTCACCCAAAAATTATTATTACTCACCCTCATGTTGTTCCAAACCCGTAAGACCTTTGTTCATCTTAGGAACACAAATTAAGTTCTTTATAATGAAATCCCTGTGCTTTCTGTTCCTCCATTGAAAGCTATGCAACTACCACTTTCAAGCCCCAGAAAGGTATCTTCCTCTTCCTCACACAAAGCAATATGTCTTCAGAACAAATTGGACTATTTAGCACTAGTCTACTGTATGGTCATAGTTCAAAACTATTCTATTCTATTAACAATTAATATAAATGAACTATTTTGTGCAGATGGACAAGGAAGAGTTTGGAACTATATGCACTGAATATTAAATTCACATCACATTTGTCAACATGATATGGAAACCTCCCTATGTTCTTAAAAATAAAGCTGTCAAAAAGTTGGTTTGACCGTAATGTTGTAAAAGAACCATTTTAGTGCAACCCTGCAGTGAACAGTTCTTGAAAAAAACGGGTTTTTTGTTTTTTTTTGAATGTGAAGAACATCTTAATAATCTAAAGAAGCTTTTTCCACTCTAAATAACCTTTAGTGCAATGTAAATGATCTGTGGATGTTAAAGGTTCTTCATGTGGGACTCTTATCTTGTTTTGATTTCATGAATAGTTGCCCTTGGAAGCATGTCAGAGATGGTTTATGGCCATCAGGTTGCTGGGGCCTACGACTGGCTGATCATGAATCAGACGTAGGTGGGTCACGAATGCTCTCTCTCAGAATGAGAACGCTCTGGGTGAGTGGGAACACCAGCTCTGAATATGTGGGCTGAGGCCACAAGCGCTACAAATAAACACTGGGGGGATTTTGTTCACTGAAACAGCAGTGTTATGCATGTATAAGCTAGAAAACGGGGTACTTTTGTTTGTGTAAACTTGGCAGCATTTATTTAATTTATACAGCAAAAACAGAAATATGGCGAAATATTATTACAATCTAAAATAACTGTTTTCAGCATCATTACTCAAGCCTTCAGTGTCACATGATCCTTCAGAAATCATTCTAATGATGATTTGCTGCTCAAGAAACATTTTTTATTATCATTTTGTTATGTGTGTGTGGAGAACTCATTGGTCGCATTTGATTATTTAATGCACCATTGCTAAACAAAAGTACTAATTTCCTTTTTTCCAAAATAAAGAAGAATTTTAAATTCCATATTTTAAATTTAAATATATATATATCACATTCAAAATTGCAAAATATTGTGTTTCAACAGGTCTGTGAAAAATTGACAACTATTTCTAGGGTTTACAAAGAATGGTGTGAAAAGGGAAAAACATCCAGTATGGGGCAGTCCTGTGGGCGAAACGCCTTGTTGACGCTAGAGGTCAGAGGAGAATGGGCCGACTGATTCAAGCTGATAGAAGAGCAACTTTGACTGAAATAACCACTTGTTACAACAGAGGTATGCAGCAAAGCATTTGTGAAGCCACAATACACACAACCTTGAGGCGGATAATACCCCACCGGGTACCACTCATCTCCACTACAAATAGGAAAAAGAGGCTACAATTTGCAAGAGCTCACCAATTGGACAGTTGAAGACTGGAAAAATGTTGCCTGGTCTGATGAGTCTGGATTTCTGTTGAGACGTTCAGATGGTAGAGTCAGAATTTGGCATAAACAGAATGAGAACATGGATCCATCATGCCTTGTTACCACTGTGCAGGCTGGTGGTGGTGGTGTAATGGTGTGGGGGATGTTTTCTTGGCACACTTTAGGCCCCTTAGTGCCAATTGTGCATCGCTTAAATGCCACGGACTGCCTGAGCATTGCTTCTGACCATGTCCATCCCTTTATGGCCACCATGTACCCATCCTCTGATGGCTACTTCCAGCAGGATAATGCACCATGTCACAAAGCTCGAATCATTTCAAATTGGTTTCTTGAACATGACAATGAGTTGACTGTACTAAAATGGCCCCCACAGTCACCAGATCTCAACCCAATAGAGCATCTTTGGGATGTGGTGGAACGGGAGCTTCGTGCCCTGGATGTGCATCCCACAAATCTCCATCAATGCAAGATGCTATCCTATCAATATGGACCAACATTTCTAAAGAATGCTTTCAGCACCTTGTTGAATCAATGCCACGCAGTTCTGGAGGCAAAAGGGGGTCAAACACAGTATTAGTATGGTGCTCCTAATGATCCTTTAGGTGAGTGTATAAAAAAATGGTTTAGGGGTTCATGCAAACAATAACATTTTAAACATTTTAAACAACATGGGGGGCTGAATAAATAATACAATTTTTGAGTAAATTTAATGTAACCTGAAGCTTTTAACATTAACTGTGAATATGCTATTTGCCAGCTACACTCACTTATTTGGCAATCTCAGATGGCCACTCCGAACACACTGACCAGCTGATTCTGCAGTCCTCCAGTGGTCATCCTGACCTGTGTCTGGTGTTGCAATGGCTGTAATGGCAGCGTTCTGATAAGACGTGTATACATATAGCACACGTGTGAGTTCTCGGGGAGATAAGCCTCTTTGATATGGCGTCTCCTCTGATAGCATCTCGATACATGAGGCAAGCTGCTAACTGCGAAGGCGACACTTGTTCTTACAGATGCAGAGATAACGGCAACAAAGCGTCACCAGTAGGAAGAGCTTCACTTTATTTGGCTGTGAAGGTGATAAGGGATGCTCTATTATTCTTTCCCCTTTGTTGCCACGGATACAGCAAATGAAATTAGTGAGCCGGGGATCAAAACATGACGTGTGTTTATCTTTAATGCTCGCTGTCTGCTCTCATCTAATGATAGAGTCAGGAAAATATCAAGAATAGAAACATAACTCACGTTTGTGTTGAAAATATTGAATGTTCAGTCTCTTTCAGAAAATGTTTGTTATTTAGGACATATGCCTATTTATTCGGTAGTCATATTATAATCTATTTATTTAAGCAATTCACACTTAATGTACAGTCATTGTCATATACAATAAACTCAGAACTGGCCTTGTATGAAATATAAAGTTATATATTTTAATAAAAAAAAGATTTGAAATTATTTTATTGTGTGAGAAGAAAGGTTGCAAAAGAAGAAATGGCATGGTATAGTTATTAGTTGTATTTAACCGCTGAACTAAACACTTCTGCAGACACGTTGCAGTTTATAAATGAAAACGTAACATCAGAATTAGTCACCGATGTAATTTCAGATAACTGTGGGTGGAAGATCTGTGTAGACAGAAACTAACCACAGCTTGACTGTTGTTTCAAGATGAGAGCGGTACAGATACATGCACAAATGCCCTTTGAAAGACAGACAATGTTAGACTATTTTAAATGCAACTAAATGTGGCCTTGACTTGCTGATATCTTTTAAGATATTGATTCCAGTCCTGCTTGCATTGTTTTAGCAACGAGTAACGTGGCATGGCCCAAACATGGCCTTTTATAGACAATACAGATCAGTAGTTTCACCCAGTCATACTGTAGACTTCATTATTTATTTCATCTAGTCATATTGTAAAAGCCATTATGCGTGATTTAGTCAAGTAACCTAGAACATGTTTTTGTATCAACACTGTTTCATATTAACCAATCACTGGCCTTTGATTTTAAGAATACACTGTAAAAAAAAAAAAACAACAACTAAAAAATTAAAACCCAAATTAGATCAATTGTCCCAAATAGATTTTAAATTAAAAAGGTTTGTGAGTTCCCAGCATGCATTGCAGCATAAATAAAGGTACTTTAATTAGAGATAGTAGACATGTACAGTAGGTGCATGTCATATGCTGCGTTCCAGGCAGGTTTTTGAGCACGTAAATCACGACTTCAAACCACGACTCACGACTCCAAGCCAGTCACGCCAAACTACCTGAGCGCAAGGTAGCTAGATATAAACAAACCAGTCACCTTATGGTTATGCGCATTTGTAATAATTTCTAACGCCAAAGGTGCTTGCTCCTTGTTTATTTGAAGGAAACAGAGGAAGAAAAACGGCACATAAGGCAAGATAATTTTTATTTTACTTTATTTGCATATTTGGAAATGCATTCGGTATGAATTTTTCCTTTGCACTCAAAACTAGTTAACGTTATATCGTCCTAAAGTGTATTCTCACCGTGTACCGCCTGCAGAAACACTGCCTCCGTAGGGGCTGCCATTGTTGTTTTGTATGGTTTCGCGGGCGCTATGTGACGTCAGAGCTCGTAACTGGGAGTAAATCGATCTAGTACGAGTTGACGGGTGGGAAGTCACGGGTTTGACTGCCGTTCCAGTGTACTTTCACGGTTATAAGGTTGGAAAAAACCCGGGTTACTTACAGGTTGCCTGGAACGCAACAAGAGGCCCTGTTTAGTATTAAGATGCATTTTGATCGTTTGGATCATGTTTAAGTGGACGAGGGAGACACATTCCTGTTTACACCTGGTGTTTTAATCCGTCTCTTTTGACCTCTTTCAACCTCTTCTGTCTTGATTTCTTCGGGGGGAGGGTCTATGGGCGGATGGATGAGCTTTTTCGGATCTTTCAATCTAATGGACAAAATAAGCTCATTTAATTTACAACTGGAGACGAGTGTTCGCGCGTTCAGTCAGTAGGCGGAAAGTAGACGTCATATTATGGGTTTGAACGCGTTCGACCACATGAGTGTTTACACAACGAAAACAATCCAGTCAAATGTGTTTTCGACTACCTCTGGAAGTGGTCGAAAGTGGACGAGCTGAAGACGTTAAAGTCCCCGTAAAGGCAATTCTACAAAAAAGTTCTAAACGTATTATAATTGTTACATATGTATTGCTAAAACATATTACAAAGACTGTGAACTGTGAAGTACTGAAATGTGGAGTTAACCGTTAAACAGTTTTTCACCTTTGCAATTTTACGGATTGTTTGGGCGGGGCTAAAACAGTGCTCGATGACGCACTGGAGCCCATGAGCTCCTGGACACGCCCCTATTTGATGACGCACAGAGTCTGATCTCTCCACTAACACACAATAACACTCCCTGAGCACATTCGCCAACACCCGCCTCTGTAGTGATCATTTTACACTGGATAGTTTTATAAACTTTCCTCAGAGACAACTGGGATTCACTGATAATCCACTGTTGCTGGTGAACGCGGCCGAAACGACTATCTCCCGCCTCAGTGTTCACCCTCCCGTCGCGAAAGCAGTTTCACCTAATATCACTGTCGAGCAGTGGTGGAATGTAACGAAGTACAAATACTTCGTTACTTTACTTAAGTACATTTTTCACGTATCTTTACTTTACTTAAGTAGAATAAATAGTGCCTACTTTTTACTTTTACTTCGTTACATTTTGCAGCAATTATTCTACTTTCTACTCCATTACATTTCTACAACTTTTGTTACATTTTCATTATATTTTCTGATCAGTTTTTCCCCTGCCAAAACGTAATCGGACCGTCCGTTCGTTGCACGTTTGTCTCACCAGTGACGTTTGGTTGCCATAGATACATAAACTAAATGCGTCTCGCACGCAGTGTGTTTATCGTGCAATTTATACGCGAAAATTTGTTTTTACATGCATAGGAAACACACGGTGTGTAATATCAGATAGGTTTGGTTAGGATTATGGCAAGCCAAGAGGTTCAGAATTACACCATAAATTAATCGCGTTTACTGCCAAACATAGTTATTAACATATAGTAAGGATATAGCATGGTTTATATTGCCTAATTGCAAGCTTGTTTCAGAAATGGTGACAACAATTTTTTTCCATCATTATTGAACATCATTATAGTATTAGGTTGAATGAGTTAGAATTAAATGTTTTATTAATCATTAGAAAATAGTCATTAAGAGAATCAATTATTATGCAAGTACTTTTACTTTTAATACTTAAAGTACATTTAAAATCAGGTGCTTTTTACTTTTTACTTAAGTATGGTTGTCATTGTGTTACTTCTACTTTTACTAAATTAAATATTTATCTGGTTATTTGTACTTTTACTTAAGTACTGAGATTCAGTACTTCCTCCACCACTGCTGTCGACAGCTTTCCCGCGAGTGGGCGTGGTTTCAGCACAGTTAGCGAACACGCCCCCAGCGTTTGAGAATAGAGATAACTGCTCATTTTTTTCAAGATTTTGATAGCTTATTTTATGTACTTGCTGGCTTTTTTGTATCATTCAAATTTGGCTGGGTGGCTAATAACACATTTTTCTGTGGTGTGACAAACTCAGAACACATACTTAATTTTGACTTTACAGGGACTTTAAAGCCGGCTGAAGCTAATTTTGAGCTCTCAGAGTGCACCAGATTGAGCATTTAACCTTAAAATGTACATTTTCTTCCGGGGGAGCATGCCCCCCAACCCCCCTAGAGGGACAGAGGTCCTCCCAACATAGTTTTACAAAATCCTATGGCAACTTAAGTCAAGTCAAATATATAGAGCTGATCAATGGTATGATGGGGCAAACACAGATCATTTATGCAGCATAGTACAACAAAGTTGCTTTTAAGTCAATCAAACAGTTAATGCCAAATTAAAATGTCCTTGGACAAACTACATTTGGCCTGCCTAAGGGAGGGCCTACAAGACCTTGTGCCCAGGGCCTTATGAATTCTTAATCTGGCCCTGCTCAAAGATTACACAAAATGCAATAGCCTTAACATTGGACTGTATGAACTGAAAGTCTAAGAACATTTTGTGACCAGGGCTGTAATTTCACCCAGTCATGCTGCAGAAACAATCAGTGTAGTTTCGTCCAATCGTACAGTACGGTAGGTTCTCCGGGGAGTCATATTTCAGAATGGGGTTCTTGGCATCTTGTTCTGAATGAGAATGAAGGCAGGCCACAGGCTGGATGACTCACAGTCATTGATGAAGAGCTCAGATCCTGTGCAGGGACCACTGGAACAATGCCTCCCCTCTCACTTGTGCATGGATGCTCTCTCGCCCAATGTTTTCAATCTCTTTTTATTTTTATTTCTTACCCAAAACCTTTGAATGGTAGTCTGTCGTGGTTTCCTCGACAATATTAAGCAGGGAGAATTCATTTTTTAGCATTGATAATAATATATGTTTCTTTAGCATCAAATCATCTTGATCTGCCGTGCATCTGCCAGGCTTATGTTCTGTTCAGTGTGTTTTAGTTCTGTTTCCTGTGACCTAGTTTCCCAATCAGTGTCATTCATATTCCCATATATGTTTCATTCTGTTCACCTGGTGTTCTTTAATTATCTCATTAGCTCCCTCGTTTAGTCTGATATATTTACTTCCTGTTTTGTTCAGTTCTTTGTCCTGTCTCGTCAATGTTTCATATGGTTGCATTATCCTGTTTCCTGAGTTTTCCTTACCCGTATGATTTACGAGTTTGGATTAACGACTGCTGATCTCCTTTGTCTTTGTGCGCTTTGTATATAGCCAGCGACCGTGACAGCATCACAGGAGTAAAAGATATTCAAATAAAAACAGTTCTTATAAATTGTAATAATATTTAACAAAAGTATTGCTACTGTTTTTGCTGATCAAAAAAATTATGCCTCGGTGAGTATAAAATCAGAATTATTTGCATGTAATGGTAACACTTTACAATACAGGTGCACTAACATGCATTAATTCATATTTAACTAATGCACAGATAATCATGAGTTAATATATAACTCATGAAGAACTAAAACAAAATTAATGATTACTGCATTAGCAACTAATAAAGAGTCTATATGATTAATAGATTAAGTAATACCTGAATTGCTATTAATTCAATGTGTCAATGCTTATTAATTCCTTAATAACATATTTTATTAACTAATAGTGTAAATTAATGTGTTAATTACCACAATTAGTCAAAGCTATGCACTTCAACTTCCAGTTGTCTGCTTTAATTAATCATTAGCTAATGATTTGCAAAGGTATCATTATGTTATGACTTTACTTGTTGGGGCACATCATTATTAACTAGTAATTTAGTAATTGTAGTTATTTGCACATGCATGAATTTGCACTAACAATGAAGTAATTAATCATGTATTAATGCATATTAGTGTACCTGTCATATTATCCGGAAGTTGAAATACGAGGCTTTGGCTCATTCTGGTAATTAACACTGTTAGTTAAAAAAATGAGTTATTATGGAATTAATCAACAATTACATATTTAATTAATAACAATTCATCTATGAACAAATACATTAACAGACTCTTAATTAGTTCCTAATGTGGTAATCATTAATGAATAGCTTAAATAATCATTAGTTACACATTTATTCAGTGTTATCTGTGCATTAGTTAAGCATGAATGCTTATTAGTGCACCCGTATTGTAAAGTGTTACCCATGTAATGATATATCACTGTAAAAAATAATCCTGTAAAAAACGGTAAAGTACTGGCAGCTGTGGTTGCCAGCATCATACCGTAACTATACGGTGTGTTACTGTTTTTGTGTTAGAGCATAGATCTGTTAAATTAAAGTTTTATACTGTAGCTGACAATACAGTATTTAGCTGATAATTTCAAAATCAGTAACACACCATATTTTTACTTTACGGTATGATGCTGGCAACCACAGCTGCCAGTAGTTTAGCTTTTTTTTACAGGATTATTTTTTACATTGAATCCTGTAAAAAAAACGGTAAACTACTGGCAGCTGTGGTTACCAGCATCATACCGTAAAATATATGGTCCGTTACCGTTACAGCTAAATACCGTTTTGTCAGCTACAGCTATATGCTGTTAAATTACAGTATATAACAGTAAATTAACAGCATATAGCTGTAGCTGACAAAACGGTATTTAGCTATTTATTTCAAAAACAGTTACACACCGTATTTTTACGGTATGATGCTGGCAACCACAGCTGCCAGTAGTTTACCGTTTTTTTTTTTTCAGGATTATTATGTAAATACCTTTAAGTACTGTGGTATTCCACCATGTTTCTCACTGAAAATCCCAAGCTTGCCACTCATATTAACGATATATATATATATACAGTATGTGTGTGTAAGGAAAATTAATTTGAGTAAAAATGAGCTAAAACATTTTTATTTATTTTAATTTTTTATGGTCTATTACATTTTACATGCAGAACACTGTTGGCCTTTGCAAACCAATTTCCATTTCAAATAAAAAAGATTTGCACATTTTTAAAGTTAGGAAGGCAGTTAACACTCATTCGGATCTCCTGCGATTAGTCACTATATTTCAGAAGGCACAGTTATGCTGTCTCAGTCATTACGCTGCCATAGCCATTGTTTTTGTTATTTATTACAGAGGCATGATAATTATGTTGGCAGTACTATTTCAATGGAATGTGAGAGACCAATAGTTAAGGATGGCAATTCTCCACGGAGACAATCAAAGCCTCTGCGGCCGGCAGTTCTTGTGCGTGTCAGCACTATAGTTGCTCCCAAACAAAATCAATGCAAATGTTCCTTTTGCACGGCAAAATAACAAATTTGTATATTTACTGCATCAGTATTTCATTGCCCTTTATTGCTTTTTGTGTTTGTTTTGCTGTTGTTGTGTTTTCTTGTTTATCCTGGCCACAGAAACTTGGCTACGGTGTGTTTTGTGTCCGCCGAGCTCATACTGGTGAACTTCTCTTCTGAGCGTTCATTTATCCGCCCCCGTATATAGCTTGATTCAGTTCGGCCCCCGCCTGTAAGGAATGGCACATTGAGTCGAATGTTATTGGAATCCATTTGCTTTATTCACTTGCGGCGACAACAACCATATCAAAGTAATAACAGCGAATGCCCTCAGAAGTCTAATGTGATTTCCACTATGGCGGTTCAATATCTTCACATGCACAATAGTAGAACATGCTGTGGCTGTAATATGAAGAAAACGCATCTTAGGCTTTCTTTTGCTTTATTGGCGGTCCCATCTGGTCTCATCTTTCCTATATCTTTGACCCCATCCTGATGGTGTCAGGAGATCACAGCGCTGTTGTATTTTGACAGCAGTGCATTTCCTTGGCAGAACATAAACAGGTGTGATGTCCGCGGAATGTGCCGTTTATATGCGAGTTTCGTCCGACGGAGGAGACGGTATGTTGTTTCCACTGCTGGCAGAGGAAAGGGAAAATTCCTATGGGATGACAATCGCATTGGTAGGCACATCAAAGGCCTTCTGAGAACAGAAGGAAACAAACTGAACTCCTTTCACTTCAAATTCCAAACAGATGTTATTTAGGACAATTTAAAGCACCTTTGAGAAATGTTTTGCTATCAAACCTCTGATCCGATGCTAGTATTAATCACTGATTCTTGAGTGCTGCATGCGAGAAATGTTACAGGAATGTAACGTAACTTTGTGTCAAGTCATTATTTTCAGAGGCTATCTATTGAATTGAAACAATAGTCGAACAGAAAATTGTAGTGGTGATGATAAACAATATTTTGCATATCACACATGTATGCAGCAGCCACTTAGAGGATAATTCCGGTATTTAAACCTTGAGTCTATTTTGAATGAAATAGAGTGGTGGATTTAGAAATTTTGACAATGGGTCCTGTCTCGACTTTTTGACTATTTTAGAATCGCCTGTGACAGCTTTAGACTGGGTGTCTATGGGCATGCACAAACATGTCCATCCATTTTCAAAACTGTGCAACTCACCGAGTGGTTGGTGGTGTTCGTTGATGTTCTGAAACAAGTAGCGTAGCGAAATACCGTTTCTGTCGTGTTTTATTTGTCATTTTTTTAAATCGCATTGATGTCTGCTGGAGGACTCAGTGCTCGTTGATATTACTGGCAGTGTCGTAGTACTCGAGACTCGGACTGGTCTCGGACTCGGTCTCGAGACCATATTTTAATGGTCTTGGTCTTGTCATGGACTCGTGTCCATTTGGACTCGGAATTGACTCGTACTCGAACATTTTTTTTTTTTAGGACTCGGAATTATTCCCGAGTCCACTCGAGTTCAATTAAAAATATTTTTCATGATTATTAATGTATGTTAATAAAATATTTCTTTAAATTGATTGACACGCCCAGTGATTGCTGATTTTCTAGATTTTCAACTGCGCATGACAAATTGTAATAAAATTACTTTTAACACCACCTACTATGTGGCCTTTTTAACCTAAACTGATCATATTTTTTAAACTCTAAGTAAATTCAGAAAAAAAAAAAAAAGGATTTCTCTAAGTAAATAAAAGTAAATTAGGTAATCAACCCTCACTGGTCTCGGTCTCGACTCGGACTCGACCGTCTCTGGTCTCGGACTCGACTCGGACTCGACCGTCTCTGGTCTCGGACTCGACTCGGACTCGACTCTCTATGGACTCGGTCTTGACTCGGACTCGACTCTCTCTGGTCTCGGTGTCGACTCGGACTCGAGTGAGGTGGTCTCGACTACAACACTGATTACTGGCTAGCTACCGGGAACGGAAAGGGGTCTGTTTACATTTGGTTGTAGTCTTTTCGCTCGGTTCTCCGTCTTGCCATATTCGACTGTGTCTGTGACTTTTTTTACGCTGCGCTAGACACCGTGTTCCGTACAGCGTCCTGGTTGTCGCCATCAAGTGGTCGGGAGTGTGCTAACGCTTCAGACTTAAATATCGAGTGGAAGTTTATACGCGGTTGTGGGGTATCTGAAAAAATAGTTCCACTAAAGCAAACAACACGATTGAAAGCATACATTGCGCCGGTATATTTTTTCTTAATCATCAACGAACACCACCAACCACTCAATGAGTTGCACAGTTTTGAAAATGAACGTTAAGGGTTGTTTTAAGGACATGTTTGTGCATGCCCATAGACAGCCAGTCTAACGCTGTCACAGGCGATTCTAAAATAGTCAAAAAGTCGAGACAGGACCCATTGTCAATTTCTAAGTCCACCACTCTATTTCATTCACAACAAACAACAAAATAGACTCAAGGTGTTAAATACCGGAATTATCCTTTAAAACGATGGTAATTTGAAACATTTTTAAAAAAACAATTCAGCAATAGATACTGTAGATCGATAGATCGGAAATAGTCACTGACATCACAGAAAAACAAACGAAGACAACAACAAGAGAGCATACATGACGTATCAATGGCCGATTATGCGTTTAGAGCTCGTATAGATACAGGTACACAACTCTTACTATACCTGGCCTTTCTATACATCGGTAACCTATACCTACGGCTAGAAGGCAGGGGGATAAAATATTTGTAGAGTGGGTAGTCTCGCAACACACACAACCTTGAGGCGGATGGGCTACTACAGCAGAAGACCCCACCGGGTACCACTCATCTCCACTACAAATAGGAAAAACAGGCTACAGTTTGCAAGAGCTCAAGAAAATTAGACAGTCAAAGACTGGGAAAATGTTGCCTGGTCTGATGAGTCTGGATTTCTGTTGAGACATTCAGATGGTAGAGTCAGAATTTGGCGTAAACAGAATGAGAACATGGATCCATCATGCCTTGTTACCACTGTGCAGGCTGGTGGTGGTGGTTTAATGGTGTGGGGGATGTTTTCTTGGCACACTTTAGGCCTCTTAGTGCCAATTGGGCATCGTTTAAATGCCTCAACCTACCTGAGCATTGTTTCTGACCATGTCCATCCCTTTATGGCCACCATGTCCCCATCCTCTGATTGATGGCTACTTCCAGCAGGATATTGTAATCATTTCAAATTGTTTCTTGAACATGACAATGAGTTCACTTTAATGAAATGGCCCCCACAAAAAACAAGAAACATTTCTGATTATTTTCAATGTTCGAAACATTTGCTAATTGCTAATGCTGTTTAATATTCTGGTGGAAATTGTGATGCATTTTTTTCAGGATTCTTTGAAAAGTACAGCATTTATTTCAAAATGTATTTATTTTGTACAATTTTAGCAAATTCATAAAAGTATATAATGTTTTACATCTCATGTTAACACATGGAAGATGACTAGCTACAAGAGTATTTTTATCAGTAACCTTTTTGCTTTTTGACATTTCTTTCAAAAATACATATTTTAATTTGAATAGAGTACAGATTTATGCTGGTGAGTGATAAATAATAAGTTCGATAAAAAGAAAATTAAATGATATGGTACATTTATGTAAAAAATATTCTCACGATCATCCATTTCAAAGTGTCAATGTTGCTATTTTAGAAACCATTTTATGAGACTTAGTTTCTCTCATGTCTCAAGAATCAGTAAAATATTCAATCATCTTGTATCCATAGTTAAATTACTATCTGAGGATTCGGAAGAATAAATCTACTTTTTGCAATCTCACGCCAAACTGCTCTGACTGCCTTTTTAATGACAGAGTACTTCTAAAGGTGCTGACTTTACATTTTCCCGCAGTGAAATGTCATTCATTACTATGCAAAATCTTATCTTGCTTAATCAACTGTTTCTAAATGTCTTTCGCCTCTCATAGGTATTCAGCGGTGAGCATCTTACCTTCCAACTAATTGGTCTTCTTGAAAGATAAAACCACAGAGAACTTTCTCACAAGATCACACACGACTTCCACCTTACGTGAAATGATAACGCGGGCCTGTTGTATTAATTGACACTCCAGGGCCTTAAAAGTGGCAGTCCATATATAGTTGTCTAACAGAATTAATAAAGTTTAAGCATTTGTGCCTTAAATGATTTGATTTGTATTAGATGCAAGGTTAATTAAACACATGCTCCAGGCTGGCAAGCGTGCGTTTTCCACTCTAAACCACCACATTTCTTCAAGGCATGAAAATTGCAGCTAGTTATGCTGGAGACATGCTCTTCTAATCATAATTATGGTAGCATTACTGTAATTTAGCCTCAACATGGTTAACTGGCAGGAGCACATGCCACAGGCCTGTTTTGATTCTATTGGGCTCTTGGATAAAACGGTTCTTGTTAGCGTCAGCTGCGATTATCATTGACCCTTCATCCAAGTGAAAATCTCCAGTTGGAGTCGTCGCTGATGGTGGTCAAGAGCTAAAACTTGGCCTCGTCTCAATCCATCAGGACTGAAGCACTAGTGAGCTCAGCAGCCAGGGATTTTCTCCCAGTCGCCATAGCAAGCTAGGAAAATTGATTAGGTTTCCGCCATAATGATGCGATGCGATGACATTATCATAAGGCTTTTTGCAACATGCTGCGTGTGGAATGAAAAATCACAAATGAGATCTTTTTTAATAGTTTCCCTTTGACAGAAATTAGATTTGGTGGGAAAACATGCAAAATTCCAGTCAGAAACACTCTCTTTTTTTCTTGCTGACATATCTTTTGAGGGTTAGATAGCAAAAATGGTTGAAATATAGGGGACTTACAATCTCATTGACATCACATATTTTTAAGACTAAATGTTCACATTCATTTTATAGCTCTATAGTGTGTGACAACAATTGATTCATTTGTGTCTATTTTTATTTCTTATAAGAAACAGTATTTAAAATGTGATATGTTAAAGGAGTAGTTCACTTTAAAAAAACAAACTTTTGCTGATAATTTACTCACCCCCATGTCATCCAAGATGTCCATGTCATTCTTTCTTCAGTCGAAAAAGAAATTAAGGTTTTTGATGAAAACATTCCAGGATTTTCTCCATATAATGGACTTCAATGGGAACCAAATGGTTCAAGGTCCAAATGAGAGTTTCAGTGCAGCTTCAAAGGGCTTTAAATGACACCAGACGATGAATAAGGGTCTTATCTATAGCGAAACGATCGGTCATTTAAAAAATAAATAAAAAAGTTTAAGTTTTATAAGCACAAATGCTCGCCTTGCTCTGTTCTGTGATGAGCGTTCGTGACTCTCCTGTTCGAAATGAACAAATCTTTATTCGAGTCATGACTCGAAGGGTCCTAGACAAGACCCTTATTCATCGTCTGGTGTCGTTTAAAGCCCTTTGAAGCTGCACTGAAACTCTCATTTGGACCTTGAACCGTTTGGTTCCCAATGAAGTCCATTATATGGAGAAAATCCTGGAATGTTTTTATTTCATTCTATATTATAAATAGAATGGACGGTTAACGCCAATATAGTTGCGTACAACTTGCTTTATTGAACATGACCAACATGGCCTGAACTCTCAGACATCAACAACAGAAGCTCAACCCCGTGTTACACGGAATACAGTCCGTACTACAACAATGACCATCCCAAAAGTTTTCATCAAAAACCTTAATTTCTTTGCGACTGAAGAAAGAAAGACGTGGACATCTTGGATGACATGGGGGTGAGTAAATTATCAGCAAAAGTTGTTTTTTTTAAAGTGAACTACTCCTTTAATATGCTATTGCAGTCTCTTTCAAAACATTTGCATTTCCCCTAGAAAGTTTGCGTTCGCCTGCAAAATGTTTGCGTTCCCCCAAGAAATTTTGCATTCTCTTGCAAAATGTATTTTTCCTAGAAAAACTTTGCCTTCACTGACAAAGTTTCTCAGCGTTCTCTTGCATTTTTTTTTCACACCCATCTCATATTTTTTCCATCACCATGTCCCATTAGTGGCTCCGTACCGAAGAGTTCAAGATGAGTCATCAGTATTTTATGACTGTTTTCATGCAAGTTGAAGGTTGTAAAGTTGTTAAAATGAACAATTTACAATTTACTGCTAAATATTTCATTTGATCATTTTGGTTTAAAACTTCTCTCTGTGGATTAACAAGAAACAAATATAGATTTGTTGCGGAATCACACGAGGGAGCACACCTCTACTCGGATACATTTGTAAAGCGGTTGATATTTGTGAGGCTAGTTTCTTTGAACCTACTGCCCTTGCACAATCAATGTCAGATAGCTGTGATTCAGATGGTCTGTCTGCCACCTGCACTGGCTGAGTAAATGTCTCGACTGCCAGGCTTCAAAAGCAAGAGTCAAAGAGATTTGTGTTTGTGTTTTCCCCGCACCGTCTGTCTGGCGGATAGTAACAGGTCACAGCTCGACTGATTTACACATAGGATGACTTCGTTTTACAGGGAGTTTGATGAAGACATTCTTGTACTGTAAAATTACAGTGGATGATCATGAGTTGGGGAAGAATTCTGATGTGAAGAAATAACTCTGTTTGAATGAGTTGCTTTGAATTGGTCACATCCCACGGGAAGATAAATTGAAATGATCCATACATACATACATAAATACCAGTGATGCGCGGGTCAATGTATAAACAAACCGCAACCGACCGACGTTTTCAACTACCCGCCCGCAACTCGGACCGCAAAAAAAAAGTAAAAAATATTGTACCCGACCCGCTTCCTGACCGCATTTTTTAAAAGTAGTAAATGCTCATCGGAGCGTTATTGGGCCATAGACGTGTAACAACACAGCATCGCAAGAAGACGTAGGCCTGGCCTACACATAACAAAGGCAAAGGCAGCACTTTGGTCATCATATTTCATTATTTCAGCAAATGTCTCCCACACTTTTACTCTTTCTATTTGTGTATTTGCGGAGCTTCCACTCCCCAGTCTTCACCTTTTCTCTTGCCGCCTCCATCTCTGCAGACTGTAGTGATCATAGACATGGCCGGTTCGTGAACAAATCGTTTTTTGAACCGGTTCTTTTTAGTGAACCGGTCGAACCTACACTAAATCGAACTGAATCGTTCGAAACAGTTCGCGTCTTGCGTCAGTGCTGATCCACAAGTTAGTTACTTACTTTCAGACATGCCTGACAGTCGCCTCCGAATCGAAATAAATCAATATCCTGAATTCTATTTTACTCCAGTAACTCCAACAGTTCACTGAACCGAGACATGTTGGTGCCACTGTTGAGAGAAGTGATGAGCACGAGCAGCTGATACTGCGCATAGATACTGCGTACTACCGAACGCACAGGGACAGCGGTTCTCGAATCACTAGTATAGAACCGAGAACTGTTTAGACTGAGCTTGTGTGTTATCTTCGTGCCAGTTATTCAGCCAATAATGTGTAGGGCTGTATATTTCATCAAAAATTGTGTCTAGTACTAATACAAATGTTTAATTGGCATCTTTTTTCAAACGACCCGACCGACCGCGACCCGAATATCATTAAAAACATTTTTGGATGACCCGTAACTGCGGGTAACCGCGGGTGACCGCAGGCACCCGCTCATTTCGGATCAACCCGCGCATCACTGATAAATACATATCCTTCCATCCTTCCATCCATCCATCCACTCACACACATACACGCATACATGTCCATTAAAGGGTTAGTTCACCCTTCGTTCATCTTCGGAACACAAATGAAGATATTTTTGATTAAATTTGAGAGCTGTATAACTACCACATTGGCTCCTAAGGGACTGCCTCTTGACGGCCCAGAAAGTCAATGAAGAAAATGTTTAAATATCCCAAGTGACTACCGTGGCTCAACTATAAGTTTATCAAGCGACGCGAATACTTTTTGTGCGAAAAAACAAACAAAAATAACGAGTTTATTTGACTATTCCTTTTCTTCCTTGTAGGCCAGAAACGAGAGTTCCTTAGATTTCCACGACGCATGCGCGAGAATTGAACTGAAGTAGTTGAAGGAGATCGCAATTCTCGCGCATGCGTCGTGGAAATCTAAGGAAGTCTCGTTTCTGGCCTACAAGGAAGAAAAGGAATAGTCAAATAAACTCGTTATTTTTGTTTGTTTTTTCGCACAAAAAGTATTCGCGTCGCTTGATAAACTTATAGTTGAGCCACGGTAGTCACTTGGGATATTTAAACATTTTCTTCATTGACTTTCTGGGCCGTCAAGAGGCAGTCCCTTAGGAGCCAATGTGGTAGTTATACAGCTCTCAAATTTAATCAAAGATATCTTTATTTGTGTTCCGAAGATGAACGAAGGTCTTACGGGGTTGGTACAGCATGGGGGTGAGTAATTAATGACTTCATTTTCATTTTTGGGTGAACTAACCCTTTAATCCATCTACCCACCATCCATCCATCCATCCATCAATGAATATATACATACATACATATCCATCCATCAACCCAGACACACACTCATACATACATATCCATCCATCCACCCACCCACCATCCAGCCATGAATACACACACACACACACACACACATCCATCCATCCATCCACCCACCCACCATCCATCCATCCATCCATGAACACACATACATACATACATACATATCCATCCATCCATCCATCCACCCACCCACACACACATACATGTCCATAAATCTATCCAACCACCATCCATCCATCCATCCATCAATGAATACATACATACATACATACATACATATATCCATCCATCCATACATCTATCCACCCACCCACCCACCCACCATCCATCCATGAATACACACACATACATATCCATCCATGCATCCACCCATCCACCCACCCATTCATCCATCCATACACACATACATATCCATCCATCCATCCATCCATCCACACTCACACACACACACACACACACACATACATATCCATCCATCCATCCATCCACACTCACACACACACACACACACATACATATCCATCCATCCATCCATCCACACTCACACACACACACACACACACACACACACACACATATCCATCCATCCATGCATGCATACATACATATCCATCCATCAACCCACACACTCATACATATCCATCCATGCATACATATATACATTGCATATCCATCCATCCATCAACCCCCCCCCCCACACACACACACACACACACTCATACATATCCATCCATTCATCCACCCACACACACATCTATTCATCCATCCATCCATGCATACATACATAGATACATATCCATCCACACACACACACACACACACACACACACACACACTCTCTCTCATACGTATCCATCCATCCATACATACATGGCAGTTAAATTAATTTGTTTGATTGTCAAAGAAACATTTAAACTCAGACAGTTCTACCTCAATACAAATTCAAATATTTGTATTCAAAAGAATTGAATTTGAATTTATAAGGCATTCTCAACCCTAGCATGCTCACACCTGCTCAACACTATTAATGATGCATTCATTCTTCCTTTTGATGGTTCAATAATTACATTTTTCAGTAAATAAAATCCCACTAATATATTTCGCTGGTAAGTAACATCACAATATGGTAGTAAAATATGGTGAATGTGTTTTATGTTGATTTTAAGACCAGAAACGACAGTTCCGGTCATTATCACCAAAGGGATGCAAGGCATTCCTCTATATGCTTTTAAATGGTGTATTTCACGTGAGTTATATATATATACAGACATGCTTTTTCTATTTTCTCATGAGGGTTGAATCGTGTTGCCATAGCATCTGTGTTAGCAGTATCTACAACCGATGCAAAACGCTTTGAATTAAATGCATCAGTTAACACAGAACTTGATGCAGTAAATCCGCTCTGGTCGAGGGACTCCTTTGGGCTCGTTCTCCGAATCTGTTTTGAGCTTATATTGCCTCCTGGACTTGTTCAGGGTCTTTCAAAGATCACAGCTCCACAATGAGACCTTCCTCCCAGCCTGCATTTTTATGCCGTTCCTCAAGCTTTCAGCAAGATTCTACATAATGTATTAAAGCTTCTCTGCCTGTCATTTATTTATGTCCTTTCTGCACATATTTTCACTCTTTGGGCCGTTCATACTGCTACAAAATAACAGAGTGACATTTGGCCGCCTTTATTCATTAATAAGCATATGTATTATAAAATATGACAAATGTATTTTGGCAGTGCTGTTGGTCCTCTCTGATGCCTGGAGATCAGTTCTTTCATGCTTTTGTTTGTTGGACTTTTTCTGTGTTGTTATTCATCCTGCGTGTCTGGAATCTGAGTCACCCTGTTCAATTCAAATGAAGCTATATGTTTTTTTCCTCCCGGCAGCGTAAGCCAAAAGGCTTGAGTTTGAAAATTGGATCTACGGAGCCGGAGGTTTGGACTGAAGTTAGCCAGCTACGGTATTTCACATTAAGTTTCGTTGGGTTGCACTTGCAGTGAAGCCTTTATAAACTTTTCAAAAATCTTTTTTTCTATTTCTAATAGTTGACCTAAAAATAACAAAATCTGCCATTTTTTACTCCCTGTCATCTTAAAGTATTTATAACATTTGGAATTTGCCTTTCTTGCATTTTCATTTAGCAAAGTTTGCAGTGAAGCCTTTATAAACACCCTGATATTTCAGCTAAATGGATGGAGTAGTTCTGTATGTTTCTATAGTTTCCCAGAGCAAGGCAAGGCAAGGCAAGGCAAGTTTATTTATATAGCACATTTCATACACAATGGCAAGTCAAAGTGCTTTACATAGAAGAAATTAAAATAATCCAAAAAAGAAATCAGAATAATTAAAACAGTTTCGAATAAAAAATAAGAAATAATGAAAAATAAAAGTTATGATAAAAATAAAATACAGTAAATTAAAACCATTTAGAATAGAGCAGGTTTCTGCACTTCACCCACCGTGAGGCGTGAGGCTTAAAATACAGAGATAGAGACATTTCCCGGCAGCAAAATTGCTTCATTTTCTCATGGGCGGTGTGGCTGACAGGCGTGAGTGCCATTGCTGTAGGGGGTTAATTAAGATTTTAGCCATCCACACTGACCTTTGGAAACTTCCAGGAGTGATCATCTTTACTTTCATGCAGTTGCCACTTTGAAGTTTCCCGATTTAGCACACTTTAGCAGAGACAACTGCACAGAAGAGAGTTAGAATGAGTCTATTTTGAAAATGAGGTACTTTGGTGAAGATAATCCCATTTTTACTTACACATTCAGTGTGGTTGTTTTTCTCTGTGTGACACAAAGTGGTTTGACCTAAATATGAGACTATAATATATCTCCACAGCCTCCATGCATTGTATTTGGGTCTATCATAGAGGGTGAAATGGAGTCATTTTGAACCCAATCTTCGGGAAGAATTTAAACCCAGCCAGGGAAATCCTGACCCACTTTGAGTTTGAAATAGTCAACAAGTTTAAGGAGTTTATAAGAGCACGAAGAGCTATTTTTTCAGTTCACCCTTAAAAAATAAATGTTCCAAAATGGGGTTTTCACAGTGATGCCACAGAAGAACTATTTAGGGTTCCCCAAACAACCTTTCAGTGAACAGTTCTTAAAATAACCATTTTCTTCTTTGTGTGAAGAACATTGAACCTTTTTCAAAAGATAATGGAATGAAATGGAAAAACACCATGGATGTTAAAGCCAGGGAAGGTGGTTTGTTCCAGAAACATTTTTTAATATGCTGGTTGAAAGTCTCTTCACGTCCTCATAGCAATTACTAAGTTAAGTGGTCTAAATTTATTTTATTTATGAAGAGTTCAGATGCAAAAGCCTCTAAATGCCATTTGAAATTTTCTTCTTTAATGATGATTTTTATCAAACTTGTATATTTTATTTCATTAATTTCACTTAAATAACAATTAATAGGTAATTATCATTGCCATTTAAGTGAAATTACTGTACTTAAATATACAAGTTTGATAAAAATCATCATTAAAGAAGAAAATTTCAAATGGCATTTAGAGGCTTTTGCATCTGAACTCTTCATATGTACAGTATATACTGTACATATGAAGAGTTCAGATGCAAAAGCCTCTAAATGCCATTTGAAATTTTCTTCTTAATATTTACTCACCACCCCCATGTCATCCAAGATGTCCATGTCTTTCTTTCTTCAGTCGAAAAGAAATTAAGGTTTTTGATGAAAACATTCCAGGATTTTTCTCCATATAATGGACTTCAATGGGAACCAAACGGTTCAAGGTCCAAAAGACAGTTTTAGTACAAACTGCAAACTGTTCAAACGATTTCAGACGATGAATAAGGGTCTTATCAAGCGAAACGATCGCTCATTTTAAAAAAAAAAAAACTTAGTTTAAGTTTTATGAGCTCAAATGGTCGCCTTGCTCTGTACTGCAATGCACGTTCGTGACTCTCCTGTTCGAACTCGCTCATCAAAATGAACGAATCTTTTTCCGACTCAATTCGTTTGTTTCGTTCGTTGAATGAACCAAATGACTCGGAAAAAGATTTGTTCATTATATGTTCATTTTCACTTTTTTTTTTGTTTTTTGTGAAACTCTTTACATTTTTTTATCGATCTGAATCTATTTATTTGTGAATTTGATATATTTTTGTTATTTGTGGATCATAATCTATTTTTTTGGAATAATGCAACAATTCTCACCCCATATGGTTGTAAGCTTAAATTGACATAAACGGTAAACTTGTCCCTCAAATCTGATTGGTTGATTGGAATGTTTTTACATGTTGTACTTGGTAAAATCACGTTCACCCAGCTGTAGTGCATGATTCTGGAAGAAAGGGGTTGTTTATGTGACAATCTCATGAAGCGTGGGCACACCAAGGCCATGAACTCCAGGAGAAACGCTATCGGCTCCCCCTTTGCAGTGTTATGTCAGGGGGTGGAATCTGTTTGGAATGAACAGTTCTGTCTGTGTTTCTCATCCAGCTGTGCATTCCATATGACGCCCTGCATTCCACAATGGAGAATTGCTCAATCCTGTATTCACTCACCTTCCACCCCCCTATACTCCACTTTGGGAAAGCGGGAGCTCGGGAATGCAAGGGGGAACTCACTTTCTCAGATGAACAAAACAGAAGAATCGTGACTTTGGCATTGGGCCGCTCACACGCAGTATGTAAAACATCCATACAAAGACATTGCCTTGCCTAATTAACTTTAACATTAAAAAATGCTTGGATTATGTCTTAAAGGAATAGTGCACCTAATAATGAAAATTCAGTCATCATATAGGCTACTTACACCCTCATGTCTTTAAAAACCACTGTGACTTCCTTTCTTGTGTCCAATACCGTAAAAGTAACCTGCACTTTAGTTTGAACGCTTTTTAAGATTTTCAGTGAACAATTGCTTCGTCTATTCCTCACACAAATCTAGTGTATGGCTTTAGAAGACATGAAACCCATTACACAAGTTGAATGGACTTTTATGTTGCTTTTTTGTCCTTTTAGAGCTTGTCAACTCCTGGTTTCTTTTTCCCTTAAATCCATGTGGGTTTGAAACAACATGAAAGTGAGTCAAATACAACAGTTTTCATTTTGGATGAACTGTACAACATTTCAACTGTGGGGTACATAAATATGTCAGTCTACCCACCATTCACGGTTACACACAATAAACACTGTGTGTGAATGTACCAGTGGGAGGCACAACAATGCCATTCATCCAAAACAAACACACACAAAAATAAAAATTCCTCAATGTAATCAGTTTTGAAATTCAACACCAACTCATAAAAATCATAACATTGAGCAACAAAACTAACAAGACATGATACAACTGGAACTAATTATACACAAACATAACACACAGCATTGAGTTTTTGTCACTCATCAGTCAAACTCTCATCATTGCGGTAAAACTTACATCACTTTATGAATGTCACACCAAATGAACGAGTATGATGTATGAGTTCTTGTGAAATAATGTGGCAGATATATGAGTCATATCTAAATATGACTTCATGGTCTTGAAATTGCAGGGTACAACAACATTTGTTGTTGAGGTCTTTGAGATTAATTTTTGATTATGATGCATCTTTTCATTCAACTATGTTTGCATGTAGGCCTATATATAATTGTAGGCCTATAGACCATTTCACAAGATGTAAACAACACTGGTCCAGAAGCACTTCCTGTTTCAGTTTTTTAACACTACATAAAAGCTGGGATAAAATACAACCAACAGAACATTTAAAACTGAATCAAAAAGTTAAACAAACATCTTTAAGATGTTTTTTCTTTACATGTGAAATAAAGAAAAGAGTTACAAACTGAAACAGGAAGTGCTTCTGGACCAGTGTTGTTTACATCTTTTGAAATGGTCTATATAAACAATATACTTTGTGTGTATTTGATTTTTTTTTAAAAAAAAACCCAGAATAAACAGTAATATTGTGAAATATTTCCATTTAAAATAATGGTTTACAATTTGAATATACTCTATAATTTATTTCTGTGATGCAAAGCTGAATTTTCATCAGCCATTACTGTAGTCTTTGGTGTTGCATTATCCTTCAGAAATCATTCTGATGATTTATTATCAATGTTGGAAACAGCTTAGTATTTTTTAGGAATCTGATACTTTTTCAGGATTCACTGAACATTAACAACAAAAATGAACCGTGACTGTACAAGCTGGACTAGGACGCTGTGTTTTTCTAGAAACAAACTTTGTTGCATTATTTTCCTGTAAAACGGCTTTGAAAAAACTGTATTGTTAAAAGCGCAATATAAATCAAAGTGACTTGAGTAACAAAAAAAAGATTGTTTAAAATGTGTTATGTTTAAAAGATAGCTGATATTTATCTCAGGGTTTATAAACGTATATTATATACATATATACATAATATATATACTGTACTGTGCTTAATTATAATCGCAATAAAGTTAATCAGGGTTTGATGTAATTTTCGCTTCATTGCACAAACCAACTGATATCAAAGTCCCTTTAAGGTTGACATTTAACACTCTCCTCCCCTCCTCCTAGAATTCACCATATAGTCAGATAATTTAGGGTGCTTCAATTAAATCCAGAGGACAACAATTATCTCACATGACTGCATGGATGGTTTGCTTGCACAGTGTGGATGTGTCAGCATCAAGCGAGCGGCCAATAGGAGAGCGTTTTAGGTGTGACGTCAGGGGGGCTGGTCGTGCGCGTGGAGCGCTCCAGTCAGTCCCGCGAGCGCAGTCAGTCAGTCAGTCAGCTCGTGTGTGCAGCTGACCCGCGCGTTCAATAGATTAGATTCCCAGCCACGTAAGTAAGATGATGATGATAAAGGTGGTGTCTTGTTGCTAAACAAGGGATAGGCCCGGGGAGAGCGTCGGCCGTCCCTTTTCGCCTTTGTCCAAATCAGATCCATCCGCCGGAGATCGTCGGAGTTTAGTTGCTCGCGAGGAGAAGGACATCCACTTCCCAGGCGTAACAAAAGGCGGCTCGCGACCTGGAGGAAATTTTTCCTAGCCATATTTGGTAGATGCATGGACATGATTCGCGTGGAGGCCCGCTTGAAAGCACACGGAGCGTCCTCTTAGGATATCTGAACACAGCTGGCACTTTTTTTTTTTTTGCCAAAAATATCTATTCTTTACCTGCTGCACGCCGAGCTGCACTGCATCGACCGTGACGTCACAACCTTTACATTATACCGCGCCGATATATTCATTTCTAGCTCTAATCACGAAACCGTGCTTTTCTTTGAGTGCACAGTGGTCATAGAGGTCACAATTCGTGCATGCACGTCATTGCATTTGTGCTCAAATGACGCCACATTGTCATTGCAATTAACGCACATGCATACGGTCATCAGTGTGAGCATTAAAGTCAAGGGGAATCGCCGCTGCCTTCATGCCCAGTGTTAAATAGAGGACGTCTGTCATTCACTTCCACCTCCCCTCTGAGACCGCCTAAACCCTCCTGATCTGGACGAACCTCCTCCTATACTCATGAACATACAGAGATCCAGTCCCATTAACATTTCGCGTTATGGGAGATCGAGGTATAAAGCACACGACTTCGAGGAGCTATCTTGTCTAAGGACTACAGAATCCAGCCAGAGTTTTAGTCCCAATTTAGGATCTCCCACCCCCCCTGAGACCCCTGACTCCTCTCACTGCATTTCTTGCATTGGAAATTACCTTTTGTTGGAGCCCATTGAGGGAGACCACGTCTTCAGGGCCACCCACCTGCACAGTGGGGAAGAGCTCGTGTGCAAGGTAAGAAACACACTTATGCATGTTATTTTGTAATGGCACACTCGTGCAATTGCATCAGTTATTGATAGGGACAGAAGCATGACATGCATCTGGCTTATTGCATTCATGCGTTATCAAATGAATGGCCTTCCTTTTGTGATTCCTCAAAGTGGTGAAAAAAGCATTAGGGAATACCCTGAAAAGTGTGTCTGTGGATTCTTGCTTGCATACAGCCATGCATGCATTCATGCGTGCGAGTCCACATGACTTTGAAACATAAGACACTTTGAATGGGCTGACACGGGCAAAGAGCCATTAGTGAAAACCTCTTATCTTCTGATGAGAGAATGTCCTCAGATGTCCACTGCAGTTGGGTTATATTTAGCCTGTCTCTCTTTTAGGTGTCTGTTACTAAGCAACATTAAAATTCAATGTATGTTTTGGGGACTCTGAAATGCAGCAGAGGTGTAATGCCTCATGACTCTGCGCTGCCTGGGTTTCCATTCTTTTGTTTCAGAATAATGCATTGAATCTAATGAAACCAATACCAGTGCGCTTGTCTAATACCTTTGCTTGCACTCCACCTGAGATGTTGGGAAATCGATGACGACTACTAATTGAATTCAAAATTCTCTCTTCAGGTGTTTGATATCAGTCGATACCAGGAGTCCTTGGCTGCTTACTTTGTGCTGGGCACCAATGAGCACATTAACCAGATAGTGGAGATTCTTCTGGGGGATACACGAGCGTACGTGTTCTTCGAGAGGAGCCATGGCGACATGCACTCTTTCGTTCGCACTTGCAAGAAGCTGCGAGAGGAAGAGGCTGCCAGACTTTTCCATCAGGTAGCATCAGCGGTGGCGCACTGCCACGACAACGGCCTGGTCCTAAGAGACCTCAAGCTGAGGAAGTTCGTCTTTAAGAACGAGGACAGGTAAAGAAGCCATTAATCAAGTTGTTGCATTCAAACAGAACGTGCACAGTTTTTAAAGACCGATGTCTTGCATGGAAAGCACATTATTTTCATACTGTGATTGTAGCATGGTAAATATCATGGTATATTAGATTGACTTGACAAACACAGTTATTCACATTTAAATATTGATCAGTGAACATAAACAGAAGTTGCTTGACACTCAAGAACAAACCTCATTGGTTCTTGCAGAGGCTCAAACGTGCTGCGTAACATGAATGAACCTCATTGGTTCTTGCAGAAGCTCAAATGTGATGCGTAACACGTGAATGAACCTCATTGGTTCTTGTAGAAGCTCAAACGTGATGCGTAACACGTGAATGAACCTCATTGATTCTTGAGGAAGCTCAAACGTGATGCGTAACACGTGAATGAACCTCATTGGTTCTTGTAGAAGCTCAAACGTGATGCGTAACACGAGAATGAACCTCATTGGATCTTGCAGAAGCTCAAATGTGATGCGTAACACGAGAATGAACCTCATTGGTTCTTGAGGAAGCTTAAACGTGATGCGTAACACGAGAATGAACCTCATTGGTTCTTGCAGAAGCTCAAACGTGATGCGTAACACGAGAATGAACCTCATTGGTTCTTGCAGAAGCTCAAACGTGATGCGTAACACGAGAATGAACCTCATTGGTTCTTGAGGAAGCTTAAACGTGATGCGTAACACGAGAATGAACCTCATTGGTTCTTGCAGAAGCTCAAACGTGATGCGTAACACGAGAATGAACCTCATTGGTTCTTGCAGAAGCTCAAACGTGATGCGTAACACGAGAATGAACCTCATTGGTTCTTGCAGAAGCTTAAACGTGATGCGTAACACGAGAATGAACCTCATTGGTTCTTGCAGAAGCTCAAACGTGATGCGTAACATGAGAATGAACTTCATTGGTTCTTGTAGAAGCTCAAACGGGATGCGTAACACGTGAATGAACCTCATTGGTTCTTGTAGAAGCTCAAACGTGATGCGTAACACGAGAATGAACCTCATTGGTTCTTGAGGAAGCTCAAACGTGATGCGTAACACGTGAATGAACCTCATTGGTTCTTGTAGAAGCTCAAACGTGATGCGTAACACGAGAATGAACCTCATTGGATCTTGCAGAAGCTCAAATGTGATGCGTAACACGAGAATGAACCTCATTGGTTCTTGAGGAAGCTTAAACGTGATGCGTAACACGAGAATGAACCTCATTGGTTCTTGCAGAAGCTCAAACGTGATGCGTAACACGAGAATGAACCTCATTGGTTCTTGATGAAGCTCAAACGTGATGCGTAACATGTGAATGAACCTCATTGGTTCTTGTAGAAGCTCAAACGTGATGCGTAACACGTGAATGAACCTCATTGGTTCTTGTAGAAGCTCAAATGTGATGCGTAACACGAGAATGAACCTCATTGGTTCTTGCAGAAGCTCAAACATGATGCGTAACACGAGAATAATCCTCATTGGTTCTTGAGGAAGCTTAAACGTGATGCGTAACATGTGAATGAACCTCATTGGTTCTTGTAGAAGCTCAAATGTGATGCGTAACACGAGAATGAACCTCATTGGTTCTTGAGGAAGCTTAAACGTGATGCGTAACACGAGAATGAACCTCATTGGTTCTTGCAGAAGCTCAAACGTGATGCGTAACACGAGAATGAACCTCATTGGTTCTTGCAGAAGCTCAAACGTGATGCGTAACATGAGAATGAACTTCATTGGTTCTTGTAGAAGCTCAAACGGGATGCGTAACACGTGAATGAACCTCATTGGTTCTTGTAGAAGCTCAAACGTGATGCGTAACACGTGAATGAACCTCATTGGTTCTTGAGGAAGCTCAAACGTGATGCGTAACACGTGAATGAACCTCATTGGTTCTTGAGGAAGCTCAAACGTGATGCGTAACACGAGAATGAACCTCATTGGATCTTGCAGAAGCTCAAACGTGATGCGTAACACGAGAATGAACCTCATTGGTTCTTGAGGAAGCTTAAACGTGATGCGTAACACGAGAATGAACCTCATTGGTTCTTGCAGAAGCTCAAATGTGATGCGTAACACGAGAAAGAGCCTCATTGGTTCTTGAGAAGCTTAAACGTGATGCGTAACACGAGAAAGAGCCTCATTGGTTCTTGCAGAAGCTCAAACGTGATGCGTAACACGAGAATGAACCTCATTGGTTCTTGCAGAAGCTCAAACGTGATGCGTAACATGAGAATGAACTTCATTGGTTCTTGTAGAAGCTCAAACGGGATGCGTAACACGTGAATGAACCTCATTGGTTCTTGTAGAAGCTCAAACGTGATGCGTAACACGTGAATGAACCTCATTGGTTCTTGAGGAAGCTCAAACGTGATGCGTAACACGTGAATGAACCTCATTGGTTCTTGTAGAAGCTCAAACGTGATGCGTAACACGAGAATGAACCTCATTGGTTCTTGAGGAAGCTTAAACGTGATGCGTAACACGAGAATGAACCTCATTGGTTCTTGCTGAAGCTCAAACGTGATGCGTAACACGAGAATGAACCTCATTGGATCTTGATGAAGCTCAAACGTGATGCGTAACACGAGAATGAACCTCATTGGTTCTTTCAGAAGCTCAAACGTGATGCGTAACATGAAAATGAACCTCATTGGATCTTGAGGAAGCTCAAACGTTGGACACACACATGTTAAAGATTATAAATGCTCTCTTTTTTTATTAATGCGTATCCTCTGTTGTGCAAGTAAAATGGTTTTGAAGGCATTGCATGTTGACTTTTTAAAAAAATGAACCTCCCCATGTGTCTGGCTGTAAAATTAGTCTGAAATAACCCCAAGTGTGCATTATGAATCTGGGTGGCCTTCCCGTTTAAGCTAGATGGCAGTTGCCCCACCGGCCAAATGAGTCAGCTCAGCTAGATTCCCTCTGGCTCGCTCGATGGAAATGGAGAACGTCGCTCGGTGTTTAAAATGTGAGCTCAGTGACCTTACTGTTCCCATGCTCTGAGGTCTTCTGCGTCAGCCGTCCACCTTTCAGTGAGTGATTGCAGATGAGCGCAAGTAGACGTGGCCAAGGGTGGTGAGTATTACCCTGGCCAGAAATCAAACACCAAGGGCGCACCAAGATTGGAACCAGAGAGTAAAACGAGCCAGACAGAACTGCATTCTTCGGCGTAGTGGGTTCCTGACCTGGTTATGTCATGAAGGACGCTCATAACATTGTACTGTCAAACGCCGGAGACCGCAGTGCAGATCGTCTGGAATCACTCCCTAATGGAATAGCGCGTGCGTCCACGTGTCCTCCTCCGTCGTTCCTGCTTTCGTGTGGGCCGGTGTTCTTTGCAGGCTCTTGACCTGGTGTAACTCAGCTGCGTCGTGGAGCTGTGACTCACATATGCTGCATGTCATTAAGAGAATATTTCCAGCATGCCGTGTTCTCTTTTGCACAGCGGCCTTCTGCCCGTGCGTGGAAACGGTTCACAAGTTCGGGTCAGAGAAGGGGCACCCTGTTCATTTCTGACCTTCAGGTAATTTAGGCACCCCTGCAACCCATCCACACAGCAGGATATACCGCTTGTCATGAAAAATAATACGACTATTTTGAGCTCCGAGGATTGGATTATTCGCTGAGACTCAGTGGGCGTACGGTTTCATTCGGATAGTTTCTGAATCAGTGTCTGAGTAACGAAGCAGCGTGCAAAAGACCTCCAAGATGTTTTCATTGCATATGTTGTTTTTTATGTTTGTAACTTGGGATGTGCGACAGAGCCGCTAAAATCTGCATTTTTCAGCTTTTTGACAACTAAGCAATGTCACATGTGCAAGAGTGCACGTGAAGTGACTTGTAAAACTTGTAGAGATCTGTTATCTGTAAGAGTTTTTTTAAGTTTTTGAAAGAAGTCTCTCATTCTTTCCCAGGTTGCATTTAATTGATCATACTTGCAGTAAAAAGAATAATTTTAATAAAACAATGCAAATGCAAAGCTCTGTTTTCAGCATTGTTACTCCAGTCTTCAGTGTCACATGATCATTCTGAAGTCAATCTAATTTGGCAATTTGATGCTCAAGATTTCTTATTATTATCATCAATGTTGAAAACGGTTGTGTTGCTTATTAATACTTTTTTGGATATCATGATGCACTTAATTTTACATGGTTATTTGATGAATAGAAAGTTCAAAAGAATTTTAATGATTTTTTAAAACTTTTTTTTAACATTATAGGCCTGGTTTCAGAGACGGGGCTTAGGTTAAACCAGGATTAGGCTTCAGTTCAATCCGGATATTTAAGAATCTTTTATAAATGTGCTTTAGAAAAAAACATCACTAACGTGCATTTTAATGTTAAAACAGCTCAATCATGCATTTTAGTCTGGGACTAGACTTGAACCAGGGGTAAATGTTCTTAACGGTCACTTGATCAGTTAAATGCATCCTTGCTGAATAAAAGTATTGATTTAATATATATATATATATATATATTAAATCAATACTTTTCACTCTAGGTTGCTATACACACACACACACATATATATATATACATACACACACATATGCACAATATTTTAACTTGCTTTTATCACGTTGTTGTTGTTTTTTTTTTTTTTTTACTAATTATTACTTTTTTTAAGTTTATGGTGCAAATGAGTCATTGAATCATAGTTATATGAACATTATTTGAACTTACCCTAAACCCTTTTTTTGCTTAAGTTTAAATCAGATATTACTAAAATGTCTTTCTTGATGCTCTCATATGTGCAAGACAAGAAAAACTGCATCTTAATTAAGACTTGCATCTTAAAATATAGTATTCATTGTGAATATACAGCAGACTGTTTATCATCATCTGTTCTCTTCATGTTTTGCATTATTGTGCAAATTACAAGATTACAGTGCACTAACTAGGATCACAGGGAAACGCCGATGGTTTAAGGAATTCCATCTGTGGTGCGGCATTATTCGTGCTTTTTTATAATTCTGAGGATGAATTCCAGATTTCCCTCCGGATTACAGTGGCAGGAATGTCCAGAGGCTATCTTTATATTGCTTTTTTATGCAAGGGATTTACCATCCAATATATAGAGTAGATTTATGCTTTGCTGTCAAAAAGCTACTACCCTATAACTATAGTAGAGAAAAATATGATTTGAAAGGGTTTCATTCATTTTGAATTGCCAGATTTTCAAGCATAAAAACGATCAAATCGTTTTTGACCAGGTCGTCATTTTGCATAGACATTTGTATACTTTTTGAGTGATCTATCTTTTTGAGCGAACATTTGCTTCATTGTTTTATTTTTAGGGCTGTCAAACGATTAATCATGATTAATCGCATCCAAAATAAAATTTTGTGTTTACATAATATATGTGGGTGCACAGTGTATAAATATATATATATATATATATATAAAAACACACACATGCATGTACTGTATATTTAAGAAAAAAGTATTTTTTATATGTAAAATATTATATACAGTATATACATGAAAATATTTCTTAAATATATACAAGCATGTGTGTGTTTATAATTAGACACAGTGCACCCACATATATTATGTAAACACAAGCTTTTATTTTGGATGCGATTAATCACGATTAAAAGGCTCTATTTATTTTAAAACTAACTTTATTCTTCTTGCAACAACTTTCTATGTACATGATGTATTCCTCTTTTGTTCATTTGGTTTTATATCTGGATTTATTTTCATTTTATGTACTCTGTTAGTCAAATTGAAATTTGATAGCTTGTTTACGGAGTAGTATGTCCAAATTCATAGTATGGATGATGTAGGCATATTCGGACACTTTGTTCATTACGTGCGTAACGCCTTCAAATATGTTTTTAATGTGATTCTTCATTGTCTTTCCCAGGAGCCTTGTAAAATTGGAGAGTTTGGAGGATACGTACCTCCTAGAAGGCGGCGACGATTCTCTCTCGGACAAACACGGCTGTCCGGCCTACGTCAGCCCAGAAATCCTCAATGCAAACGGCAGCTATTCGGGTAAGGCAGCGGATGTTTGGAGCCTAGGGGTGATGCTCTACACCATTCTGGTGGGCCGCTATCCGTTCCACGACGTGGAGCCTAGCTCTCTGTTTAGCAAGATCCGTCGCGGCCAGTTCAGCATCCCCGAGACGCTAACGCCCAAAGCGCGATGCCTCATCCGTAGCATCCTGCGACGAGAACCGGCAGAACGCCTCACCTCCCGAGAGATCCTGGACCATCCCTGGTTCTCGGCCTCCAGCGGTCCGGCCGCCGCCAGCCACGGGAGAGGAGAACGCGAGTCGGACCAAATGGTACCGGAGGCCAATATGGAAGAAGAACTAGAACAGTTCTTTAGCTGAGCACAAGCTCGTCAGAGATTATGCCACGTCCTTTTAGATTATCAGAAACACACTCATCACAGTGGTGTCTATCGTTATTTCTCATTCCGTGGAGAGACATGATCGGTTCTGGCTGGGAACACCCTGAGCTATGACTTCTGGACTAAGCTAAATGCTGATGGCGTTGAGTAATGTAGCAAGACTTTTTTTGGTTTTTCGTTTATTTCCGTTTTCATTTTACGTGGTGCTCACACGGCGAACGAGTCGCGGTAAGCTACAATCATGCATTACAGCACAGGAGAACGCAGCCAAGGAACAAAAATCAGGCAAAACTGCTAAACCGCTCCTGTTTCCAACTTCGATTTGTCGATTTTTGTTGGATCTTTTCCTCGAATGCTACTTTTTGGTTGTCTCAATCTGATCCTCAGTTTATTTGAAGTATATCAGCAAATCGGTTCGCTCTTCAACAGCCCTCCACTTACGTTTTGTTTCTGATCCATTACGGCTGCATTAAGAAACGATTTGTTGCATTAAGCTGTTCCTTTTACTATTATTGCTGCTTTTTTCGCTCTAACCCATACCTTAACCTTTTCCGTGAGCCTTCAAAAAAAAAAAAAAAAAAAAAAAAACGTCAAGCACTTGACTCGCCTAGGCTTGGAGATCCTCTCTGAACTGGTGTCATCTATTTAACTTTTAGTTTTTTTCTTTTGCTGGAGCAAAATGTATCTTTTTTTTAATTTTTATTTATAATGTTACTACTACTATATTTAAAAAGAAATACGTGCAGGGTTTTTTGTTTCGTTTTTCTTAACCGCCAGTTTTCACAAGTATTGTAGGCGATACATTTGACACAGGACAGGTTGGACTTTTTTTTGTACCAAAGTTTGTCCCAAGTAGGAAGGTCTACGATTTAACGTCAGTGCCAGTAATCGCGCACCCCAAACTCATTTTTTAAATTTTTTTTTTTTGCATTTAACTCCATAAATATTAGACGATATTTCTACGACTACACCGTCTCGAGTACCTCATGTTAACTACTGCCTGCATAGGTCTGTGAAATGATCATGTTTTGAATGGGTACATGTAGACATGTTTCGTCGTATATCAATGTTACTTGAAATCGTGAATTATATCTAGTCAATGGCATGTGCCCTTTGAATGCTTTAGCCTGCCTAGCAAGAGGGGAGTTTGTTTTTTCCATTATTTTTTTTTCTTCTTAAAATCTTACAAAAGATTTACTAGGATTCCAATTGCGCTTTGGAGTTTCTTTTCATCTTTTTTTTTTTCCCTCCTTGGTCATTGTGCTTTTCCCTCGTTATGTAGAAGGAACTTGCCTACCTAAGTTGGTGCTGATTAGGTGCTAATTTTGAAGGATGTTTTTCTTTTTTTCATTCTCTTTTTTTTCCCCCTCATGATTTCAAGGGGAGGGGGGAGTGCATGGTGGGATATCTGCCTCAGATGCTCTGATTGTAATGTATCAAATTTTGGTGTTTTGTCCAGATTTATTCAGTAAATAAATTGTGAACTGCACACTGAATGCTGCATCTTTTTATACAATCTCTAAAACAGACAAATAAACTGGTCCCATTCAATCATATTGTACATATTTAAAATATTATGTGGATATGCATGCATGCCCATATATAATATGATTGTCACTAAAGCTTAGAACTGACACTGGAAGAATAATTACTTCTGTTAAAGGAGTTGATTACTTTAAAAAAAAAACTTTAATTTACTCACCCCCATGTCATCCAAGATATCCATGGCATTCTTTCTTCAGTTGAAACCATTCCAGGATTTTTCTCCATATAATGGACTTCAATGGGAACCAAACGATTCAAGGTCCAAAAGACAGTTTCAGTGCAAACTTCAGTTTCAGTGGTCGCCTTCGCCCTGTTCGAACTTGTTCATCCAAATGAACAAATCTTTTTTCATGTCATTTGGTTCATTCAACGAATGAAATGTTGACTCTGGAAAAGATTCGTTCATTTTGATGAACAAGTTCGAATAGAAGAGTTATGAACTTGTATCACAGAACAGAACCATTTGAGCTTATAAAACTTCAACTTTATTTTTTTTTTAAAATGAGCGATTTCGCTTGATAAGACTCTTATTCATCGTCTGGAATCGTTTTAAGCCCTTTGAACAGTTTGCAGTTTGCACTGAAACTGTCTTTTGAACCTTGAACCGTTTGGTTCCCATTGAAGTGCATTATATGGAGAAAAATCCTGTAATGTTTTCATCAAAAACCTTAATTTCTTTTCGACTGAAGAAAGAAAGACACGGACATCTTGGATGACATGGGGGTGAGTAAATTATCAGCAAACGTTTTTTTTTTTAAAAGTGAACTACTCCTTAACTCCAATGATCTCAAATGGATGATTAATTGGCTAGCCTGGATACTTAAATCTATCATGACTTATATTCAGGTCTTATTTTATACCCATTGGAGTTCGTAATTGATAGTCTTTCTCTAGTTTAGAGAAATTTTATTTAATGTGCTTGATCTTCTGGACATTAAGACCTGTGATAATTTTCATGCAGACATCAGTATTTGACTTTATAATATAAAGCATGTTTTCACCCCCCCCCCCCAGCAGATTGGTTGATTTCATTGCTTGGCTGCCATTAAATCTGACTTAAAGCCTGCTGGGAAATAATCCATCAAATACAGATTAATGTCTTGTGCATTGGGCCCATTTTTATATGATCTGCAGCTGAGGGCTTGAACTGACCCTGCAGCCTCGATGTCATATGCAGTCATGCCGTTTAACACACCGGACATTTAACGCTTGTGAACCACCTAAAACACTGCCTGTCTAATAATGCAGAGGGTTTGCTATATAAGAAGAGACATTTCAGATAAAAATATACTCTTTAAGAGCCAATGTGCAATATCTAATAGCTGTTGATATTTCACACTCAACCCCTCTAAATACATATGCAAATGTGTTCTTGTGCAAACACACCTTCACACTTCCAGAAAAGGGTGTTTTTGGAGGTAGACAGAAGCCATGCTGTGATCAAACTAGATTAGTGCATTTGTTGTGCCAGATGTGCCACAATAGTAGGTACAAGCTCCACTAATGCATGGAGCTTCTGAATATGCACATGAGCGGCATGCATTTTATCCACCTGAATATTTTGCATGCGTGATCTTGCAGCTGAAGTGCCTTTAAATGCATAGAAGCACCTTTCAATTTTGAAGCAAGTTGCAAGCTTTGTTGCAACATGTAACATTAAAAAATCCACACATTATTAGGAATCTAATGTTTGTGTATATATATATGAAGAGTTCAGATGCAAAAGCCTCTAAATGCCATTTGAAATTTTCTTCTTTAATGATGATTTTTTATCAAACGTGTATATTTAAGTTCAGTAATTTCACTTAAATAACAATTAATAGGTAATTATCATTGGCATTTAAGTGAAATTTCAAATGGCATTTAGATGCTTTTGCATCTGAACTTTTCATATATATATATATATATATATATATATATATATATATATATATATATATATATATATATGTGGCAAAGAGATTATGTCCATTCAGAAGCAAGCTCATTTAAGTTTAATGGAAGTTGAAGGATTAGTTGCGACATGCATTAAAGCAACGTTACAGCGAAATGATTTCATTTCTGATGGGTGCAAAGGATATTTTAATATCCTGGGGCTCATTACTCAGACCCCATTTAATAAAGCTTAATAAAGTTATTCTAATTAAAATTCGCATCTGATAAGAACGGGCAATAGTCGTGCATGCAAATCCATACAAAACACCATAGTGTGTTCATAAATAATATTTCTGGAGATAATCTTCTCTAATCACTGCTAAGACTAAATTGAATATCACACTGTGTAAGACACCATTAGGTTGACAGTTACTGCCCATTGTGCTCCTTTAATTTGGCCCTGCACCACAGTGTGGAAGTAATGGCTTTCAGTGGGGCGATAATCACCT
Source organism: Pimephales promelas (assembly GCF_016745375.1). Next base: position 6,321,736 of record NW_024121521.1, read on the forward strand.
GGAATATTGTTCATATTCCGCCCCCTGGTGGACAAATGAGGACTGTGCCCCATTTTATACAAATGAATCCCTTGCATCACATCCAAAAACCATTATACAAGCATGAATGTTCTCCACAGGTGATGTTTCTTTGTTTTTATATTGGTTTAGTGCTACATTTGACTGTCACAGCTGTGTAACCCATTCACAGCTCCACCCCTCCTCTAATCCTCTTTACTGCATTGTGTCTGTATTATAATGTTTGTGTCTGTTGTCATTCAGTTAATCTCTCACTGCAGACTTCTGGATGAACAGGACACAGCCATTAGACTGTGACAGAAATTATGCCGTTTGGGCCTATATATTTCCATTGCAAAGTCTGAATGAGATCGTTCCACCTCAAGCCTAAAATGTCACTTCCTTAAGTTCAATCATCAGAAACATCACGTCATTATTTTTGAAGGTGTGTATAAGTCACAGGAACGGTGAAGGGCATATGGAAATCCTGCATCTGCTTAGAAAACTCTTTTTTTTTTTTTTTAACGCATTGGCATTGAAAGCTTTTATTAAGTTTGTAGAAATGTTTTAAATTGTTTAGAGTTGAACAGAGACATGTCGATTAGCTGATATTCAGATAAAACACAAACATTTAAAAATAAAATTAGGAAATATTTAAGAAAAATATTTAATAATAAATAGGCATACTAAATTAGGCCTAAAAACTCTTACAAAAATAAAGTTAATTATAAGAATTTACTTTCGTGTCTTAGGCCATCAATGTGTACTTACATTTATGAGTCATTAAATCATGTTTAATTTGGACTTCTCTGTGCATGCTCTTTGAGGTGGTGACCATAGACCTCTATTATATGACTGACAGACGAGACGGTTTGACCTAAAAATATAAAAATTGAAAATACTGTGGAAACAAAGACACCTACATCTTGGATGCCCTTGGGGTAAGCTAAAACATATCAAGAAATTAATTTTAAAGTGAACTATCCCTTTAAAACACTTAATTTCCTAGACTTTATCGATGTTTTTATAAAAATGTTTACCCAGCGCAGTTGTGCTATTCTGATTTAAAGCTATAACACTGATCAGATTGCAGTGGAAAGTTCCATTCAAAAGCAGCCAAGCCTTTTCCCCATTCACTGATCAGTCACTAATCATTATTGTCTTATTTGAAATCGACGACATGCATAAGCATTTTACCCCAGATGATAATGTGTGAATAATATGACCATACTGAGAAGGCGAATGCTTGAGCTCAGCACGTTATGAAATTGGCATGCATCGGAGGAATGAAGAATCCCAGCGGGGCTCGATGGCGTGGTGTTGGGTTTTCCGTGCAGTTGGAGCTCCTCCGTGTTTATTTATCTTTTCCTGCCTCAGTCCAAGACAGAAGCTGCTCAAACCAACTCTAGGAAGCAGGCCAGAGCTAACATTTCATTTAGTGTGTTCCCCTCCTAAACTAAGCTTGTGTGGATAATGCCAGTGTGTTGCAGCTTACATCTGGCTTACAGGTTTTCATTATCCCGCATGTCAATAAACAGGAGTTCCGCCTCTGAAAGGGAGCGAATGGGAGCAGAAGTAGCTATTATGGGGACCAATCAGAGGGAAGGAACTTGTGCCAGCGTTAGGCTAGATACGGGAATCCCGGCCTGTGTATTTCCTATCCCAGTGGAGCACAGTTTGTGTACTAACCAAACCCAAACTAAACACCACGAACAGACTGTTACTGTTGTTCCCTTGAGGTCTCTGAGCTAGTTTACACTCATCATAACCTCACATGAGCTCGATCATTAACTCTGACTCTATCGGTTATTGAGTTGCTGGTTAATCTGGGAGTCTGGGACAGAGTGGGATCGATAGTACATGTGCTGTTTAATGAAAATCATTAAAATCACTGAACATAACATATATATTTATTATAAATAAATAAATATATAATTTATATATTTATAAAAAAAAATATTAAGAAACTATATAGGCCTTGGCTATATATCAACTATTTATGAATAAAAATTAGGGCTGTCAATCGGTTCATCGCGATTAATCGCATCCAAAATAAAAGTTTGTGTTTACATAATATATGTGGGTGCACTATGTATAATTATTTTGTATATATATATTTATATATATAGGCTATATATATAAATACACACACATGCATATATATTTAAGAAAAAAAAATATTATTTATACATCAAATATTTATATTTAAATATAATATAAATTACATAAAGTTATATACAGTATATGCATGAAAATATTTCTTAAATATATACAAGCATGTGTGTATATATATATATATATATATATATATATATATATATATATATATATATACACAGTGTACATATATATATTATGTAAACACAAATTTTTATTTTGGATGCGATTAATCGTGATAAATGGTTTGACAGCCCTAATAAAAATATAAAGTATTTATGAATTATATTAAAAAAAAGTATTATATAAAAAATACTGTACAAAATGTTAATATAATGTATAGTAGATTTATATATAGTATATATAATATATAGGTTATATATATATATATAATATTTAAAAAAAAAACAAATCTGTAAATCTGTTATTTATATATATATATATTTATATATATTTAACAGCAGAAATACCTGCATGTCCACTTACAAACACTACTGTACAGTGCAGTAAAAATATTAGAAAGTAAAATAATATATTAAAATTATATTAATATATTATTATATATATTAACTAGGGCTGGGACTATGGTTGGGGAATCTGACGTATTCACATATAATATTTTTATGATGTGTTTGTCATGCTGTGGCTCACTGTTATTAAGTAATGACCAGTAGATGGCGCACTCACATACTAATTAAGTGCTGTTCAGTGTTTTATTTAGTATTATTTGATGTATTTTAAAACATACAGCCCTTTTACCATGGTAATGATTGATTCTACAACATTTATTTACTTCAATAAAACTGATAACTTGATATTAGCAAGCACTCCAAAAAAAAAAGTTTCTCAAAGCCTTTTAGAAATTCGTTTGTAAGGGTTAATTTTGTACAAATTTTGTTTTATAATAAAATTGGAAATCTTGTAAAGCGAAATAAAACTGGTATCCAAGAGGGCAGTTAAAACTGAAATAAAAATGCAATAAAAGTGTTTTTCATCAGAAAAGCTATTTCCTTTCTTTATGCTCTTTTATTAGCACATCAGAAACTGTTATAATACTATAAAATGAAACCACATTAAATGCAAACATCTGGCAGATAGATTATTAACATCTTTTTTGGAGAATAATATGCATGTGGTTTGCATGCACCAATATTTATATTTGACCTATAATGCCTAGTCTATAAATAATTTCTGATCTCTCAAACTATTATGAAAATCATCCAAGAACAAATGAAATGCTCTGCACATTTATTGTATTGCTTTATATTCCTTTTTATTGTTATTGTTTTCTAGGGCGAAACTTCTGAATTAAATAGCAACCTCTGAGCAACGACGAGTTTGAGTTCAACCACTAACAGAGAAGATAACTGCGAGCTTCTTCATTCATCTTCATCGAACTGTTTGTCAGCACTGGTGGTTTTGGCTTCACACTGGCCGGTTTAATGGTCAGCTAACAGCTGAAGCCACATGATGACAGTATTGGATGTGCATGTGTGTATCTCGGCACTCCTTTTTTTGTCAATACACAATTATCCTCCCAGTTGCACTTCCTGTGAATGGGAAATGCTGAAAATAGCAAGGGGACACATTGTGTGCTAATTGCAGCTAACAGTAGTCACTTGCCGTATTGATCACACATTAGATGCGGGTTGCAGGAGGGCGGACGCGTGAAGTGGATTAAGGGTTGTCTGTTCCCATTCTTAAAGCCTCCAATTAATGTCTCCGCACACAAGGGTTTTTCTGAAATGTTTAAGAACCACTCTTCATCATCATGGTGGTCGCTTTATGCATGAAGTGCTCTTCCTGAAAGCGAGAATATCTCAAACTGAGGATTAGGATGTCCTTGTTCAGTCTCTTGCGTTGTGCTTTTCTAATGGATGTTTTTACACTCTTATTGAACATTATGTCAGTGCATATTGTCATTTTCATTTACACTATTTTCCCGGTTGTCGTGTTCTTTAAAAAAAAAAAAAATCTAAATAGCATTTTTAAGTGTATACAATATATACAGAAACATGCACAAAATGTGCTCTGATGCAAGTCTAAATTTGGCTAAATTTCATCACAAAAAGGAGCCAATGACAAGATACTGATGTACTGTATCATGTATATGCACATTAGAAACTTTCCTTTCAGAGTCTTTTCAAACAACTACAAGCGGTGCCAGACTCAATCTGAGTATTTCACGATCTGCTCAGTTACTGGGATTTTCACGCACAGCCATTTCTATAGGGTTTACAAAGAATGGTGTGAAAAGGGAAAAACATCCAGTATGTGGCAGTCCTGTGGGCGAAAATGCCCTTTTTGATGCGAGAGGTCAGAGGAGAATGGGCCGACTGATTCAAGCTGATAGAAGAGCAACTTTGACTGAAATAACCACTCGTTACAACAGAGGTATGCAGCAAAGCATTTGTGAAGCCACAATACACACAACCTTGAGGCGGATGGGAATACCCCACCGGGTACCACTCATCTCCACTACAAATAGGGAGAAGAGGCTACGTTTTGCAAGAGTTCACCAAAATTGGACAGTTGAAGACTGGAAAAATGTTGCCTGGTCTGATGAGTCTGGATTTCTGTTGAGACATTCAGGTGGTAGAGTCAGAATTTGGCGTAAACAGAATGAGAACATGGATCCATCATGCCTTGTTACCACTGTGCAGGCTGGTGGTGGTGGTGTAATGGTGTGGGGGATGTTTTCTTAGCACACTTTAGGCCCCTTAGTGCCAATTGGGCATCGTTTAAATGCCTCAACCTACCTGAGCATTGTTTCTGACCATGTCCATTCCTTTATTGCCACCATGTCCCCATCCTCTGATGGCTACTTCCAGCAGGATAATGCACCATGTCACAAAGCTTGAATCATTTCAAATTGGTTTCTTGAACATGATAATGAGTTCACTGTACTAAAATGGCCCCCACAGTCACCAGATCTCAACCTTATATTTGCTCATGTCCTTTTTATTTTCTTTATACAACATAATATGATATTGAATGTTTTTTTTTGCAAGGCACTTTTATTATACTTAAAAAAAATATTGCTTTTGAAATACAAATATTTGCAGTCATGTCTGCCGTCTTATTGAATTCTTTCTACAGTGTCTCAGGAAAACTACTGACTTTGTGCAAATCAAAGCAAACCTTCTTATCAACCTGTTGGACACATATTACAAGCTCAAAATGATTATTCTCACATTGTTTTAGAGCAGGGATCTCTAACACGTCGCTCGCGAGCTACCAGTAGCTCGTGGCTGGTGACCTGTTCACATCACGGCGCTCACATATTTTGCGCGCGCTCAAGTTGGCAAATGTAGGGGCGCGGCAAGCGCGCTCATAATTGAAGCGACACGCTCATTTTTTTCCAGACGCACATCGCGATTGTAGCTGTGAAAGAAATCGCTCCCTATCCACTATATAGTGCACTATATCGGGTATCGGCCATCTTGTAGTGGTGTCCGAATTCTGAGTGAACGACATCATTCCCTACATTCATTCACTCCACTACTTTTACCCACAATCCTCTCTGAATTCGAGTGTACATTCGATGTACACTTGTTGAAACATTATTTCCCACAATTCAATGCGGAGAGAACGAGCGCGCATGAAAGTGCGGCGCGAGCAAGTTTAAACCAGAGATTACATGACATCCATTGGAGGATTTGAAAAATATCCGTTAATCGTGGCCAGCAAGCGTATTCATTCGGATAGAGTTACAGTCGATGAAACTACAAAGCTGGCACGGAGGTAATTACAAAATAAAGTCATTATGATTGTTATTGTTGTTAATATTGTTTTATAAAGTAGCCTAAGTAACGTAAAATAAAAGGAGTTTTATCAGTACGTGTGATGAAGACCACTCTCGACGCACGTCCGAATTCACTCACTTTATCTCGTTCACTCCTTGCAGATATAGCGTTAGTGCACTCACTATATAGGGATTAGTCAATGAGTGAACGAGTGAGCGGTTTTTGACACAGCTTGTCACATCTACTGACAACAAACCCACCGAAAGCTGTGTCGAGACTATCTATGGTCGCCGTCGCCCAAAAGGGAATGAAACAAAAAAAAAAAAAAAAAAAAAAAAACGCGGCACACGCAACGACGGGCCGCACAAACATTAAACTTTAATGTGAAGTCGGGGGCCACAGTTCGAGACCACTGCATTGTTATATGCACGCATTCCGCATTTGACGTAAGGATGCTCGTCCATTTCCGGTTGTGTCGATTAAAGCGGAGGAAAACTGGAGTCTCGAGAAAACGGGATTATGGCAGAGTCTTCAATATTTACTGTCCTCCCGTCTTTGAAACGAAACGTACATACGTTTAGATGTAATTTTAGTTTATTTAATATAATTTTAAAAAGAAGCATAAACACAACGACACAACACAACTGTTTTATCTGTTTTTGTGACTAACGTTTCATTAGTATAACCATGGAGTATAAAATTCAATATAAATTCTCGGTATTGCATTGGACTCTATGATCGGCGGAAGTTATCGAGCATCCTTAATCCTTCACCGGAAATAACGCCGTGCATAGGTGGAACGGGAGCTTCGTGCCCTGGAAGTGCATACCACAAATCTCCATCAACTGCAAGATGCTATCCTATCTATCAATATGGCCCAACATTTCTAAAGAATGCTTCCAGCACCTTGTTGAATCAATGCCACATAGAACTAAGGCAGTTCTGAAGGCGAAAGGGGGTAAAACACAGTATTAGTATAGTGTTCCTAATAATCCTTTAGGTGAGTGTATTTTAACATGCAATTTATTCATGTAATCAAAGATGAATTGTCAGCATAATTTTTCCAGTCTTCAGTGTCACATGATCTTTCAGAAATCATTCTAATATGACGATTTGCTGCTCAAGAAACATTATTATCAGTGTTGAAAACAGTTATTTTGTGTTCATATGGGTTTGGAGTGACACGAGGCACAATAAATAACGCACTATTCCTTCTTCCTAAAATGAATCAACCACACAACATCTGATCCTGTTTACAGATACCTTCTCTGAGCAGCGTGGGGTCAAAGGTCAGAGCCCGCCGGTACATCAACTAGCCGCTTGCTGATGGATGGAGTTGTTAGTGAACTAGGGGTGGATAATCCCACTATACAGGTGAGCCTTTTCCTCTGGTGACCAATTACCCAGACCGCTCTGTCCATCCGCCATAATGGAACATGGACTAACAGGGGCGGTCAGCAATTTAGATGCTATTTGGATCTCTGTGTCTTTATTTCTCTGTGCGTCTAATGGAAATTGAATTGTATGTGCAGTGCAGAAAGCAATGAACCTTATAGAGCATTTCCAGGAAGTCTTTTGAATTCAAGAACAGCCTGTCTATTTGAAGATCTATTTGAGGAGCTTTGTAAGGAACTGCTTTAAAGTCGACATGAAACAGCATTTAAAACCCATTTTAATGTAATATATTTCTTATTTTTTGAGCGAAATCGAATATTTAACGAGAAAATGTGAGTGGGACTTGGTTCAATGCATCAGGAGTTGATTAGATCATAAAGAAAATGGTTATTCTTTTTTAATAGTGCCTTACAATACAACATACATATTTTTTTGGTCATAATCAATACTGTAAACATATTTTGCACTGTTTAACCGTCCTTTATGGGTCACACTCATAATCCCGGCTGAAGACTTCAAATACCACTTTTTCTTTTCTTCAGGAAAATCATGTGATATATTTTTGTTGAAAAATATTTTTAATATTTTGCATTTTGTGGGAATTTAATATTTATGCAATAATTACGATCCTTTTATTTTATACAATTTTAGCAATATAATACAATGAATGTGCAGGAGATACTGTATGGGATAAATTATTCTAATTTTTATAATTATTTTTTACCTTCTTGCTGCGTATTTTTTTCTGCATCATGGCTGATGCAGATCAATAATAATGAAAGTCACAAGGAAAAACTGTTGATCTCAAATCATCACTATACAATATAAATATTTCACGTTTTGAAAAGATATCCTACCATTTTCCCACAGTGTTTTTCTCAGAGCCAGGTGTTGATTAAGGTGTTACTTCACTACAAGGACTATAACTAAAAAGAAGGACTATAACTTATACAGTTGACTACAACTGTATAATCCGCTGGGGTGAACGTTAAAGGGATAGTTCTCTTTGAAATTAATTTTTGATATGTTTTAGCTTACCTCAAGGGCATCCAAGTGTTGTTTCCACAGTAGTTTCAATTTTTATATTTTTAGGTCAAACCGTTCTTGTCTATCAGTCATATAATGGAGGTCTATGGTCACCATCTCAAAGAGCATGCACAGAGAAGTCCAAATTAAACTTGATTTAATGACTCGTAAATGTAATTACACATTGATGGAATTATTATTTTTTTTTCACAACCATATTTAGATCACTTCTGGCGCTTGTGCAGACCGAAGAGCCCTCAGATCACTTGGACGTGGCTGTGGTTACAAGAGGTAAAAACGATATAAATACTGTTCGGTTTCTCACACAAACCGCTCGTTTCGTGTCTTATGCCATGAATGTGTACTTACATTTACGAGTCATTAAATCATGTTTAATCTGGACTTCTCTGTGCATGCTCTTTGAGGTGGTGACCATAGACCTCCATTATATGACTGACAGACAAGAACGGTTTGACACAAAAAATTGAAAATACTGTGGAAACAAAGACACCTACATCTTGGATGCCCTTGAGGTGAGCTAAAACATATCAAAAATTAATTTAATATAGTCCTTTAATATATTTATGGTTATAGTTATTTTTTTCTTGGTGTGAACGGGCCTTAAATCAGACCTAACAAATGACATGAACCAAAGTCCTAAAAGCATGTAAAAACAAGGAAATGAAGCTACACGAATGACCAGTGACGCGTTACGTGCTGAGGCCTCCAAACTCAAGCAGCGGTCGGTCGGAAAAACACGTTCGGGTCCAGTGGATCCCAACAAAGTGCAGTGTTGTGCTGTGCCCCTGGAGCTATTCCTGCTCAAACAGAGCTGCATACATATCCATAAATTGCAGGCGTGCTGTTAAGACAATGCCCGTGCATATAAGGAGCAAATCAGAGAACCCACGACCTTTGACACAGTAGTGATTTTTTATTAATGAGAAAGAACCTTTAATTTTTAAACGCTTGTAATGTATTATATATGTCGGATCCAATTGCCACTTCAGTGAAAAATCAGCAAATATCAGTGCGGATTCATAGTCATACCCTTGGCTTTGGTCAACAAACCTGGAGAATGAGGGGGTTTAACATACCCTCCAGCTACTAATGCTTACATGCATGTCAACAAGCATTTTCCAGTGGGTGCAAAATACTCATTTTTATTTAGCTGATACCTTCGTGGTGAATGGAGATAGATATTGATCACAGCTGGGATTTGAACCACCACTCGTCACAGAGTCCATATACAAGGCATCATTTGAAAGTTGTTTATCACAGCCAGATGAATTAAAACACGTGTTGTGTGTATCTAAAACATCATTAATCACCATGCCACACCGTGCCAGCGTCTGGACCTGGCAAATGAGTGACGAGCACTCTCTTTAATTGCACATCACTCTAGTCTAGTGTATTAGGAATATAATAAGTGCCTTAAAATACAACGTTTGTCTTTTTTGGTCACTTTGACATTTCTAATTGTAAACAGTAGACATGCTGCATCATTTACAACAGAATTTGACCATTTGAAGGAATGAGTGAAGCTGTTTTAGACATTTCTCAGTGATTAAATTAAATTTTTTTAATGGTTTTGTAAGTCTCTTCTGTTAATACTGCATTAACAGTTATATTGTGAAAACTATTACAATTTAAAATAACTTGTTTCTGTTTGAATATATTTTAGAATGTAATTTATTCCTGTGATCAAAGATGAATTGTCAGCATCATTACTCTAGTGTTCAGTGTCACATGATCCTTCAGAAATCATTCTAATATGATGATTTGGTGCTCAATAAATATTTCTGGTTATTATCCATATTAAAAAAAGTTGTGCTGCTTAATACTTTTGTGTATTTTCAAATGCAAAAATAGCATTTATTTGAAATAGAAATCTTTTGTAATATTATAAATTTCTTTAATGTCATTTTCGATCAATGCATTGCTGAATAATTTTAATTTAGGCTATTTAAAAAAAAAACAACTAAATGAAAGAATAGTGCCCTCAATCTTTTGAATAGTATTGTATATAGTTATTAGCATGTTTATTTCATATGACTATGCTAGAGTATATTTCATTAAACCCACATAAAATATTGTTCATTAGTTAGATATCTTTGTATTTTCCACCTGCATATTGTATACAGTTTATTTTTATGGTTCCACTTTATTTTAAGGTGTCATGTTACTGTATAATTATATACATAAGTACTGAGTAATATTAATTGAATTGTTTTTACTATGATTAGGCTTTGGTTGAGGGTTAGTTGCATGTAATTATGCATAATTTACTAAGCTCAAGTAACACATAACAAGGACACTGTAAAATAAAAGTGTAGCCGTTTTTTTTTTTTTACAAAAGTACATTATTTGTTACATCATACATGTATATATATTTAAAGATAATTGAACATAAGTGTAATACTGTAGGCTTTCTGTCAGATGAATGAATGGGCTGCACTTCCATGTTTGGCCAATAGGTGCTGCTGGTTCTCACGCAAACTCGCAGCCAGAGCTGACGGGCTGGAAGTGGGAGGCGCTTGTGTGGAGTAAAGTATCAGCTGGGAGACCGGAGCGGCATTCACTCGCGTCTCTCTCTGTGTACGGACAGCATCTGTCAACTCAATACTGAGGGAGAAAGACACCTGCTACAGATGCGAGACAACACAACACACTTTTCAGCGTCATGAGATGAATCAACGGCCAGCGCGTGAGGAAAAAACATCTGAGAGAGACAAGGACGGACGCCTGGCATCACTGGGCAACTCGATCTGGAGGTGAGGCTGGAGATGATGATGGTGATGGTGGTGGTGGTCATGTCGTGGATGGCAACTGTACATTATTATTGCATGGAGCGCTATTATATCACGTGCGTGTTCTGGTAGCAGTTACTGTAGTCATATGACACTCGCGCGCGTTTGGTGAAGGTGTTTGTGTACGCCATCCTCTTCAAATGGATGTGGGAAAAAACTTCCTGGTGGGATTTATAGCAACCGCTGGATTGGGTCACTTGGATAACATGTCCTGGATACTTTTGTCCTGGATACTCCAGTCCAAATACTTGTGATTTGCCTTTGGCCGAGAACCTGGAGTGTTTACTTGCAACCCTTAAGTGAACCAAAAGTCCATTGTTGCTTCTCCAAACCTATCTAGAATGCATTTTATTGTCAATATATCTAAATTAAAATTGTTGACAGCTCACTAGGTTTGGAGACACAACCATCGACCACCTAACGTTACTTCAGGTGTTTGTTTCCAGCAGAGTGTGTCAATATGTGCATGTGAAGCCATATTGACTTTTTCAAGCATTATTGCATTTTGTTAAATCAGTATTGATATACATGTAGTTAATTGAGGAGGAAAAAACCTCAGATCATTGTCCTAGGTTTATCTTTTCACTATAAACTATAAATTTATGTTTGTTTAATGATGGTTTTACACTCTAAATGATAAACCGAAGCAACCAAATTATACCACACACACACACTTAAACATATTTTTGTTTATATTTCAAAGAATTGACTGATATGATATGGACTGAAATGCAAAAATGAAATGTTTTGCCTATCAGCCCAGAGACCTACAGAATTTTTTTTTCTTGCAAACCCTGAACCCTGAGTTCTTACTAAACTCTGCATGAAAGTAGATCTCCAGAAGACTGACTTGAGTTTTTCCTTTTGCATGTCCTTATTGATTGGTACAATATCATAAGGGAGGCTGTTACAGTAAGAAGCTTTCGTTGAACCCGTAGGCTATTGTGCATACAGAAATTATGTTCTATATCATTTTTTTTGCAGTAAGTAAACAAATGCAATCTGAATTTACCCCTCCCAGTCAATATGGGACTATTACAGAGAGTAAAATCGATTGCATGTGCAAGAGATACAGCAGCTGATCTCTTTGCATTTGCAAGTGAGTTCAGTGTTATCGCCGAGGTCAGCTGTCTCTCGCTATAAACATATTTCACACGTCACGACACGCGTAACGCTCCTGTGTCGTATATGAATAATCCGTGTGGTGTCTCTTGCACACGCAGAAGTGCAGATTCCCTCGCAGCGGCCGTGGGTCTCGGTGGAATAGCACTTCTGTCATGTTTGCAGACGCAGACATTGATAACATTGGCAAATGTATCAGGTAGCAGCTCAGAACATGCCCCGGATTAAAGGCTTACAGTTCGGATGCTCTGGAACGGGGCTGAGTGTTGCAAACACACACACACTTCTCGTCAATGTTTTAAAACTTCCAGTAGATTGGAGAAATATGGCTGACTTAACGGTTGGACCGTGAATTGTTTTATTCTAGTCCTCTTTTGCACTGTGCCGAGGGAGTGCTGGTTATATCGGTCCACCCTTCTCCGGTCAAAATCAATATGTTTTTGAAATCAAGTACAAAAGGAAGAACAAAAGAATAATAGTTCTTTCTTTGGAAGACCGGGCTAATATGTTTTCAGAATAGTCGAATATATCAGCAGGGATGGATTTCTGCAGCTTTTCAAAGACTGAGATGACAAAAAGAAGAGAATTTGGTTTAGAAAGCTAGGCGGTTTTATTATTTTCAGGTTCGGATACCTTCTGGGGATGTTATTATGAGTCGAGAGGAGCGGTACAGGTGAGGTTACGGTTATAACACTGAATGGATTTCATTTCGGATTGAGCGCACGATTGCTTGATTTCTTGAGAGCCGAGGACATAATTTCCCACATCTTTTAGCGTGGCTGTCTTCTGTGATGCATGTGACCTCATGCGAACTGTGTGGAAAATGTAGGTTAATGTTTATATAAAACAATCTGGGCAGCAGTTCTGTGTTAGCCATGTTCTTAATTTAAAAAGAAGTTGATAATGATTTGACATATGCTTTGTTTACGCCTAACATTTTACAGGCTTGAGAGAGAGCAGTGTTTGATTTTGTTCTTTGCGTGTCACCAGTCTATTTAAGGTTGTGAATAGTGCTCAAGTTATGAAAGCATTTCCTAATTTAGAAGATCCAGTCTCGGCTGCAGTATTGTAAGCAACGTCTGTCATTATTTTCATCTTGCGCTGCCAAGGCAAACTCTTTATTAATTAGTCGGGCTTGAGGTGTTGTTTGTGCTTTGATATATTACCTGTCTGCGCTCACTGTTGTTGTTTCATATTTGCTAATGCCCGCTAAACCAAATGACAAAAGGCTTGTCAAATGAATGACTATATGCAAATGACGTTGAATTTTGTGGCCAGTTACGGGGAAGAGAAAGTTGTTTTTGTAGGTTGCCCTTAGCGAATTTGCATCCATGATATTAAACCTTATTAAGTCGACGGCAAGCAAGGTCATGTAAACACCTTAAATGTGTTTTTCTGCTATCAGGGAAAGGTCAGAAATGGTTTAAAGGTTGTTGTTTTTTTTTAAAACTGAGGATAAAATGTCCTTACTACTACCTGACAGATTTCATTAAAACTGTCCTTAGAATCACACCTGTCTTTCTGACAGCTTCACACTCTATAAATGGCAAACAAGGAAGGAAGTAGCTTGTACTTTTCTTGAACAGTGATTTTTTTGTTTTGTTTTAGCGATCTCCTACAATAGGTTTACATGCATCCAACCCCTCCTTTCCACGAGTCTACTCTGCTCTGAATGGTAGATGACCCACACCCAGTATGTTGTCATTGGTCTACCGCTAATGATTGCATCGGTGTTTGTATCAATCAAGGGGGTAATCCATCGACCGGAAGTTGAAGCCTTGCGGGAGCTGCCATCTTGTAGCAGAACTTCACTTGCGTTAGCATTCCCATTGACTCCCATTCATTTTGGCGTCACTTTGACAGCGAATAACTTTACATCTGAGGCATTTGAAGACTCCATTTGTCCTTTTATTTATTTCTAAAGAAACACAACAATGTATAAAATGCTCCATTACCTTGTAGCTTATGTTATGGCCCCGTAGAAGCAGTTTTAGTGAAAGTAGGCTAACGATTGCGTCATACCTACGCGACTCTCTGTCGCACAGTAGAGAGATTACCGTATGGACAGGAGAAGAAGCTCGCGGGCAACCGGGGAAACGTGGAGGCAAAATGACAAAATAATTAATCAGAATAACTAGCAAAAGTTTCTCCTTCTCCTAGCTCATGGACAGCTCCTATTCACACTCTCCGCCTCTGCATGTTTCGGAAGGGAATGATTCAGATTTCTCATGCCACCGCCACTAGAAGACAGACGGGTTGCTCTCGTCACATCTACGTAGTCAAGCTCTGTTTGAGTCTGCGCGTCAGGGACGGAAGTGCTAAAAAATCGCCAAAAACGGGCTTCAATGGAGTTCCAATGAGATCGCTCTGTCCATTTCTTTTACTGTCTATGGTATCAATTCCAGTGCAAGTCTTCGTCCTTCTGAAGTGGATTTGCAGAGCAGAAAACAGCGTCTTCTCGACATGTCGACACGCAAACTAAACTCTTCCAGTCTCAGAACAGAACGACGTCGTTCACGACAGCCAATGAGGACCTTAGTGTTGCTGACGACTCGTTTCAGATATTCTGAATCGATTCTTTCTTTTAGGAGACAAAATGTATTTGTTGTGCACTCTGATCTTTAAAGCTTTCCAGATATTTTACATTATTAAACAGCTTTAATACACACTGCATGAAAGTTAATATTCGATAAAACACAATGGGGCACTTTATGATTCCAGCATTTTTTTTTGCACGTCTTAAGTGTGCCGTCTGCTTCCTTAACAAGGGTGAGCAATCATGTTAAATAATCAAAGGTGTCATGCTATTTTATATGTATTTACAGTACTGGGTAGATCTCTGATTATATGTAATCTGGATTACGTATAGGTTCCAATTTTTAAGTATCAGATTACAGTTATTTTGATTGATTAAATGATTACAATTTGTTTGCACAATGCCACAATGGTCTTTTTGTGGTTAATTTTTGTGTTGTGTTTTTAATTTTAAAATAATTTGACATTTTTATTGATTACATTAATTAATAGCTTTATCAATTTACGAATGCCCCACAGTTCCTTCACGAAACCCTATCGTTTAATGTTTAATTTAACATCATCTTGTTCATAACAAGAAATGGAATTAATTTTCTTTCTCTGTATATTTTTATTAGGGCTGTCAAACGATTAATTGCGATTAATCGCATCCAAAATAAATTTTGTGTTTACATAATATATGTGGGTGTGGGTGCACAGTGTATAATTATTTTATATATATTTATATACACACACACACACACACACACACACACACACACACACATGCATGTACTGTATATTTAAGAAAATATAAAATATTTATATATAATATAAATCTATATACAGTATATACATGGAAATATTTCTTAAATATATACAAGCGTGTGTATTTTTATATATAAAAAAATTATACACAGTGCACCTACATATATTATGTAAACACAAACTTTTATTTTGGATGCGATTAATCGCAATTAATCGTTTGACAGCCCTAATTTTTATATCAATATGGTACAAGATTATTCTATTCAAATCAATGTGATAAACAAGTGAAGTCAAAAGTAATCTAGAAGTAATCTAAAAGTAGTCTGATTATATGACCTAAAATGTAATTATCTAATTTAATTTAAATTTTCATCATGTAATTTGAAATCAGTAATGGATCTTGTAAATAATCTTCCCAGTACTTATTAAATTTATTTTTGGAGAGCAACACCAATTGCAAAATATGAAACCATCTTTTCTACAATGTGTTACTCTAGTGGTACAGCTTACATTCATTGTTATATTCAATAGACATATAACATAAGATTGGGGTCAGTAAGAATTTATTTTGAAAGAATATAATACTTTTATTCAGCAAGTATGCATTCAATTGAGTGACAGAGATTGTTACAAAACACAATTTCAAAGTTTCTTAGGCAGCAAATCGTCATATTAGAATGATTTCTGTAGGATCATGTGACACTGAAGACTGCTGAACACACACACACATGTGAATGAGTTCTGCCACAGCATTTTATACTTTCTTTTCTTGTACTACAATAATACCACAACCATTTTTGGCGTGTAAAGTTGCATTTTAAAAAAGGTTAGAAAATCTGAGATGCCCCCTTAAGTTTCATGCATCCAATTCATGACAATTGATTCAGTCTGTTACAACAAGAAGTGTCTAGCTTGATACCATTGATGCCACGCTTGAACTTTGGAACTGTGTGTGAACGGAGAGTGTGTACATATGTAGCAGGACTGCTGGCACTCTTGAGGCCATATATAGACTGAACCCACGAGGATGCGCTGGCAGACCTAACCGGGCTCAAACCAACAGATGAGGTGGAAACCAAACTCTAGGTGCTGACAAGACAAACGCAATCCCTCAGTCGGGCTGCACAGAGAGGTCATATTAGCGAGAGACCACGTTAGACTGCCTCATAATTTGTGGACTTAAGCCAGTTGGGAATCCATGCCTGAGTGAATGTCAGAGTCTGTGAAGAGAATTAGTATGCAGAATATTCAGCTCAGAGCCAAAGCAAATGGAGTAATATACTTGCTAATGTAGAGGGCAGAGGGCCTTAAGCGAACTGCACAGTTTCTGAGCTCTTAAGAGGCCGTACGAGCCATTAGAGACTGTTGTCCGCTATCCATACCCAGCGCAAGCTGTCACCTTCAACCCCCGCCGATTTTCAGAGCTTTTCTCCCTCCATCTGTTTAAAACGGGAAAACTCTGCGTGGTCGTGTTGCATTTGGTGATCGTAAAGTGCTTTTTACAACGTCAGATCCCTGATGAACTCTGAAATCAAATTTTTACATTCATAGACATTAGTGACTGCACGAAACCGCATTTGCATTTCAATTTAAAAGTGGCAAAGCATTTAGCGTCTGTAATGTGACATTTCTGATGGAAAGTCATATTTAATGGGAAATAATGTAGCGTGGGATTTCATCGTATCCTTTGGGATTTGATACAAGTTGTGTTTGCTTAGTAACTGTTGCTAGCTGTTGATCACACTGTTAGGGATTTGAACAAACTAACTCATAAGTTTAAAACTTGGCATGTTACTCTTCCCACAGTGTTTGGTCTACAGACATGCATAATGCCTCAAATCATGTCGTTTGTTGAGCACAAAGTGCTATTTGTGCCAAGTGGATGATGATAATCTCTCCGCTTCATTTTTGATAAAAGATGATGAAAACTGTCACACTTTAAATTCAACTTTTTAAATATGTATGTTTGTTTTTTTGTTTGTTGGAACACTCTAAACAATGCTGGGTTGTTTTAACCCAAAATTGGGTAAAATATGGACAAACCCAAATGTTGGGTTAAAATGTAATTAAAAATGTACTTTCACTTTCAACGTTAGATTTTTTTAAATTACATTTTTAAACTAACATTTGGGTTTGTCCATATTTGACCCAAATTTGGGTTGAAATAAACCAGGATTTTTTAGAGTGAAAGATCATACTCCAATCAACCAGTAGTAAGTTTACATTACTTATAACTTGTAATAGTAATACATTTGTTTAATTTACTTAAAGGAGTAGTTCACTTTTGAAAAAACTTTTGCTGATAATTTACTCACCCCCATGTCATCCAAGATGTCCATGTCTTTCTTTCCTCAGTCGAAAAGAAATTTAGGTTTTTGATGAAAACATTCCAGGATTTTTCTCCATATAATGGACTTCAATGGGGACCGGATGGTTCAAGGTCCAAAAGACAGTTAATAACTGTTTCAGATGCAGCTTCAAATGTCTTTAAACGACACCAGACGATGAATAAGGGTCTTATCATGCGAAACGATCGGTTATTTCAAAACTTATTCCAAAAGTGTAACTTTTCTAAGAAAAATGCTAGCCTTGCTATATTCTCTAAGGCGCGTTTGTAACGTCACGTAATACGTAATTACGTTCAAAAGGTCACGGGCGACGTAGCCGGAAGTACAGAATCAAAATCGTCCGACATCGTTGTTTTTCCTTTTAATTCCTTTTTTTGTAAACGGTGTTTGAGCTGGTTTGCACGTTCAACCTATGCGTTCAACTTGTAAACACTGACTCTGTACTTTCGGCTACGTCGCCCGTGACCTTTTGAACGTAATTACGTAATACGTGACGTTGCAAACGCGCCTCACAGAATATAGCAAGGCTAGCATTTGTCCTTATAAAAGTTACATTTTTGGAATAAGTTTTGAAACAACCGATCGTTTCGCATGATAAGACCCTTATTCATCGTCTGATATTGTTTAAAGACATTTGAAGCTGCATCTGAAACAGTTATTAACTGTCTTTTGGACCTTGAACCATCCGGTTCCCATTAAAGTCCATTATATGGAGAAAAATCCTGGAATGTTTTCATCAAAAACCTTAATTTCTTTTCGACTGAAGAAAGAAAGACATGGACATCTTGGATGACATGGGGGTGAGTAAATTATCAGCAAAAGTTTTTTCAAAAGTGAACTAATCCTTTAATCATTTATGAATATTATTCTTAAGTAAATAAATTAAAGTGAGTAAATTAAACACACACATACACACACACACACACACACACACACACACACACACACATATATATATATATATTTATATCAATGATTGAAAGACCTGAGCTGCTGTTTTTTTTATAATATGTGATACATTTTTGATGATAGGATAGCATTCTGTGATGGGATTCTTTGAGTAAAACATTTAAAAACAACAGCATTTATTTAAAATAGAAATATTTTGTAACAATATACATCACCATTCAAAAGTGTGGGGCCAGTGAGTCATTTCTTTCTTTTGTTTTTGAAAGAAATTAATATTTTTATTCAGCAAGGATGTTCAATTAAAAAGGTGATTAGTAAAGATTTATATTGTTATAAAATATTTCTATTTTGAATAAATTCTGTTCTTTTAAAGTTGTTATTCATCAGTGAATCCTGAAAAAGTATCAAAGATTCCCCCAAAAATATTAAGCAGTATAACTGTTTCCAACATTGATAATCAAATCCTCATACTAGAATGATTTCTGGAGGATCATGTGACACTGAAGACTGTAATGATGCTGACAATTCAGCTTTGCGTCACAGAAATAAATACAATTGTAAAGTTAAATAAAGTTAAAACCCATTATTTTTAAATTGTAATAATATTTAAAAAATATTAATTTTTTTCTGTATTTTTGACCAAATAAATGCTGTCAGTACAAGAGACTTTTAATTTTTTTTTCCAAATTTCCGACTGGTACTGTGTATGATTTTTACTCCCATATATATATATATATATATAGTTAGGTAGTATAGCCTATGTTTAGTAATATTTTTTCTTTAGATTATTAAGATGCAATATGATCCATAACCATGGAGACACTTAAGGATATAACTGTGGTAAATGTTTATTCCCTACATTGAGACCTATGACAAAATGGCATAAAAATGGCAATGGCAAAATCAGAAGTGTGTTTGCATACAAATACACTCACTAGGGTGAATTAAAGCAGTTGTACATTGGCTTAATGACCAGTGAATGTACTGCTTATCGGAGCCTGTAATCTCCAGCCGCCCGTCCCACATCACTGAGACCCAGCAGGGTGTAGGTTAACCTAACTTGCTCTAAAATCCCTCTCGCACCCGACTGCAGATCTTCAACACGCTCCCTCTCCTCGACA
This sequence comes from Pimephales promelas, assembly GCF_016745375.1. The sequence continues at coordinate 6,341,649 of NW_024121521.1, forward strand.
TATTAACATTACGTCCTCTATTTGCAGTCTATCACGTACCCATTATCGAGTATAATTTCTTCTGTAAATGTTTCAGATGGAAACAAATAGTCAGACATCGCTGGAAAGTATGCGGTTCTGTGGGACGTTGTGTGCTGGGGCATTATGTAATAATTTATTTGCTGGGTAAATAATTGAATCTGCCTTCAAGGATAGCAGCTCTATCTAGGGCATTAGAGAGAGTTCAGGTGTAAAACTGTGCAGATGATTTATGATTTTCCTAGATGCACTTGGCCTCTGTGGACCGTTCTGCCTTAGCTGAGAACTAGCCACTAAATACTGCCCCTCTGGGGTCATCATGGACGTTAACATATGGTTTAATATGAACCTGTTTAGCTTCCACTGTTAAGTAAAGCTCTGTAAACCTGCTGTCCCTACGTGCTTATGAATGATGTAATTATGAAACTGAGTGAACTGGACTTGCCTTAAAGGGACTGTCAGTGTGTGACTATTTTTAGTATGAAAGTTGTATAAAAGCTGTGTAAAATTGGACATTTTTCCCTGTTTTTCCATTATTCACAATAATTGACATAATTTTGTCTCTCTCTGTGGCTTGAGGAGACAATTTCAGTCAGTTAAAGGGTTGGATCAACCAGAAATGAAAATGTTGTCCTCACTCTGATGTTGTTCCAAAACTGTTTATTTTCTTTCCTCTTTGGCACACAAAAATGATTTGTTCTGTAAAATGTCCAAGCGACTCTTTTCTATGCAAATATGGAAATTGAATCAAATTGTTGAGTTAAAAAAGCATTTTTTTCTGATGTCACATGATGGTTTTATATGAGGCAAAGGGCTAAAATGGAATTTGCTATTTGTTAAAAAATTAGGACTAGGCTGCTCCCTAATAGTCGACTATGGATAGCTTGAAATGTCTACTTTTAAATAAACCAATTAAAATAGAAAATAAATAGTCTGCTTATGTAATCCATATGAAAGGTACAATTCATTCTAAAGGTGCATACACCACACTATGGAGATGACGAGTCAACTTCATCTTTGCAGCTGACACTGACTCAGAAAACACTAGTTTATTAATTAATAATAAAAATGTCTACTTGCTATTTTTCCCACGTCATAATATTCATAATTATCTAGTTTATGAGTGCGCATATGCTATCACGCCTACATTAAATGCTCATTATGGTTTAGTATTCTCCTCAGTCTATATAAGTAATTAAATTCATATAAACGTGCAATTAGTCGACAAATTACTTAAATGACTATTAATCGACTACAAAAATTCTCACATGACTGGCTTCAGAAGGTTTTGAATATACCGCACAGTTATTGTGGATTATAATAACATATTCATAAAGTATAAAAAAAAGCGCAGCTTGGACATTCTGTGAAACATTTTAATTTGACTACTTTGGGAGAAAGACAGTCACATGGTGAGTAAAATATAGCAGTATTAACATTTTTGGTTGAACTCTCCTCTTAAATACATTGCAAATGTTGTGTCATGTTGTCCTACATAAATATCAATCCCTCCGTTTCTTGTGTTTTTGTATAATCGTCAGGTTTCACCAAGGGAAATGATTATAGGAATGAGGGTTTCTGACTCAATCGTACAGCTACAGACATGCCATTAAAGACTCTTCATCGCTTTCATCAAAAGCAATCAGCACACCTCAGAAGGGATGTAATCTTATTCATGTCTCCGATATCCATTTATCCAGTGATGGAATTATTTGCTTCAGGCGGTTTCTTTCTTCTGAAGGTTTAGTTGGAGTGCAGCGGTTTGTTTTTAGGGGTAGAGAGACAGGCCAAACGGTTACTGTACATCGTGCCACGCTCACTCTGGCGCTGGAGGTCGCTGCAAGGTGTCCTTATTCTTCAATCGATTAATCTAATTCAAACGATTACCCCCCCCCCCCCCCCCCACACACACATTTTTCCTGAATAGTTGATTAGTCCTGTGGTTAATTTACTGATAAATAAACAACCATAAATAATCTATGAATGAACTTTTACCTAGTGATATTATCTATCATTAAAGATAAGGTTTATGCAGTGTCACTTTTTGGGATTTGCTGCAGCAACTGCTTCCAAGTGTGAATCCGGAAATGATTTGTTCATTCAGGAGATTAAAATGGCTGCTTAAAAATGTAGTCACGACCAAATTTTAACTAACCATAGTGACAAGATCAAACATGGCGGTGTCAATAAAACTGTTGAGGCGCGAGTTCATCCATTTGAAAATTTTAAAGTACCAACAACAGCTTTAAATGCTTTGTTACTCATAAAATTCTGAATGCGGTATAAACACAGCCATATATGAGACTGACAACTATATTCTAGTGCTGTGTATAGTTTCACTGTACTAGTCCAAAGGGAGCCCTGGGATGTTTTCTTTCTTTACAGAAGCTCCTGCATAGAAGTTGTGCTGCTGTGGTTTACCGTTGCGGTTTTACAGAGCATGCAGAGCACAATTTTATTCGACTTCTGGTTTAAAAACTGGCTCAATATTTTTTTCATGCCTGGGAGCCGCCATCATTGGGGAACACGAATAGCACAACGAATTCCATCTGATATATATCAGGACTGTATTTTAACTTTTTGCGCCACAGAGTTTGGACGTTTTTGTAGCACAGGCCACACAATTGTAGCACATATATAAAACGCCTGTCTGAAAACAACCACAATTAAAAAATACAAAAAAATTATATAAAATATAATAATAATTTCATTTGTTTTATTATTTTATTTATGAATAAATATAATACAGTTATTATTATAGGCTATTTAAAATGTCTATGGTTTTGTTATAAAATATTAAATTTGAATTAAAACAAATCTGACAGTATTGAACCTGTCTGAACTTGATCAGAAATTGTTGTTTGGTAGCTCGATCGATTTATTTTCAGACGTTCATCGAGTTGATGAAACAGACGTCGGTGAAATGTTTGGACCATACAATTTTTTGGGAGTTGAGTTGGCGCATTTCCAGAGAAGATAAAATTAACCCATTGTTTCTTCAGAGGCTCGGATGAAGGAACTAAAAAATACTTTTGTGTTCATTTGTACATCCGAACACCGATCAACTGCCATGCTTCACTCGTTTGCAAGCCATGATATCTCTCGAGGAAACAGTCAAATCTCAAAGCTATTTCTCTAGGAAAAACTAAAATCGCGCCTGCGTGTTCGTACTTCCTGTTCCTAGCTCATTTTCTCATGGTCTAGCCAAATTCTCCGGGCGGAGAAAGGTGAGGTAACTTTTCCTCGTTATGACGTCATACGGGGGGATTCAAGATCAGCGCGTTGAAACACCGATTGAAAATTCCAGACACAAGGGGACCAGGCTAGGGGAACTCATATTAATGTTAAAAAACCTCAGAAAATGAAAATTTCATGTCAGCGGACCTTTAATATTTTTCCGAAAATACCATGCATCCATTTTGCATACTGTAAGTAACACCTAAAATAAGGTAATGAGAACATTAGTGAGTACACGTGCAATGTTTCATTCATACTCCTAGTAGCCAGAGGGTGCCCTCCTGGAGAAAGTCCACACGTGAGACTCATAGGAGGAGTAATAAATCTTTTGACTTTCAAGGAAATCTCTTATGTGGACAAAGGCATCCAGCTATCACTGTAACAGATAAAAGTATAAAAATATATTTAACTCAATGCTAGTCGACATAGCCTTTATCAATGTACAGAAAATTATCAAATAATATCATTTCTGCCTCATTCTGTAATGTGAAGCACATCAGATCACAAAAGTACGTTATTTTAAACCCTCCATTAAATGATCTCTTTTGTTGGACAACAGGTTTGTAGTTTAAGTTTAGAAGAATGTTTGACACCTGCTGCTTTTTCAATAGCATTTTACACTGTAAATGACTCAATATCACAGCGCTGGCAGAGATAGAGCAGTGTTTACTGCGAACCAATCGATCTGCTCTGAACAGTGCTGCGCATATATTTATTTTAAATTTAAACCGTTGCGATTTCATAGGCTCACTAAACCAAATCACGATTCTGGATAAATTTCAGTTAGTTGTGCAGCTCACAAGCACAAATGCTCACTTCACACAAACAAGCTCTGTCTCACATATATATTGTATCGCACACATGCTACTGTGGTGAATGTATTCATCGCGTAGACTGATTTTTCAAAGCACGTTCGACATATGTCACACTGTATGTGTATTTGCAAACTGTGTACATAAATTAGATGTAAAAACATCTCTTAGAATGGTAGACATTGTAAACAACCTTGTGGGGTCAAATATGGGACTACTAGATTAAACTTTTTATGTACAACAAGTAGAATAATTGCAATAAAAAGAAAAAAAAGTGCAGATGAGGTTAAAAAGCATGACAGAATGCCAGTCTGTCAATCAAGTCCTATAGCATCACATGGCAACGACGTCTCAGATAGTCTGACAGCTATCATGCATTGCATCCATATTTGAGCTTTTGCTTCGCATATTTGATGTGCACTTTTGTAATGAATCACTTGAAAATCATTTACTCATTTATTGGCATTGTTGCAATCACATGTTGCTTTTTAGCTTCTTTTCCTTTAAATGAGGTTGGCAAACCCAAACCCCCATGAAGGAGCATTTTCTGACCATCCACTGCACGACACTTGAGTGACAGCTGATGTTCAATAATAGCTGATTTAACCGATACTGATCCTTGAGAACGTCTCTATATAGACCCCTAGGATCTTGACTCAATTTCAAAGTACTGTTTATATGCCAGAAAGGTTCTATATTAGGAGAAATATCTTGAATAATTGCATAATACTTTCAGGTTTTCAAGCGATTAAAGTATTTTAAATTATACAATTGAATCAAAATCAAACTTAAAACCAAACCCATAAAATCCCATGATGGGAAGAAGCTTTTCTCCTATTGTATATGGTATCCTTACTAGCTCATAGTGCTGAACTGCTTCTTTAAATTGCAGAGAGTGCATTTGTTCCTGTTTACAACTAGTATTTATGACCCTTTTCACAATTGAATAATTTGATCATGGTACTTTGCTCTGATTTCCTTTTGTACCGAGCGGATTATGCGGCACTATTAACGTTGATGATAAATTTGCGAGTGTCACAGACAATTTGTGCCTCCTAAATAAAGTTCAGTTAAAATTAGTTGCGCAGTTAGAGAGAAGCACAATGGAAAAAGTGAGATGATTCGGGTAGGGACCTCATTTTGGGGGTGTTACTGTCACTGTCATGCTGTATTTGAATAATACGGTTTAGGAAATTATATGTTGCAGTCTTCATTTAGAAATGCACCCGGCAGGGAGGACAATTATGAAGAAAAAATGAACAAATGTCCAGTGTTATTAGTTGCTTTGAGATTGTGTTTAGGAATGTTTACTTCCGCTGCGCTGTTGAAACCTCGGCTGAATTCGGCCTGCGGTTGCTGTAACTCTAACATACAGCGATTGATGTGAAAGTAGTATAATTTTCTCTCTGGTGTGAAGCCAAGGTTCAGAGGAAAGAGAAATTTAGAACCGAGAAACGCGAAAAGCCTTTATCAAAAGATTGTTGATAATTATACAAAGCGAAATGTACAGTCAATATCCATAAAAAGCGTTTGGATTTATCACACAAATTTAAATATGAGAATCTCTTTGCTTAATATATCTAACAAAATAATGACATTTAAAGGGATAGTTCACTTTGAAATACATTTTTGATATGTTTTATCTTACCTCAAGGGCATCCAAGATGTAGGTGTCTTTGTTTCCACAGTATTTTCTATTTTGATATTTTTAGGTCAAACCGTTCTTGTCTGTCAGTTATATAATTGAGGTCTATGGTCACCACCTCAAAGAGCATGCACAGAGAAGTCCAAATGGCCTAAGACACGAAACGAGTGATTTGTGTGAGAAAACGAACAGTATTTATATTGTTTTTACCTCTTGTTTTTACCCCCATAATGCACTGCGGCGGTCATGCCGAATGAATTCCCCCGTCTCGCAAGAAGATGGCGATCCACTGTGGCTACAGTGTAATATTTCTTTTTAATAGACTATTAAATTGTTTAATTACAGTTTAAACATAGTTTCCATGACAGATATCAAGATAAATCTTTTCATCTTACTACTAGAGCTGTCAGTTTGCCAAGTCTCAAATGATTATTAAACAGCAAGCACAAACTATCGCAGTCAGTCAGCGTCCAAATTCACTCACTCGTTTTCATTCATTCCCTCAAGTGAACTATTAGTGGATTAATGTAGGGAGGATAGTGAGTGACTAGTAAAAATACCATCATATGTATGCACATTCAGCGAGCGCATTTAACACACCGCATTGTTTTGGATGTTTGTTCGATAAGTTCTGTCGCAAAATATAAAAGCCATTTTTTGTTTTGGGTCTTAAAAGTGACAGTGTGAATGCTACAGTAAGTGAACCGGGTCTAAATGTATTTTTTCTCTTTCTGGCTTAAACCAAGAGAACCGAACTACAAGTGTGAACCAGATTCAGTGTAACATAATGCGTGTGGATTACCAGTTCATTTTAAATGAACCCCTGCAAGCCCTTTATCCTAAAGATGTTGAGGCGAAACAGGCTAACTCTCGTTATTAATGGTTTGCCTCTATCTCATGGTCTGTAATTGGTCTCTGGTGATTGCCAAGTCTTTTGGATTAAGAAATGTCATTAAAATTGATGTATTAGGCCTGCGAGCCGTTTTCTCTGTCAGATAGCTTTTTTTAATCAATTGATAATTACAAAGATGATTTATGACTTGACTTCGTGTTGACAGGTGAACAATAATTGCGACATGGAGATTTCAAAGCAGCATCTGTTACAGATTTGTCACCCTGAGGTGTCCTACTCCATTTCGGACAGGTTCGGGGGTGGAGACTAATACGCTTTAGGAGGTTAGTTGCTAACGCAAGGATTGCTGGTACGATTCATGCGGACCAAGAGAGTCACCAAGTTAGCAAGTTCACGATCCAGCTGGATCATGACTGTGTCCTGAGGAAAACACTTAACCCGCGACTGCTCCTGAGGGACTGTGATTGCAATTAATACACTGTAAATTACTTTGTAGGAAATGTGTGTGCGGAATTGTAACTAACCAACCAACCAACCAACCAAAGGACTCATGATGAATCGGCTTTACGAGTGCAGTTTATCTTTCTCGATGTGTCTATATTGCCTGTTGACAGGACTGATCTGCTGCTTGTTTTACTAGTAAGATAGGCTTCATGTTTTTAAAGATTCAGAACTATTGTAAGTTGTATAAAATATGAATAAATATTATATAAATAAGACTTCATACTATTTTGATGTAGCTTTGTTTTATATTTTCAGTTTCTATTTTATTTTAGCTGTTAACTGTATGTGTGTAATTATTATTGTTTGTATACTATTTATTATTATTTTGAATTAGCTTTTTTATAGTTTTTATTTTAAGTTTTAGTAATTTTGTTTATGTGCTTCTGTCATTTTTTTTTTTTTTAGAAACGTTTCAGTTAGTTGCCAAGTTGACGTTTTCAATTTTTGTTTAAGCTAAGTTACATTTTCCTCTCTAATATTTATATTTTATTTTACGTTTTTGGTTCCTTTTACTGAACAATTCCTAAAAGAACTGTTTTTTTTTTCTTTATCTGAAGAGCATTTTAATCATCAAAATAAACTTTTTATAACGTATAACGTAAGACTATAGAAACAATGACAGACATTAGCCTCAGTAAAGTTAGCTTCATTCATTGAGAGAAAAAGTGCGCCTTTGGGGTTTGTAGTCTTTGTAATTACGTATGTTCACAGTTTTATACCTCAACGGTTTTACATCAAACTGCGACTTTCTTTACTTTAAAATGTATCTTTGAAATTGACAAACATCATATGTGTAATTCAGGGCACAATTCAAACGAGATCAAAATATTTGTTGACTCTCGCCATTGAATACCACACAAATAAGGTCCCATGGTGGTCGACCGGAAAGGGAGGGACTTAGGGCTTGGGCGCTGCGTTGCATTCTGGGACGTGGCGGCCATGTTGACAGTCGAACGAGGAGAAGCAGCTGAGTTGGGAGAAAGAAAATAAAAAAAAGATGTTAAAATCCCTAAAAGGATGCTGAATTTACTGGGATACGTTTAATAGAGAAACCAGAGGCCGATATGTGGTTAAAACGGCACTTTTAACGGGTTGGATCTATTTGAAATTCCCAACAAACAGTGGAAGCACAGTATGCGCCCATGCGCCGCTAGCTTCCGAGTTGTCCTACAAAGTGACGTCATCACTTCGGCACTCTATAGGGATTACGGTGCGGATCCACTTTTTCCGTGCGGCACTTCTGACGCGCCGCGTTCCGCTTTATTCCTATGGGTGACGCGACTTTGACGCGCCCGTAAAGCATTCTGGGAAGGCGGCGCTTCATTTAGAAAAATGCTGCGCGTCAAAAAGCTGGCCGATGCCCATCTTTATGCAAATGAATTCCGTTGAACGCGCCGCGACTATCCAATAGAAGTAGAGCATATGGAGACGGGGGGAATCTCTCGCAGGTCTTCTGTTCTAGACTGGCCGCTGGCTCAAAACCTGAATCCTGCACTTAAAACGTGTTTAGTGCAATCGTGAATCTCTCCTCTTCCCCGGCTAACAATTTTAGGTTTCACAACGTTCCCATTAAGTTATAAAAACGTTATTTCCGAATGTTCTAGGAACATTCAAGACGTCCAGTTTTTAGATGAACTTGGTTATTAGAACGTTCAATTCTCTTATATAAACGTTGAATTAACGTTCTTGCTTGGTTATAAGAATGTTATTAGAACGTTAAGAAATAACAAGTTTAGGTTATACTGGGCGCTATTCTATTTTACAATATTAACCAATGACAGTAAAATGGACCATCCTAAGTCAATTTATTGCAGTAATTCCTCCCTCAACCAGTAGAAAATGCTTTGAACACCTTTTTATGCATGAAAAAAAAACCCGGAAAACCGGCTTAATTTTGAAAAAAAAAAAAATGTGATCTACATTTTTGGTCAAACTGCCCAGCACTAATATGACCTCAAAGCTAATAAATAAATAGGCCTATTAAAAGCAACATTTTCATGCATTGCATTGCATAAGCATTACCTCGATCTGAAATAAAGGATATGCCTTATAAATGTTATTTGAAGTCTGAGCACACTAACACATTTGGCTCTGTGTACACACCAATAAATTAATTTCATTTCTGCTAGGCAGAGGATGGCTTGAATATCTATTTTTTATACTCCTGTTCTGGCAGTATTCATAATTGAAGATAATCTACCATGCATTTTCTTTATTAATTTAATTCCCCAGGGCCTTGACATAAAATGTCTGTTTCCTTGACAAAGTGCAAATGAACACCGCGAGCGAGACAGAAAAAACAGATTTGCGCAAGTAGGAGCCAATGGGGAACGTAAATGATCTTGAATGATATAATAGAAGCACATTTCTCATTCCATGACAAAGTAAACATTCGTCCGTCTCTTTATTGTCTGTAAACACAGGGGGAAGGTGTTCCAGGCGGAGGAGAAGGGGTCAGGAAGCGAGCGAGAGGAGCGAATAGAAAAGCGGAGACGAGGGAATCATTCTGTCCAGACGCAATCTGATGAGATCCTCCTCTGTGTCTCTAAAAGCATTAGTTTAGACAGTGATTGCATTCGGGATCCTATTAAGTTTATATAATCGGGAAAAGAAAGGATTATTACTCCCTATCAGTATTTTGCTCCTTTTCCTTTTTTGTGCCTGTAAAAGCTCGAAATTCACTTGATTTACTGTGTCACGACTTCATCTCGTCGGCTTTGTCATTCGATTGCATCATGTGACTCTCAAATGGAGGTTGAGAAGCGAAGGATGTTTATATGCTAGACATTTTGACGTGTCTGCTCCATCAGAAGACGTCTGGTTATCATTACCTGGAAAGTCCTAGAAGTGCGTTTCTTTGTTGATATCCCATTTGAAGGGCAATAGACTGCCGAAGTTGTGACGTCACTTTGTAGGCCAAAACGCAGAAGTGAGTTAGCATTTTAGCTCTCCCGGTTCCCTCGCTCTAAAGTCTATGGGTTTTTTGAATGGTTTTTTGCTAAATCGCCTGAAATAAGGTCTGTGGTGAACAAAGCCTCGAAATATTTTCACGTTTTGATCTATGACATTAAACGCACCAGTTATAACCTGCTTGTGTTTTTTTTAAACTTTATTGTGTCTGCTTGTGTTTTTAAAAACTTTATATAGGCTTAAAAATTTATACATTTTGGATTATCTTGATAGACAAAACGTGTGAGGGTCACAACTCTTATGTGTTGAACACAAATCTTATTTTTTTTTGCGATTATCCAAAAGTGTATGGGGAAAGCGCATAGCTTTTCGATCGAGGGAACCCATGCGCTGCTAACTTCCGAGTTGTCCTACAAAGTGATGTCATAACTTCGGCACTCTATTAAAGCAACACCAAGTAACGTTTTCTCTACGGTCGCCCTACAGGTTAGAAGCGGAATTGTCTATTACCGTTGTCGTAAATAATTTAGCCTAGCTCATCCAGGTGAAATAAAACTACCTACCTACCTACCTCATCCTACTGTCGTGTGCACGCTCGTTGTTTATCCAGCACCGGCTTTGGAATGAACGAAGTCCACAGACAAGGTAGAGAATGTTGCATGAATTCATGAATTCATGAAAGTATGATATATTGCGACATCAGAAATGAAGAAAAACAAAATAATGACTATTGTAATGCTTTACGTAAAGCAAGTCAAATGTGTAGTTTTCTTATGTCTCATTAGAACTACAGCGATCTGGCAATCTTATAGCGTGGTTATAGCTGTTACAGAACCACAGAGTGAATCCAGAAGTGCCTTTCACCCTGTTACGAAACAATTTAGGGGAAAAAAAAGGTTAAAAAAATCGTACTTAGTGTTGCTTTAATGTTTGCTTTTAGCGCTGGATGTTTTAAGGTCCTAATTTTCTTGTGCTACAGTTCTTTTTTTGTATGATTTTGTTATGTGATTTTTGATATTGGCCCTTTATCATTCATTACACAATATAGCACGTTTTTATCAAGTCTTAAAGGGAGACTCCACCCAAAAATGGAAATTCTGTCATCATTTACTCACCCACAAGTTGTTGCAAACCTGTATGAGTTTCTTTCTTCTGCTGAGAACACAAACGATTGTAAGCTTGGCACCATTGATTTCCATAGTATTTTATTTTTTCTACTATGGAAGTCAATGGTGCCAAACAACTGTTTGCTTCCAATCGTTCTTCAAAATATCTTCTCTTTGTGTTCAGCAGAAGAAAGAAACTCATAACAACTTGAGGGTGAGTAAATGATGACAGAATTTTCAATTTTGGTTGGAGTATCCCTTTAATGGCCGGAAACATACTTTATGCTAGAATGCATAAATATGTGGCTTATGCTTTCTGCGATGTTACCTTTCATGCAGTGTGTAATGTAAATGGTATGCAAAGTTTTTGTGTCTAGAACTAATTCTGAACTCCCTGAAATGAGCCGTCAGTTATTCCTGTCTCACTTTTTGCTTGAACCTACATAGGTTTGTTACAAACTTACATAATTCACGCCTATATTCTTCATTGGCTGCCGTGAACGACTTCTACTTTGACCCTCAAACACTGTAGTTGTAGCTGAGACTGGAAGAGTTTGATTTGTGTGTCGACAAGACGCTGCGAAAGCAAATCCACTTTGCATCCACCGCAAAGAATGAGGAATATGGCTTGAATTGATACAGTAAAACCGACACCATTGTTATAACTGATACGTTCTATTGTATAGACCCCTTTTGCACCGACATCACAGTTACGTCACGGCGCTAGCTGGAGGCAAAACAAATAGAAAACTGGAGGCGGCTAATGCAAACCAGCACAGATTCGGCTACATAATAATGAGCTTAAATTACTTTTATGATTTTTAAATGTCATATTATTGTGTTGTTTGGTGCAAGTATGGATGAAAAATGAATATGCTGTATCTGGATTTTTTATTTCTTGAAAATATTCACATGATTAAAATCGCACCGAAATGACACTCTTTACATTGTCGTCTTCTCTGCCCTAGCTCGGCAGAACTGCGGATCATACACACACGTCTTGTACAGGACCATTCAGCACATAGTTATAGGCATCTAAAGATTTTTATGCCCTCAGTTTCTCTTTACGATCGGTTTCTCTATAAGGTGGGTGTAGAAGTCAGGCCACTCACCCGAGGTAACGTAACGTTAATCCTGTCAGATCGTCCATGTATTGAGTGAGCGTGTAGGCGGCTACGGGTCGGCCAATCTGGTTCTGTCCGTTAAAAATAACTTTTGGAAATAACAATCTTGGTCCTGGACAGTGAGTGATCTTACACATTAAGATAAAATCTGATTTTCTCCAGTCATTGTTAAACAAGCTAATAAAACTTGCTAACTAGCGTTAGTGAAGCGGCCATAGGGATCGTTCTGCCTCCACCTAAGCTCCGCCCACATAAAAACGTCACCATGTTTACCAACTGAAAAGGGGTCTATACAAGCTGAGATTCAGATATGGTAATGGACGGACATGCGCTGTAAGCAGTCGACCAATTACAACAGACTGGGTCATCTGACCAATCAGAGCAGAGTAAGCTCTCAGAAAGGAGGGAGGGGTTTAGAGATACTGAATCATACGCTGTGAGAAAAGGGGTGATGCTGCAGTGTATATAATGAGAAAATTGGCATGAAATGAGTAATCCTCCTCATGGTTTTTACTCATTCTGCCTAAACAGCTTCGTGGTGTTTCCTCTACTGTCGCCTTTAACTTGCTCAATGGAGGTTTTACAGCACTCTTCTAATAAGCTGCTTTGGGATGAACTGTGTTGTGAAAAGTGAATTGAATTGAACTGAAAGCCAGAGAAATCCCTGTGTGCTGCCTATCATGACAGATTGGAGTCTCATGAAGGTTTATGAACGTTCAAGTAAAAGAGCCAACCAACCAAAAATTACTGTGCAATTTTATTTGGGACAGATACTTCGATCCAGGAGGTTTTGCTGCAGCGATATACAGTACAAGACAAACTCTGGGTCTCTTCTGCTCACCAAGGCTGCATGTATTTAATAACAGTAAAACAGCAATATTGAGAAATATTATTATTATTATTACAATTTAAAGTAACTTTTCCATTTTAAAATGGAATTTTATTCATGTGATTGCTAGTATTCTGTGTAACTTGATGAATATAACTGTAAAAATCTTTTGTAACATTACAAAGATTAATAAAAAAAGCGTACTCATCCAACTTTCAAACTGAAGTGTATATTAGTCACTAGTGTACTCCTAAATGACAAACAAATACATTTAGCCTGTTTCAATAGTTTGTATATTAGCTTACGATAAAATTGTGTTTTTTGAATGTTTAGTTGAGGGTTTTTTGACTAACACAATCTTACAGCAGTTACAGTTTTCTCTCTCTCTCTCTCTCTCTCTGTCTGTTTACTGATCCAGTTCTCTTTGTCTTTGCAGGCGCACCTGAGTATACTCTCCAAAGATCTCATTAGTCTGTGATGAGCATCATCATCCAGGACAGACCAAAGGTACCGCAAAATCTCAAAAGATCCTATTTTATATCTTTACACCCTCGTGCCTGTCAGAAAGATACATCAGTTAGCTCATTTATTGCAGACTGTGTACAGCTGTGGTGTGTTTTTGTTCCCTCTAGTATTAACAGAACTTGTCTGGACCATTAGTTTTTTCTTCTCATATTTACTCTGGAATCAGAGCGTTTTAGGGAAAAGAAAGTGTGAATGATGACACATTTTGAGTTCTTTTTAAGTGTATGTGGCAAATATTTTTAATTTTGAAAAAAAAAAAAAAGATTCTTTATTTGTATTATTGGAACTGTTAATTTGCATGAATTATGATTTGTGCATGAAATTATATTTATTTAAAAACCAAATGTTTTTAAATAGCAAAATAAATTTGATTTAGTGCTGGGCAACGATTAATCACATCCAAAATAGAAGTTTGTCTTGTAATATATAATTATATAATATAATAGTACTGTGTATAATTATTTTGTATATATATATATATTATAAATACATTTACATATAACATGCATGTATATTTTTAAGAAATATATAAATAATTTTTTTTTCAAATATCTACATGCATGTGTGTATTTATAGATACAAAATAATTATACACAGCACACACATATATTATTTAATAAATATTTGCATGTATATATATTTATATATAAATAACACATTTTTCTTTAATATATACATGCATGTGTTTGTATATGTATATATATATGCATGCATGTGTTTGCATATATAATTTAAGAAATATTTGCATGTATACACTTTATGTATAAATAACACATTTTTTCTTAAATCTATACATGCATGTGTGTGTATTTATATGCAAAATAATTATACACAGTAGACACACATTTAGTATATAAAAATAAAAACTTCAATTTTAATGCGATTAATCACAATTAATCATTACCCAGCGCTAATCTTAATTGAAATATAAAAATTTTTATACAAAGCGATTTTTTTTTTTTCAAAATATGACAGTCCCACTAAATAGACGTTTTTGTATACTTTTAAAATGTTACAGCACAAATCCAATCAAGTAACTTGATCCAAGAGAGAGCTTTTACAAAGGTCAGATCGTAGAGGTCGATCAATTTGCAACGTTACCCGATTATCATTAGTGGAATTCCATCACATTCCTATTAGCGTTTCTCCGTGGACACGGCTCTGGCGATTAAGCGGCGGGATTACATGCTACGAGACTGTCAGGAAGAGCACACCTCCCCAGCTCATGCGTCCCGCTCTGATTAAATGGAATTGATTTAATTGGGTTACCCCACTGCGAGGTCTGGCTAATGGGATGCGGAGCTTTTTGATCACTGGTACGCAGTGACCGGCTCTGACCCGGCTCAAGTGAAGCGGCACAGCTTTTTTTGTTTGTGGTCAGTGTCTCGTGTGTTTGAAGATAAAGCCCTGCCCACCGGTGGTCAAGATTTTGTCAAAATCACTAATTAGATTTTGCGCTGTAGGAATCCAGAATTCGTGGTGGCAACCTTATCTTAGGATTTTAGATTCGGTAACAACATGTGTTTTGTAGTTTGAGGTTCTTAAAAGGATAGTTCACCTAAAATGAAAATTGATTTATTATTTATCTGCTTCTGTGGAACACAAATAGCTTTCCTGTGGATGTTGAGGTCTAAAAATGCACCATAAATAATTTCATACACTATATTCCAAATCTTCTGAAGCTTTATAAGAGGAACATAATTAAATGTATGCCACTAGTCAGTAAAACTCGAGCTTCCAGTAGCTTTAGAGCCCCTGCTCTAAATATGAAAATTAAAGAACAACGCAAAATGTAAAACACACAGCTTTGGAGGCGAACAAATTAATCTACACCTTTAAGCCACTTATTGCTGGAAAGTGACATGACATCCGCTGAATATTCAAAAAACGGTGTGCACTTCATTTAGCAAAGATCTGAGATAACGTCAAAAATTGTAAATTCCACCAAGAATGTACTGTTTAATATAGATGTACCGATTATAATCTTTTTATTCCTACTGATTTATAATGAATTTGTGTTCTTTAATATGAAGTAGAAGATATTTGCATGTGAAGGCAGCAGTTGAGAAGTCAAACTACTTAATTTGTTGAGGGCAATAATAAAAAAGAAAAGGGTATATATATATAACTGTATATAACTACATATATATATATAAATATAATCATATATAATTTAATAATATAATTTGACAAAACTTATATATACATATATTTATTTATATATGCATACAGTTTATATTATACAGTTATATATACTGTGTGTGTGTGTATAATCACAAGGGAGACACACACACACACACTATATATATAACTGTATAATATATATATATATATATATATAAATATGATCATATATAATTTAATAATATCATTTGACAGAACATATATATACATATGAAGAGTTCAGATGCAAAAGCCTCTAAATGCCATTTGAAATGTTCTTCTTTAATGATGATTTTTATCAAACTTGTATAATTAAGTTCAGTAATTTCACTCAAATAACAATTAATAGGTAATTATCATTGCCATTTAAATGAAATCACTGAACTTAAATATACAAGCTTGATAAAAATGATAATTCTAGAAGAAAATTTCAAATGGCACTTAGAGGCTTTTGCATCTGAACTCTTCATATATTTATATATATTATACAGTTATATATACAGTGTGTGTCTCCTTGTGTGAATATTATATATATATATATATATATATAAACATACATACAGTATACATTCCTTCAGACACACATTATATAAACATATATATATATATATATATATATATATATATATATATATATATATATATACAGTATGTATATATATATATCAACTTGAAATTTCAACTGGATGCATTTATTTTGATATATTGAAGCATTCATGTCATGTCTTCAAATTCACATTGACTATTTTATTCTGCAAAGTGAAAAGAGTCTTTTTCATTTGACTGGTGTATTTGTTTTGATGAATTGGGTTATAAAACTGAGGCTGGTCTGATGCATAGCCTTGATTGTTGGTTTCTGTGCTGCATTGAGATGAAAATCAAGTATCATTACTCTTAATCGGTCATTTTACTCACTGGCCGCTGGTCACCCCGCATTTTCTTAAAGTGCTCCCCGAACTGCATAATTGGACTGTCCCTGCGTAAAGTGAAATGTTAAACTAACATTGGGAAAATTGCACTACCAAAATCATTTGAGCCCTTCGGAGTCTTTTAATTTGTCCTAAATTTGACTACTGTTGTGTTCAAAAACTCATATCAGAAATGGTTTGCAGTTTGAGGCTCATTTATGTCATTTCCATGCAAAAATTCAATCCATTACTTGGGAGGGCAATTTCATGCGATCGGGCCGCTCATGGCTTTCGTTATGAAGTTGCCTGCTGAAAGGAAGTGTGAAAATGCATGATAATAATCACAAAATAGCTTGTCCCTCGTCTCTTTAAAGATGCTTGTACGAAGTGCAAAGCCATAATTATTCATTTGCGTGTCTTCATTTGCATTCCTAAAAACTGCTGTTTTGACACGTCCACACACCCCTACCCACTCTCGGCATGATTAAGACATCTCCGGTGCGACCGGGGTGATCAGTGTGCTGTGGTGGCACCCACCCCCCCGGGGACCTGCACGCAGCAGGGGTCATAACATGTCATTGAGCCTAATGCGTGAGACGGAGACCATCGCTCAGGAGCGCTCCTCGTACGGGTTGAGGCCCATTAGGGACTGTGCTTTAGCATAAACACCATCTGAACATAGCACAGGGATACACACAGAAATCCAGGCAAGCGTCCAAGTGCCAAGCTCTTTACAGGGAATGTTGCAGATGGTGACACGGTGTAGCATGTTGGTGGGATTCAGTGCGTGGAATTTAAAAATGTCCATGGCAAAGATTAAAAGACTATATAAGATGTATTTATTTAATGCTTATCTACATTCTTAAATACTGTTGTTTCATCAGTGCATGAAGAAGATTATTTTTTTTATCATATCAAAACAATGAATTTGACTCACTCCACTGAAACGGCCTAGTCGATTGATGTAAGGAAGGCACAAATAATTTTAACTAATGAAATCACAACACGTTTTTCACGATCCAATCAAATTCAGAAGGATAAAATCAAGTCTTGCACTTCATTTCATGCATTCATTCTGTTTGCATATGTTAAAACCATTGCGATTTGTTGTGAATGCTAATTTGAGACTCGTTTAATTTTTTGTAATGTGACGTATGACTATACATAGAAAATGTTTGGGGATTATGAATAACAAGAATTCAGTAATGCCAGTCAAGCATTATCTCAGAGGCAGAGCAAATTATTTTCTGATAAAAGATATTGTAAACATACAATACTATATATTTTTTTCTATAAAATAATATTTTGTAAAAAAGTTTAGGGCTGTCAAATGATTAATCGCGATTAATTGCATCCAAAATAAAAGTTGTAATAAAATGTTTACAAAATATTTGTGGGTGCACTGTGTATAATTATTTTATATATATATATATGAAGAGTTCAGATGCAAAAGCCTCTAAATGCCATTTGAAATTTTCTTCTAAAATGACCCTTTTTATCAAGCATGTATATTTAAGTTCAGTAATTTCACTTAAATGACAATTAATAGGTCATCTTCATTGCCATTTAAGTCAAATTACTGAACTTAAATATACAAGCTTGATAAAAGGATCATTTTAGAAGAAAATTTCAAATGGCACTTAGAGGCTTTTGCATCTGAACTCTTCATATATATATATATATATATATATATATATATATATATAAATACACACACATGCTTGTATGTATTTAAGAATTTCATGTATATACTGTATATAGAGTTATAATGTATATTATACATAAATATATATATATATATATATATATATATTGATATATATAAATAATATTTTTTCTTAAATATATACAAGCATGTGCATGTATTTATATATAAAATAATTATACACAGTGCACCCACATATATAATGTAAACACAAACTTTTATTTTGGATGAAATTAATCCCGATTAATCGTTTGACAGGCCTAATTTATAATAAAATTATTTTGTATAAAATATTAAAAAATATTTTTAAAATATATTTTTTTATTTTGTAATACATGTATTTATTTATGAAAATTATTTATTCAATAGTTTTTATTTTATTATTTAATTTTAATAAATGTTTACTTTATTGTAATACAATTTTACTTTATTATTATTATTATTATTATTTTTTTAATATTATTTTATTAAAATGTATTTTACAAAAATCCAGTAGGCCTAATAATATATTTATATTTTTTTCTTTGGAATAATGTGCACCTATGAATCATTCACAATAGGATCAGGAACATATTATATGAACATTTTAATGATTTTTGTTCCAAACCTGTATGCCGTTATTCTACTTTTTGAGTCCCGCAAAAAAAAAAAAAAAGATAGCCATTGGGTTTGAAACAACATGAATACGAGTAAATAATGACCATAAGGTTTGTTTTTGTGCGAACTGTTGCTTTAAGAAATGAAAGCAGTCCACTTTGAGTTCATGTTGTTTTTATGAGCTGGTGTGTAACGGATCAGATTGAGAGCACACACTGAAGGGGAAGGACAGAGCTGATGGATGGGTTGACCCCGAGTTGCTCCGAGGAGAACGTTCCCGTTTCCTCTCCAAATGTCAGAGCGTTCACCAACTTCAGAGACTGTCGCCTGCACTGTCATTGATCGGCTAAGCCGGCCACTTCATCTCCTGTTTAATGGATGACCGAGCGAAAGATCGCGGCCCCTGTGGAACACAGTATCCCTGGAGCTGTGCCTTGACACGGCTAACCTGAGCTCAAGCCGCGGGGAAGGGTTACGGCGAGTGCTTGTTTTCAGGGTGTTTAAACGTGCGTCAGAATGGATTTTCTCAGTTTCTATGCCCTCAGTTGTTCATTAATTCAGCCGGCATGTAATCTTATTAACTGAAGTGGCTCACAGTGAGGCATTTCAACCGGCTGTGACATATCATGACATTTGAACTGTACGTGGACCGCCGTTTGGCATTTTCACATTTCAATAATAACATAATCAGGCACTTCAAATCTCCTGAATGAATTCAATCTCATACCGTTATGTGAGGGAGAACTTGAGAACTCTCGAGGCGTCAAATAAACAAGCTAACCTATCATAACAGCCTAAACAAGAGGCAAATCTTTGGCTCATCAGACTTTTTTGGGGGGGCTGCCCATTGACAGGTAACATCTCTGAAGGCCCTGGTGCCCTCTTACTCTGCCAGTCAGTCTGTCTTGCTTTTGGCCTCTTTCGTCCTGTCACTCAAACACCCGCTATATTTAACCTGTCAGAATACAGTCTAATATTAGTTTTTTTTTACTTAAGTTCAACACACTGCCACTCAAGGCTGTCAGCTGTTGACTTGACTTTGGATTAAAGATGTTTACTGGTTTATCGCAGCATGTGGGGCTAAGCTGTTTTTAGGTGTCCTGCATTCAACTTTGCTGGTCCATTTTGTTCACTTTGAAATTAATTTTTGGTATGTTTTGACTTACCCTAAGGGCATCCAAGATGTAGGTGTCTTTGTTTCCACAGTAGTTTCAATTTTGATATTTTTAGGTCAAACCGTTCTTGTCTGTCACTCATATAATGGAGGTCTATGGTCACCACCTCACAACACAACTCTCACGTAGTTGAAAAAAAATCAACGTTGTCTGTTGATGTATCGAAATCATCTTCCATTGCAATTTCCTGTATATCTAAATATGTTTAGATCTTCACAGTGAAAGGTAACGCTTCCGAAATCTCTTTCCGGCGCTTGCACAGACCGAAGCGCCCTCGCCCTCAGATCACATGGACATGGCTGTGATTAAAAGAGATAAAAACGCTATAAATACTGTTCGTTTTCTCACACAAACCGCTCGTTTCGTGTCTTAGGCCATCAATGTTACATTTACGAGTCATTAAATCATGTTTAATTTGGACTTCTCTGTGCATGCTCTTTGAGGTGGTGACCATAGACCTCCATTATATGACTGACAGATGAGAATGGTTTGACCTAAAAATATCAACATTGAAACTACTGTGGAAACAAAGACACCTACATCTTGGATGCCCTTGACGTAAGCTAAAACATACCAACAATTTATTTCAAAGTGAATTATCCCTTTAACAGTTTATCGTTAAAATGCATGCAAATGCACTTCAATTAAACAGTGTTTGCTGTTGCACTCTGAATGCAAAGACAATGTCGTAAAATGTTAGGGGACCAGTAGTATTCCCCAGAGTCATCTGTCCATTTCCCCAGAAAATTCAATTAGTATCAACTTTAAAGCTATACATAGAGTAAAACTTACCTTTTTCTTGTTGTAATATGTACTGTAAATAAAAAAAAATCTTCTTCACAAAAAAATGCATTATTCTATTTAATAATAATAATTATCATTTTTATAATGAAATTATTTGGATTTTGTAATAATAGGAATAATAATGTATTATTTTTATATTAATTGTAACTTTTTGTGAATAATAAAAAAATAATAATTCTTAGTATTAGTAGTTTTTTATAATAATAAAAAATATGATTATTATTAAATAATTCAGATTTGTATTAATAGTAATAGTAATGTAGTATTATTATTATATTCATTTTACACGATTTTATACATGCTTTTTTGTGAATAATAAAACTTATTAGCATTAGTAAGTTTACACTAATTTTATAATAACAATAATAGTTCATGTTTGATTACAAGAGAACAGATTTGCTACTTTTTATCTGCTTTGGGGCTTATGGCATGATTATTAGGGGTTCAAGCACGAAGTGCTGAAACCCTATTGTAATTGTATTGATTTTTAGGTGTTCAAGCACGAAGTGCTGAAAACCTATTGTAATTGTACTGATTTTTATTATTATTATTATTATTATTATTATTCCGCCGTAAAACGCATCGTGCAGCCCAAACCGTAAGAGCTGGATCTTTGAAACTTTGACAGCTGGTAGTACAAAAATCGAGGAGAGGTTATCAAATTATGAGCCATATTGGCCCATAGGTGGCGCTATAATAATCAATTGCGCGAAACTGCTCATATCTCCTAGAATGTAAGTTGTAGACTCAAGTGTCTTATATCACTGAAAAGCTGGATGCCTGAAGGACAAAACGTATATCTCGGATTTTTAATTTTATATGCAAATTTGTCCGCCATTTTGAATTTTATCTAAAACCTACTTTTGCGAACTAGTCCCTGGATTTTTGCCCGATCGGAACCAAACCAGTGCAGAAATGTTCTCTGGAGTCTGAAAACCAATAGTTATCGAAAAAAAGTTGTATTTTCGATTCAAGGTCGATAGGGGGTGCA
Organism: Pimephales promelas; assembly: GCF_016745375.1. Next base: position 6,363,555 of record NW_024121521.1, read on the forward strand.
AAATGAACATTTTGAAATTAGGCAATTTTACTAAAATGGCTATAACTCAAGAAGTAAATAAGATATCTTCACCAATCTCAATAGAAATGTGTATGAGGACAGTTTGCGGTCACTGTAAAAATACTGCATCGATTGGTCACATGGTGGCGCTATAACATTAAATAAACATATAATTGGCTAAAACCATCTGACCATTTGTCCAATTGACTTGAAATTTGGTATGCAGTGTCTTGGTGCAAGTTACCATGTATGTCTAAAAGGATATTGGCATATCTCAAAAAACATGGCCGCCATCAACCAATGAAGTTTGAGCACCTATTAGACGAGGTTAACGGAGGCTGATCGGAACGAAACTCGAGGGGCATATTCGACTTGTGGCACTAGAGGTCTGTAAGAATTTTCATAGAAATCGGCCACTAGTTGGCGCTAAAGAGTTTTATGGCTCTGTAATCACGTGGTGTTGCACACATCCACACAAAATGAATATCATTTGATAGATCTCCTCATGATGAACAACTTTGCCTCTAGAACCATTGCTGTCAATTGAATCCTTCATTAAATATTCACAAATATGTTGAAAACCTACTTTTGCGAACTAGTCCCTGGTTTTTTGTCTAATCAAAACCAAACCAGTCTAGGACAAATCTCTGGAGTCTCTAGATAAATAATTATTGAAAAAAAGTTGAACTTTTTAATTTTTTGCATGGTATTAAAAGGGTTATTTTGAAAAGGGGTGTGGCATAATGAACCAAAAAGCCTATAAATCCTAAAGGAAAACTCAGAACTTCACAAAAATTGATGAGCATATGTGACATAACATGCTGAAGAAGCATGCAAAGTTTCATGGAGATCGAACCGTAGACATAATATATAATTCATATTATGTCTCTATTTATCAATTCAATAGTTTAACAATAATCACATAATCACAATAATTTAGTCCAAAAGGGTAGGGGCGGCAGTGGCTCAGTGGTTCATGTAGGTTGTCTACAAACCGAAAGGTTGGTGGTTCGATCCCCGGTTCCACCTGACCAAGTGTCGAGGTGTCTATGAGCAAGACACCTAACCCTATAATGTTAGCCAGTGCAGTACAATTCTCTGAACTCTCTTGATCAATTATTATAAGAAAAAGTTGAACTACTTCATGTGAATGCCTATAATCGATGGCTTCAACATGTAGCCTTGAAATGAATGCTCAGATGTTAAACACAAGTCAGAACACGTGACATTAAAACATCATGAACATTTTCAGACAGATCGGACAAAATATGCCTATACAACAGTTAAAAAGGTGAACATGATATCAACATGATGGTCTATTAAGCCAATAAGTGGAGTTTTACTGCCCCCTGCTGTTCAAAATTGTCATTTGTCATGACTACTCAACTATAATTCATATTATGACTTTATCAATTCACTAGTTTAACAATAATCACATAATCACAATAATTTAGTCAAAAAGGGTAGGGGCGGCAGTGGCTCAGTGGTTCATGTAGGTTGTCTACAAACCGAAAGGTTGGTGGTTCGATCCCCGGTTCAGCCTGACCAAGTGTCGAGGTGTCCATGAGCAAGACACCTAACCCCAGCTGCTCCCGACGAGCTGAATGGTGCCATGTATGGCTGACACCGCCGTCAGTGTGTGAATGGGTGAATGTGAGGCAATATGTGAAGCGCTTTGGTGACCATTAGGTCTATGAATGTGCTATATAAATGCTGTCCATTTACCAAAATTACTATGACAACTGTCAAATTTACTTTGACAACTGTCACATCTAGCTCATGTGATTCTAATGAGTGAATGAGATAATTCTGAGTGATCTGTTAGGTTTATATTCAGTGAGCATATCTGTAATATATTGAGGTCCTAACCCATTAAATGATTTATATATCAGTAATAATACTTTGAAATCAATCCTAAATGTAACTGGGAGCCAGTGTAAAGACCTGAGGACTGGTGTGATCTGCTCATATTTTCTGGTCCTGCTCAGACTCCTGGCAGCAGCGTTCTGTATGAGCTGCAACTGTCTTATGGTATTTTTAGGAAGGCCAATGAGGAGATACAGTAAAGCACCCTGCTGGTGTAAGCAAGCATAATGGAGATAAAGGGATAGTTCACTTTGAAATTAATTTTTCGTATGTTTTAGCTTACCCCAAGGGTATCCAAGATGTAGGTGACAAAATGCACCCAAAAGTATATAAATCCTAAAGGAAAACTCACAACTTCAAAAAAATGATGAGCATATGTGTCATAACATGTAAAAGAAGCATGCACAGTTTCATGGAGATCAGACCATAGATGGTGCTATATCTGTTAAAAAGCATTAAAACCATGTATTTGCAATGGTTAATTGCCTGTATTGGCTGTAAATGGTGTTTTCCATCTATTATGTCACTGGATAAATGTATGTTTAATAAAATTGAATGCCTTTTGATGCTTTTGTGCTTTAAGGCCTTAAAGGCCTAAACTGCTTGAACACCGATAAATGCTGCTTGCAGCTTTAATTATTATTATTATTATTATTATTCTCCCCTAAAACGCATCGTGCAGCCCAAACCGTAAGGGCTAGAGCTCTGAAACTTTGTCAGATGGTAGTACAAAAATCGAGGAGAGGTTATCAAATTATGAGCCCGATTGGCCCATAGGTGGCGCTATAGCGACCAATTGCGCGAAACGGCTCATAACTCCTAGACCGTAAGTCGTACACTCAAGTGTCTTATATCATTGGAAAGCTGGTCACCTGACGAAAAAAACGTATATCTCCGATTTCATTTTGGGCATGGAAATTTTTCCGCCATTTTGAATTTTGTCGAAAAACTACTTTTGCGAACTAGTCCCTGGTTTTTTGCCCGATCGGAACCAAACCAGTGCAGAAATGTTCTCTGGAGTCTGAAGATCAATAATTATCAAAAAAATGTTGAAATTTCTATTTCCGGTCGCTAGGGGAAGCAAAATAAACGTTGTGGGAGGAGCCTATTTTACTAAATTGGCTATAACTCGAGAAGTAAATGAGATATCTTCACCAAACTCGGTACACATGTGTACGAGTTCAATTTGAGGTCACAGTAAAAAAAATAGCGACGATTGAACACTAGGTGGCGCTATAATATGAAAAAAACATAAAAAGGGCTATGACCACATGACCGTTAGTCCGATTGACTTGAAAATTGGTATGCAGTGTCTTGGACCAAGGCCCCATGTATATCTATGAGGACATTGGCGTATCTAAAAAAACATGGCCGCCATCGGCCAATGAAGTTTGTGCATCTATGAAACAAGGTTAACGAAGCCCGATCGGAACGAAACTCGTTGGGCATGTTTGACTCATGGCCCTAGAGGTCTGTAAGAATTTTGAAAGAAATCGGCCACTAGTTGGCGCTAACGAGTTTTATGGCTCTGTTATCACGTGGTGTTGCACACACCCCCACAATATGTATATCAATTGATAGATCTCCTCACGCTGAACAACTTTGCCTCAAGAACCATTGCTGTCAATCAAATCGTTCGTTAAATATTCACGAATATGTTAAAAACGTACTTTTGCGAACTAGTCCCTGGTTTTTTGCCCGATCGGAACCAGACCAGTCTAGGACAATTCTTTGGACACTCTAGATCAATAATTATCAAAAAAAGTTGAACTGTGTCATTTGTTTTGCTATAACAGGGTCATTAATAAAAGGGGGCATGACAAAATGCACCCAAAAGCCTATAAATCCTAAAGGAAAAGTCAGAACTTCACAAAAATTGATGAGCACATGTGTCATAACTTATTCAACAAGCATGCAAAGTTTCATGGAGATCGGACTATAGGTGGCGCTATAACTGTTAAAAATGTTAAAAACAATGTATTCCCTATGGTAAATTGCCATTATTGAAACTTAAACCTTAATGTCTTTTGATGCTTTTGTGCTTAAAGGCCTTAAAGGCCTAAACTGCTTGAACCCCACTAAATGCTGCTTGCAGCTTTAATTGTAGTTAGTTTTCACTCCTGAAAAAAAAAAAAAAGGAAATTGAAACGGATGCCCTTTACTTTAAAAATATACAATTATGCGTATGATGATTAATATCAGTGGCATTCCTACAAATTAGATTTTAGTTCGTTTTATCTATATGCAAAGTAGAAATTAAAATGTCATGCATATGATTGCTGGTCGGGCCGCCAAAATGCATTTTCATTAATTCATTAGAAAAATGCACTAAATCCTTGAATTATTGTGCGGTCTATTGCGAAATGCAGCCTACCGTACAAAGTGCACCGTTTCATAATTTCGGGGCTCTTCATTTTTCATTATAGAGCAGAAAAAATGGCATTTATCAAGGAGGGTACGGGTTGTATCAGTGGTGCAAGGCCTTCTCTGCTGGCCTAAACACAATCAGAATCACTGACTTGCACTTTAATATATTTTTTTCCATGAATGAGTATATTAAATTATTCCAAATAGTTCATTCTCTTAATTTCATAGCTTTTCTCTTGTTTGCGCTGCTTCCAGAAGTATGTTTTTATGTTAGAGCTTGTATCCAATCATATTTCAGCCATCACATGTTGCCAGGTCAAATAAATCTGCCTGGAGGCCTTCAGAATCGACAGTGCCCTGTAGTATAAAATGAATGGCAATGAAACCGTTTCTTTAACCAATCAGATAATCCGTCAGATTTCGCTTTGCCTGCAGCGGGGCCATCTAGCTGGCATATAATAACGTCTGTATTTTCTCGTTCTTTGATTGGATGCGCGTACAGACCACGTACTACTATTACTGGTAGTATCCGCATCTGTAGCGAACTGTGTAAACTGAATATATATTCCTGTAGATGTAATTGTTTTTCAACCCACAAATTAAAGTTTCTTTCCCTCCTCGACCCCCAGCAGAAAAAAATCCCTTATTCAGCCTGAGCTAAACGCAGAGTAACGGATCTCTATTCGATCTCTCCGGGTAAAAACAGAACTGACCAAGTTATGAAACGAATGATTTTGAATGCAAAAGTCCCGCTGATCTTGTTGATTTCGTTCAAAACTCTGTGTGAGAGGATGGGGCAGCTGTACACATCGTCATGTTTTGCGGTGAATGAGTGTGCTTCTGTCGAGCAGGCGCTCTCAGCCATAAAGCGAATTAAAACTTATGCTAGAAAACTTATGCTAGAATTAAAACTTATGCTAGAGACTTATGCAGTTATAGCCTGTACAACAATAAATGAAGTCTTCTTGAGGAAAGAATTAAGGATGGATTTTGTGTAAAAGATAATCTGCAGTTATCTATACTCATCTGTAGGTGAGTATAATGCTTTTTCCCCCATGGTGAATATGATATTCTTCTTAATTTTTCTTATAAATTTATGATCAAAACGTATTTTTTTTAAAACATTCATACTATTGTAACATCTGAAAAGGGACTATTGTAACCCTTGAACGACAAGATAAGGGAGGCTCCGTTTCTGAACTTATAATTGGATTCGTAACGCAAGAACCACTGTACAAACGCACCAGCTGAACTCACGCGCTCGTTTCTCTGTACCGACCTTTCCCGAACTCACCGCATTAATCCAATAACTACCGGTGCAAAATAAAAACGACAATTATAGAGAGTCTTTGCGCTGATGCACTATTAAAAGTTATTAAAGGGTAACTAAACCCCTGGTCAGAGCCTGACTCCCCCCACTGGCAGTATTTGAAAATGCTGAAAAAGTGGGCAGACCCCAGCGGAGATATAGGGGACGAAATAGATGCTAAAACACTCTATCCTGATCGTTTTCAATACTCACAATTCCAACTCCTGACTCCCTACAGTGGTTTTGACGACGCAAGATAGTTTTTATACTGTCAAGGGCGTAGCTCGCGTGGTGAGCTGAAACCTGCGTACGTCACGAAGTGCGGAACATCCAATAGGAAAATTCAACTGCAGTAGCCACCGTTCAACCTAAAGAGGGCAGCACTAAGACGTTTTTACACCATATATTGTAGAAATAAAACACTTTATAAACAAATGTCAAAAAAGTTACTCGAATCAATGACTGGTATTAATAAAGATCCATTCTTACAGGTCATTAACTAAAAAAAGTTGGTCTAGTGTTTAGTTACTCTTTAATTCAGGTAGGACAGAAGGCCTAGGTGTGAAATGCATGGTCCACCACTGGGTTGTATTACCTGTCCTGTAGCGTAACCGAGGGCTTGGGTGTGAAAAATCATGAATGAGCCACAAAAGCACCTTCAAAACACACAGTTGAAAGATCAGACTGTAATAGGTCTAGGAAAGCACCACCAATGAGACTAACACTCCTGGATTTACAATTCATGTGCATTTATATACAAAATGTGCATTTTGATGGACATACAGATCCAGCCGTTTGCTTCTCTTGGGATCCTGTCGACCTTCAAGCTGTGAATGATCCCAGAACAGACGTGTTTCGGACGTGGTGCTGATGAAGTGGTTTATGGGATGTGGTGTGACGCTCTGAAGGGCTTCTCAGAAAAACCCCAGGACATCTAAGGTATGACAGAAGGTTGAGAGGTTAGCCTTCATGTTAGTTTTGATGGTTCTTGTTAGTGTTTTTCACCCCAGCACGACATCCATTAGCTGGGTTTGTGGTGCCATTAAAGGGATTCCAGTGAGATTTATAGACATGTGCTGAACAGATGCTGAGCGCTCTATAGGTGGAGATATGTTTGAGAATCTATATCTGACCTTGTGCCATGTCTATGGATATTGCTTCCTTTAAAGGTGTGCAGTTCATGGCCATTTTTAGTCAACATGGAGGCCATTACTCTCTTAAAGGCTAGTTGCACTGCAGCATTGGCTCTTTTCTCACAGTGTCTGAAAAAGTTTGAGAAAGATTCAACCCCCTCCTTTCTCAGAGCTAACTCTGCTCTGATTGGTCAGCTGGCCCAGTCTGTTGTGATTGGTCGACTGCTTATAGTGCGTGTCTGAATTTCAGCTCCGGATGTTTCCTCAGCAATTATGATGTAACGATGGCATCAGTTTTACTGTATCAATTCAAGCCATATTCCTCATTCTTTGAGGTGCATGCAAAGTGTATTTGCTTTCGCAGCGTCTTGCCGACACACAAATCAAACTCTTCCAGTCTCAGCTACAACTACAGTGTTTGGGGGTCAAAGTAGACGTCGTTCACGGCAGCCAATGAAGAATATAGGCGGGCACAGTGTTAGTGATAGTTCATGAACTCGTTCATATTTTGGGCAAACGTGAACTGAACGTACTGTATTACTACCTGATAAACGTTACTGTGAACGCATTCATTCTGGTGTCTGTGAACGCACGCTCTCTCAGTTTAACTTCATTCAATCGGATGCCAGATTTCTATATGCACTTCAATTAAACAGTGTTTGCTGTTGTACTCCGAATTAGAGGTCTTATCGGGTCCTAAAAACTGTACCCGACCTGAATCAACCCGAATCACTACTTACCTGAACCTGACGGGCATAAATTATTTATTTATTTATTTTTAAAGAAAAATCCGACCCGAGACAGACCCGATAAAATTAGACCCGAGTCCAACCCGAACAGACGCCATTTCACACATCACGGGTTTTCGACCGTTTCACGCTGTCTTTGAAATCACAGGAATAAATTAATTTTTTTTTTTAATAAATAACAAATTCAATAAAATAGAAAATAATTGTGAAGAAGTAAATGCTGCCTGTGGTGAGCATAACAGACTTCATCAAAAAAAAAAAAAAAAAAAAAAAAATATATATATATATATATATATATAAATCATACCTGTCAAGTATCCCGTTTTGGCCGGGAAAGTCCCGTATTTTACCCTTCTTTCCCGCCGTCCTCCCGTATTAGTATTTTCCCGTAAATCTCCCGTATTTTAACGTACGTTATTAAAATATAATAATACCCCTGAGCGGATTAAAAAAAACATTCCCAATCTGAGCTCTGTCACTTGCCTCGCGATAACTACAGGTATTGTAGGTGAGGTGACAGTTGTCGCGAGGTCAGATGATGAGTGACAACTCTATGGTGACAACGCGGGGGAAACAAAGAGGAGTAGGACAGTCACGCGTTTTGTAACTGCGACTTTTGCATCTCACACGGGGGAAGGAATGATGTGTTAGCACGAGAAATGGTGTTTAGCATGGTACGAAAGATTGTTGCCGAGAATAGTATGACGCTAGACAACACATAGAGATAGACAACAGAACTGCTCTACTCTCATGTAAAAATTAACCACTGTGGCCCAGCTCACAAATACACTCCTTCCTAAACAGTCTTAAAGAATGCAAAGACTGCAACATATTTGTACAATAACTTTAAAAACATAAACTTTAATAACATAGTTATGTGAAATGAAAAGAAAAACTTTAAAAGAAAAGCAATATGAAATGAAATGAATGTGGAATGAAAATAAAATGTAAATGTAAATTTCCCTTATTTTCAAATGCAAAACTTGACAGGTATGATTTAAATGTTTCCAAACTTTTGACCGGTTTCTGTAAATAATAGAATAGTCTAATGACTTTTATGTCTCAAAAATATTTTATGTTAATTCTGGACAGTGCCTCTACTGTTTGCTAGCATGGTTCAAAAAGCATCTTCATCTTCATATATCTCCCGGCATCTAAATCACATAATAGCAGAAGATCAGTGCACAGATGTCACACGTCAAAGCGCAACTTCTTCGTAAATATCATCGCTCTTTTCCTCTTGGGTGTTTTAAGCCTGACCTTATTCAATCTAAAGATGTGGGCCTCAGTAGATCTTCAGACCCGCCCCGTCTGCCTTCCCATAAAAGCCATTAGAGGAATTGCTGCGCTTTTATAAAAATCTGCCCTTTGAGTACAGCATGATGGAGTTGTGTATGAAGACGGCGATACGTACAGCATTGAGCTCCCGTTTTCAGACAATCAAGCTTCATCTCCTTAAGATACACCATTGTTGACCTTCAGCTGAGGCACAGAGTTTATGAGATTTCCCTTAACCTGATTCTGTGTTTTTATTGGCTCAGTGTTGATGTCAATAGCCGTGTCTCTCCTCAGGTCTGTAATACAGATGCACCAGCCATCAGTCAATGTAACAGACTGAATAGGGAATGTAGAAAAGGAGCAGGTAGGGTGAACGCTCACTGATAATGCAGTCTAGAGGGCTTGTGTGTGTGTGTGTGTGTATTTGACTGTTCTGTTGGGGTTGATAGATAGCACGATAGACGGAATAGTATGATATTTTCAGAATGGAAGTGTACTGCAAACTTTGTATTGCATGCTAATTTTATGTGAACGAAACATCACAGTTATTACTTTGGAAATGCATATCGGTCATGTCACTTTTCATGATTTAGCGAAAAACTGCATGCGTCTTGTGGAGGAATATTGTAGCCTTTGTTTATGTCTATGACGAGTCATGTCTATGTCTGACTAAAAATAGTCTGAATATAAACACTTAATATAGATGTACCGTAGTTATTCACGATAAGACAAAAACACTGTTTGGAAAATGGATTCATGGTGGACTCGCTCATTATATAAAATTTGTACAGTAGTTCACCGTTCATCTTTAAACATTTGGCTGTCCAATCAGATAATTAATCAAGGAGGAGGCGTTAAATATCGCTTTTGAAAATCAGCACGTTGCTTGGGGGTTATGATGATTATGATTTCCAAATGATCATCAGAAACCAATTAGTGATGTTAAGTTTTACATTCTTGATTTATTTAAAAAAAAAAAATGAATTATTTGTTTTGTATAATTTCTTATAAATATATATATATATATATATATATATATATATTATATCCAGCTGGGGTTTATTATATATATATATATATATTATATCCAGCTGGGTTTATTTTATATATATATATATATATATACTGTATATATATATATATATATATTTATTTATTTATTTTATTTTTGTATACATTTTTTAAAGAAAAATATGTAATTTTGTATAGAAATTATTTTTTATTTTAATTTGTATTGATTTATTTTAAGTTATTTTTAGTGAGTTTGGGGCGTGTCTACTGTAGGAGGTGGAGCCTGAGGGTGTTTAGATTCTGTGGGACCATGACTGACTAAATTCAGATTCGGGTACAGGGGTGCAAGCCAAATTACGCTGCAATTAGACCTTTGTGAACAGCCTCAAATAGTTGTGTAACATCATGTCAAAACTGCGCCCAGGCCAGATACGCTGGATGGGTTTATTATAAGCGAGACACTCACGTTCACGCTACGCAGTGATAGCCTACTCAGCTGCTTACCTTATTCGAGACGCATAGCAACACAGCTTTTATTGAAAGTAGCCTGAGACATGCCTTCACACACACCCGTAAGAGCTGTGTTTGTTTGTGATGTGTGAGCTGGGGCACAAAAGGGCCGTTTGCTAAATATGCTAATTCACCTTTAAAGATTTCGTAATCTCACTCTGTCTCGTTCTGTTGCACTCTTTTAAACCCAAGAACATCTCTTAACAAAAGTCCAAACTAGTGAAATACTAACTAGGTTTCTTTTTTCTTTTGTTTTAAATTGTGTAGATTTACACGTCCCTGATTGCAGTGTGAAATATATACCTCTGGTTTGTAATGTGCATTTTGGCAAATTTTTGAAGGTCACACTGTTATTTTATGCATGCAGAAAATGCTAATACTATATTAGGGTGACATACTGTAATGTGTGTGGCAAAAATAGTTCTAGTGCGATGGTAGTATGTCATTCCAAACATACCCGTGGTTTGAATCCCAGGGCTGGCAAGTGAGAACAATCAAACAGGAATGATCCGAATTTCTGGCAAGTTAACAGCATAGCCTGAATGCTGCACTGTGCCACTTATAACAGCTCTCAAGTTAGGCCCACAATCTCAAGAAGTTTGCACTATGGCTGACCTTCTGCCTCGACCTGCACGACACCACCCTCGATGGAAATTTACTACAGGAAAAGTCAAATGTGTGTATGGGGAGAAGACAGGAATAACACCTTTTGTTTTAATGGGTAAATATCTGTCAAATCAGAGCCCCAGATATACTATCCGATCCATCCATCACTCCATCACTAGCCGTCTCATCCATCCATCCATCCATCCATCACTAACTCATCCATCCATGCATCACTCCATCACTAACTGTCTCATCCATCCATCCATCCATCCATCATCACTCCATCACTCCATCACAAACTGTCTCTTGCATTCATCCATCCATCATCACTCCATCACTAACTGTCTTATCCATCAATCCATCATTAACTGTCCATATATTCATCCATCCATCATCTGTATTTCTGTCCCATCCATCCATCCATCCATCACTAACTGTCCATCCATCCATCCATCCATCCATCCATCCATCCATCACTAACTCATCCATCCATGCATCACTCCATCACTAACTGTCTCATCCATCCATCCATCATGACTCCATCACTAACTGTCTCTTGCATCCATCCATCACTGTCTCATCCATCCATCATCACTCTATCACTAACTGTCTCATCCATCCATCCATCATGACTCCATCACTAACTGTCTCTTGCATCCATCCATCACTGTCTCATCCATCCATCATCACTCTATCACTAACTGTCTCATCCATCCATCCATCATGACTCCATCACTAACTGTCTCTTGCATCCATCCATCACTGTCTCATCCATCCATCATCACTCTATCACTAACTGTCTCATCCATCCATCCATCCATCACTAACTGTCTTATCCATCAATCCATCATTAACTGTCCATATATTCATCCATCCATCATCTGTATTTCTGTCCCATCCATCCATCCATCACTAACTGTCCATCCATCCATCCATCCATCCATCCATCCATCACTCCATCACTAACTGTCTTATCCATCAATCCATCATTAACTGTCCATATATTCATCCATCCATCATCTGCATTTCTGTCCCATCCATCCATCAATCACTAACTGTCCATCCATCTGTCCATCCATCCATCATTAACTTTCCTTCCATCCATCCATCCATCCATCTATCCATCCATCCATCCATCACTAACTGTCCATCCATCCATCCATCTATCCATCCATCCATCCATCACTAACTGTCCATCCATCCATCCATCATTAACTTTCCTTCCATCCATCCATCCATCCATCACTAACTGTCCATCCATCCATCCATCATTAACTTTCCTTCCATCCATCCATCCATCCATCCATCCATCACTAACTGTCCATCCATCCATCCATCATTAACTTTCCTTCCATCCATCCATCGATCCATCCATCCATCACTAACTGTCCATCCATCCATCCATCACTAACTGTCCATCCATCCATCATTAACTTTCCTTCCATCCATCCATCACTAACTGTCCATCCATCCATCATTAACTTTCCTTCCATCCATCCATCCATCACTAACTGTCCATCCATCCATCATTAACTTTCCTTCCATCCATCCATCACTAACTGTCCATCCATCCATCATTAACTTTCCTTCCATCCATCCATCCATCACTAACTGTCCATCCATCCATCCATCCATCAATCATTAACTTTCCATCCATCCATCCATCCATTGCCTAGCTTTGAAAAACTTCATTGATCCATTACATTGACCCAATAAAGGAATATTTACAAACATATCATTTTATAAAAAAAAGTGTTTACAGCACTACATTTCAAATGGATGTACACAGGGCAACACACAAATAAATTAGTGAGACTATTATGATGGAATTGCTTATTCATCTTCTGTGTTGTTATAGTTGATGCATAAATACAAGCTTCACATACTGAATTTTAGTCCCTTTGCTATCCCAGTTTACTTTTATTGTAAGAGTCTAACTGCAATTTAAAAAAAAGATGGAAAAATATATTTTCTGTGTTAATCAACATGTTGTTGATAAAGCTTAACTGGTATTGAATCCTGCTCTGAAATCCGCTCACATGTAGGAATCCTTTGTGTCCTTATATCCTTCATATCTTCTTGACCCGTATGGATTTTTCTTTTCACTTTATTTCCCCCTGTACCCATTTTGAAAAGCGCTTTGTTTTATTTCAGTTGTTCAAATCAATATGTTTCCCTATTGGGGACAAGTCTTGGATATTTCTGTCAGCAGAAGAGGATGTGATGGTTGTCATTTTTCTTAATTGCCGCTGGCAACGGCAGATCTGGCTGAAGCTGAAGTGGGTCAGAGTTGGAAGAGATCGGCTTCATCTGTTCAGACGCACTCGCGTGCTTCCGGAAACATAAACCGTCAGTTTTGGGGTATAATAATATGACTTTAACACATGAAGTGTATTTAATTTGAAAAAAAGTGATAGATTTGACACAATCAACCCAATTAATCATACCCCCTGAACTTAATTTTCTTTCTCATCATAAGAGGAAATCAAGCTTGAAGTACAGGACCACCTTCATGTGTTTTTATGTTCGTGATAGACTTATGTTTAATATATTGACTTCTCAAGCCATTTATTTTTGGCAGAAGCCATTTATTTTTTGCTTTACTCTTCTGCCACAATGACTGTAAATGTGATTAATTTGAAGATTAATTGAATGAATTAATCCGATAAAATAATAAAATTAGAAATTTACAAATAAAGAAATTAGATGCTTTTTGTATATATGAGATACTTTTATAATACATGGAAGTTCAATTGGGTAACGCATGTTGTATTGATTTACTATATATGTTATGTTAATTTAATTCAGCCATTTTTATTGCAATAATAAAATTAATTAATTAATTAATTTATCGTACAGTAAGATTTGTAAACTCTTATGCCCACCAAAGCTACATTTATCTGATTAGAGACAAATAAATTAAAAAATATATATATTAAAGGAGCAGTTCACTTTAAAAAAAAGGTTTGCTGATAATTTACTCGCCCCCATGTCATCCAAGATGTCCATGTCTTTCTTTCTTCAGTCGAAAAGAAATTAAGGTTTTTGGTGAAAACGTTCCAGCATTTTTCTCCATATAATGCACTTTACTGGTAACCAAACGGTTCAAGGTCCAAAAGACAGTTTCAGTGCAAACTGCAAACTGTTCAAAGGACTTTAAACGATTCCAGACGATGAATAAGGGTCTTATCAAGCGAAACGATCGCTCATTTAAAAAAAACAAAAACAAAGTTGAAGTTTTAAAAGATCAAAGGTCGCCTTGCTCTGTTCTGTGATGCGCGTTCGTGACTCTCCTGTTCGAACTCGTTGATCAAAATGAACGAATCTTTTCCCGAGTCAATCCGTTCATTTAGTTTTTTGAATGAACCAAATGACACGAAAAAAGATTAGTTCATTTTGAAAACCAGAGTTCGAACAGGAGAGTACATCTTTTGTGACATAATGCATCCTTGCTGAATGCAAGTATTAATTTCTTTAAAAAAGTTCAATCCTATTGACCTCAAACGTTAGTAGTTCAGCTTCTCTCTGCTGCTTGTTTACGGCCCTACTCAGTGTTTTTTTCCCAGATATGTGAGTTCTGAGCTGTGGGGTTCTGCACACAGCAGTGGAGGTGGAGGAATGTTTGGACCAGGAATACGCGCGCCTGCATTTCTCGCTTTCCTCCGTTAATGGGCCATGAGGTGAACCGGGGGGCTGTAAAACCCTCCCGCTGGGGTTCAACAGGCGCTACACATCTCCGTGGTCGTGGCCAGACAGATGTGGAAGCCATCACGAGGACGAGGCTTCCTGCAGGTCTGCATTCCGACACAGGCGCTGAAAGACCCTCAATCTCTTCGGCACATGAGACTTGTGCCGTTCTGAAGCGTATTAAAACGAAGGACGGACGTGATAAATTCACATTTACGAACCATGCATTGGTCTTAAAGGTGAATGTTTTTACTTGCTAAATATGCAAAAATTTGAGTTACATGTAACGGATGACTGAAGTTTGGGGGCGGGGCTATCTGTCCGTTGAACCAATGGTAAATTGGGGAGGTTTGGAAAACCCATTTATTGATAGCAATAGTGCAGAAATGATACACTTCACCTTTAAGAAATGTGAATGAGAAGTCATCTCAACCAAAAAGCCTTTAAGTAAAAAAGAAAAACCTAGGTTTTTCAGCTTTCTTTCTCATTCACTCTGCCTATTGTGTCTTTTGGCCTTCGCATAGATTCCAGGGACCATCGAATTTTTTCTTTCCGTTAATGGCTATTCAAAGTTCACATTGGTGAAACTTCAGTCGTTTCATCAGAAGTTAAGGGTACTCCGGAGCACAATAATTGCTCATGGACAAACACATAAAGAAGGTTAGCTTGGCTTTCTTTCAGTATCTGCGCCATATAAGGGCTCTTTTGCAAACCCACACCTCTTAAATACTTTGTAAGAGCGCTTTTTTTTTTTTGTCTATTCTTATCTGCAGTTTCATTTTTTTCAGGGGGTCTTTCAGCTTCCAAGCACCATCTGCGCCAAGCACGCTTGGTTTTCATAGCACTTCATTCTATTCAAATGTGAAAGCCAAGCAATCAGCTCGGATGGCATTGACATGTGCGCTCAGAGGCAGGATTTGAGAGGCAAATTTCTCTTCATGATTCCGCCTCCCGGCGAACAGATTGTACATCGAAATTTTGTCGACTGTGTCTTTCGCCTCCCTCCTCCTCCGGTGGCTCGCAGCCTCGTAAACTGAGATTGACAAAGAATTTTTGCGAGGGTGGCTGCTTCATTCATATGCATGTGTGTGTACACACACTGGGTAGTTTGTTTTCTTTCTGACAATGCCAGTTGAGTTCACCAATCAGTGCTTTTGCAGCGACGCTGTCATTCCTAGTGGAAACAAAATAGCGTCATCTATTTATACCGATTATGGATCATAACACTTTATCATCTATTGGTTCAATTAAAAACATATGACTTCCTGGCTTACAGTTTAGCAGAACCAATCGTTTTCTAGATGAGACTTTGCTTGACGAACAAATCTTGTTTGTGATTGGCTGTGTAGAGTGAGATTGTTTACTCGAAAAAAATCAATAAATAATACATATTGCAGGTTATACTGGCCATTGGATTGACGATTTTACGGTCGCAAATCAAGAAATTCAATTCTACTGTACAGTAAAATTATTATTATAGTTTTCTTAAATACTTAAATGCAAAATCGTTTAATATTTCAATATTTTAAGTATTAATATTAACACTTCTACTACTATTAATAATAAAATTATAATAGTACTATTAGTACAACTACTACTAGTTCTTATTAATTATTATAAAATACTATTGTTATAATATTATCATTTTAACTGTAATTTTACTTTAAATACTACTAGTTTTTACTACTACTAGTAGTAACTATAATAGTTATTATTACTATTACACATAAAAATGTGAAAAATAAATATTCAAATATTAAACAATTTCACATTATTTCATTTTTTTAATGTACAATATATAAGTTTAAGTTTATTTATCCTAACGGATAATTGTTCTGCACCTACAGTATGTCTGATACATTTATACAGAAACAGTTTTACATGACAGAATACAACATTCCCTACACCCCTACACATACACAGCATCAGGACAGAAGACTCAAAGAAACCTAATCAAAGTGCTATTAGTGCTATTAAAGTGCTAAATAGTGCTATGTAAAGTGCAGTCCAACAGGTAACTTCTTGTTCATCAAAGTGATGCTAGTTGGAACGAATGATTTACTGGCTCGATTTGTCTGGAAATAAGGTAACCTAAACCTTCTCCCTGATAATTTTGGGCCAAATTGTGCAGCCCTATAAACAAACATAGCAAACTTTGAGCTTTTGTGTTTTGTATTTCATTTTTTGCAATCGGGTATTATTAGAAAAATCACTATTAGATCCCCCCCCACCAACAACTAGGTTTCTTACGCAAAGCCATATGATAACTTTGTGTGAGAAACCTACGGAATTTGTGTCAGATAATGAGTTTTCATCATTTTTACAGGTAATGTTTCATGCGACTTCACACAGGAAGCATATTTGGTTGGATGAAAGTGGCTCTGATTATTTTCTTTGAGTAATGACTCATATTTCACTATGATCCGTCTCAGTTTGTTCGCGTCTCTCTCTCTGAGGCAGGGGGATTACCTGGAGGGAAGCGTATCTTTCCGTCGAGCAGAAGATTTCAGTGCGTTCCGAGTCTGAGCTCAACGGCTAATCGCTCTTAAAGGTGATTATACCCATCAGGGTAGGTGTAGGATAAGATCAGGACAAGGCGGGCTAATAGAAACACACGGTACCCTCATTGCGAGATCAAACCGATGCGTGAAGCCGTGTGTGTGTGACACTCGAGTCTGAGATCTTACACCCTTTGGGGACGTAATTATCGATCACGGGGAGAGCATAGACTCTGAGAGGAGCTTTTCTCATTCCAGCCAAACACGTTAGAGTTCATTATTGATTCAATCGGAGGGAGGAACGTTATGGAGGCAGGTCAAATAATGCTGTATATGCAGCAACACAGCTACAATTTTGTCGTGCTGAGAATTGCTAAATGTCATAATGAAACAATAGTCTGTGATGCAATTCAGTGTTTTTTTTTTGTTTTTTTTTAAAGCATAATACAATTAGACCAAAACTTTGTTATTTATGTATCAGGATTTAATTGGATAGAAACATGTTAATATTTTAATATGTTATTGATTAATGCTTTTTCCTTAGCTATTTCAGCTGAAAAGTTCATTCAGAAGCAGATAATGAAAACAAACTTTTTTCTTAGAGTAATAATGGACTTGTCATGAACGAATCATTCATTTGAGATGGTTCTTATCAATGAATCAGCTGCAACTGGTTCTCAAAACACATTGAATGATTCATTTGTGAATTGAACTGTTAACAACAAGTTAACAACTTACTGATTCAGTCAGAGTGAGTCTCAAGTTAACAATGTACTGATTCAGTGATTTGATCCGAGTGAGTCTCAAGTTAACAATTTACTGATTCAGTGATTCGATCAGAGTGAGTCTTAAGTTAACAACTTACTGATTCAATGATTTGATCCGAGTGAGTCTCAAGTTAACAATTTACTGATTCAGTGATTCGGTCAGAGTGAGTCTCAAGTTTACAACTTACTCATTCAGTGATTCGGTCAGAGTGAGTCTCCAGTTAACAATTTACTGATTCAGTTATTTGATCTGAGTAAGTCTCAAGTTAACAATTTTTTGATTCAGTGATTCGATCCGAATGAGTCAAGTTAACAACTTACTGATTCAGTGATTCGGTCAGAGTGAGTCTCCAGTTAACAATTTACTGATTCAGTTATTTGATCTGAGTAAGTCTCAAGTTAACAATTTATTGATTCAGTGATTCGATCCGAGTGAGTCAAGTTAACAACTTACTGATTCAGTGATTCGTTCAGAGTGATTCTTAACAAATTGGTCAAAATGATCCAAGAACTGGGAGTATCATGATAAGTTACTTGAGTAGAGGAGTCAAGTGAAATGTAGGCATTGGAAATGGAATTTGATTGGATGGGGAAACGTATATAATATTTTAGCTGAAAGGTTAGTAGAGACATCCATGTTGATTTGACCAGAATGATGGAAAGCAATAAGTTGGCACTGTAAGAAAGATGTTTGCCACTTGTTTGTGATGATAGATGTTTATGAGCCTGATGCTGTCAAACTCAACTGCTATTATGAGGGCCGGACGGGACTGACAGTAAAACCGTCCAGCATTATATTCTTACGGTTCAGGTACATTAATATCAGTGAATACTCTGTCTGCTGTGTGAATGTGTTTACATTGCCACACACCTTTTTTCATAGTTTTAGAGAGATTCATAAAATGAGATTATTTAGCTAATTCACTTATCCTCTCATAATGAATTGTAGATTCTTGTCAGGTTTCTTGTTAAGTATACTAGTACAAGATTAGAGTACAAAACTTTTTATAAGGCAAGTGTATCATTTATTTGTAGCTAAATTGGCTTATAACACTTTGAATTAAACATGAAATTTTGAAGTAGAAAGACTGAATTAGAATTTTCTTGTAAGACGTTCTCCAACCATTTTTGTTTTATTTACAACTTCGAAAATCATTTGGAGTGTATATTACATTATATTATTATAAATATAATAATAACATTAAGTTTAATTGTAAGCAGATAATGCAAAATGATTTAATTCATTTAATTTGATTTAATTTATTTGATCTTATATATATATAATTTTATTTTACGTTTTAAGCGCCAACTTAAGTGTAAACTGTTAATCCATTATAAAAATATTGGTAACACTTTCCAATAAACTTGTTTACACAACTAACTAGTAAACTAACAATGAGCAATAGACAATGAACTGACAATGATTAGTACTTTTTACGTACAGCGTTATATTTGCGCTTTGCTTTTTTAATTTTTTTGGCTTACAGTATCATTGTGCGCTGAACATATATCAGTAGTGTTACTACTTCCTGTCATGACAAGGATTTACAGGAAGTAGTGGCTCCCGTGATTGCTCATTTGTGCCCATAAAACTTCTTAAATGTAAACATCACCCATATGATGCTTAGGTAATTTAATTCCATCCACTCAAGTGAGCAGAGCCGCAGTCCGTCCTTGTTTTTGCGGCCGCCGTTCCATCAATCCGTATCCAGCCGCCTGGGGAAAACGAGACCGAGGTTGCCGTTCATCGTCATGTATCCTTTTTCATCCAGGGTCTAAATGAAGTGAGGCTGGAACATGCTGTTGTCTTTGAATCAATTCATGACACTTGTGAAGGAGTGGGCCAGACTCTTTTTAGTCCAGGTCTAATTTCCCCCTGAAAGATTAAGTCTTCTTGATGTAAGTCTGTAGGGCGAACTCGCTCCGGGCGATCTTCCAGCCGCCTCTTTCTTCTTCTTTTAATCTTATAGGTCTTCTAATTTTTTTATGAACTTGTCTCGGCCCTTTTTAACCTTTCATGGCGTGAGAGAGAGAGAGTGGAGACGAGAAATTCCCCCTGTCCTCCTGTTTTTAGGGAAGCTAACGCTGATTCTGAGGAGTTGAGATGGTGTAGTGGTTGAGTCCAGCAGTTTGTAGTTCACTTTTCATTCAGAAAGACGTTTATACAACGGCTACGCATGTGAATGAAGGACGATGGGCTTTGGTGCTGCCTGTCGCCTGATTGAGCCGAGCGATATCTTCATCAATATCTCCCTCAATAAGTGTTAAGTTTTGCAGGAATAATCCAGCCTTGCTTTTGATAAACTGTCGGAAATCTGTATGCTTCAAATTAGTGTTGTCACGGTACCAAAATTTCAGTATTCGGTACCAATACCAGTAAAAGTTCACGGTTCTCGGTACCAATTTCGGTACCAAAGCTTAGTTTAAATTTACATATATTTAAGTGTTTATCACGTTTACAAGTATGGAAACTGTACATTTGTATTATAAACACTTTAGAAAAAAATTAGATAAAATGACCTAAAATAAACAATAGTATACTATCACATTTTTAAAGTTGTTTGTAAAGGTCTAATCCGTTTACATTTATTTAATGCACAATGAATAAAGTGAACAAACATGAACAATCAAGTGTTTCTATTAAATAACATTTACAAACATTAATTAATGTTGTAAAAATATATTGTTCACTCCATGTGTTGATGTGAAGTAGCTAATGTTGATAAATGGTATCTTATTGTAGCATTACCAAACTATAGGCTACAGGAGAAAAAACATGTTTTATTTGATTTGACTGTACTTTTATTTAATCTAAAACTGCATTCATATTTAATTTTGAAAAGGCTTTTTAAAACTGCTGAGTTATAAAGGCAAGAATATGCCTAACTGGCACTGACATTAAATGACACAAATAGGGATGCATCGATACTAATACCAGTACTCTGGTGTCGGTTGGATAATACTACTGTGCCCATGTACTCGTAAAACTACCCCGAAAGCACTTTAGAGGCCGTTCACATATCGCGCGTGTGTTTTTTTTTATTATATTTTTGCGCGTGCTTATTCTTTCCAAAGCGCTTGCTCTCACGCGGCGTCTGTCGTTGCTATGCAACGAGTTTTTATTATGAGCGCGCTTGCCTCGCGCCTATATTTGAAATTGCGAATTTGCATGTAATCGGCCTCTTATGGCAACGTGACATTAGCCTAATCCAAAATATTTCATATGTGGCTCTTTCCTCCTTTCGTGTCAACAAGTGGATTCAGAGAGAGAGAGAGAGCCATATCAGCGTTATGAAGAGGACGCAACTGTGCACCTTTCAGACAGCGCGTCTAGAACTGGATTAACCTGGTATTCGGTACCTAGAAAAGCTGGTACCGTAACATTTTTTTTTTTTAGTACCGACTTGGTACCGAAGTACCGAGTTTTTTGACAACACTACTTCAAATCGGTCATCAGTACAGCATTGCAGCGGAGAGAGGTTAACCATTTAAAGCTCTCTGAAACGCTCTATTTTTTTTATTTTTTTTTTAGACAGGAGAATTTAGAGGAAGCGTTATATCAGAACTGCAGTTATTGGTCTATCAATATGTTTGTTTAAATGGATGATTCTTAAGTCTTGTGTCCATCCTAGTCTTCAATATTTGATTGCATCCTTGAGATTTCTGATCCTTTGGCGGTACCGTGGTAAGATTTTGTGTCATATGCTAATACAATAGTACTTTGATATGTATATGTAAATGGACAGTATATGTATAAGCTGGTTAAAGATTAAAGCCTTGTTTATACTCAATGTCTCCGCATGAGCAAAAATGGCGTTATTGCCTCCGCATCCCTTAGACACCATTTACTACACACAATTAATAAATAATAATGAACAAAAATATACACAGCAAATTCTGGTTTTTGGAATAAACTCCCTGTTAGTTAAAATCAACTCAATCTGAGTGTGCATGTGAGACCATCAATTACACTCCAGCGCAGAGTTTTTGAATTTTTAACACTTTTTTCAGAGTTAAAATGGAGTTAAAATACTAATCCTACAGAGAGTAAATGTAACTCTAAAATTAATTATATGAACTCATTACCAGTGTTACCAGTTTAGTTTAACACTTCTTAGAGTTAACATTTATTTAACACAATATAATGTTTTGTGTGGAAATTACTACACTGGACGCCATACTCTTGATTTACTGCCTTTATTTGAGCAAATCCATTTGGTTCAGACTTGAGGAGGAGTAACCTTCAACCGCTTGCTGCAGGACAGTCGTCTGAAGATCACAAAAACAACAGCATGAGGCATAATATAATCTAGCACCATTCATTGAGAATGCAAAAATATATAAGCTGAAAATCACGCACATCGTGGGTCACCACTAATATAGCCTAACGTTACATAGCTGTTACAATTCAATTGCCTGTAATGCATTGATGCATCAATTTCACGGCAAAACACTCATTTTCAGAAACACGGTGAATGGAAAGACGGTTAGCTAATGTTAACTCGTTTACATCGACATAAAACCCACGCAAATAGCCATTTCAAAATTTGAAACAAGTAATTTAAACATGCGTTCAACAGCAAGTTTGTCATGGTCGTTGACGTTAATTAGTAAACAAACTAGCCTGCAACGTAACAGCTACGCGATGACCAAACGTGTTTGTCAGAAAATATATTTTTTAAATAGTTTTAATAAGTTACACTTTTACCTACCTCTCGACGAAGCGTAAGTCCATTATTCCTTTGTGCAGCGGCAGGGTCGTGTCGTGGCGCACTTCTAAAAAATAACTCCAGGTGTAGTGTTAAAACACGCTCCTGAACACCAATGAATGAACTCCAAAATACAACACAGCCGGGGAGTATCCAATAACACAAACCGTAGTCAGAGTTAAAAAGATAACTCCAAAAAATTAACTCTTTCACACTTTTTTGCCTAACTCATGATTTTTCAACTCCTGAAATTTGCTGTGTAGTTTTTTTTCCCCTCTGGTTTTGAAAACTCTTTGCGATCAAATTTCAAGCTTTCAAGATCGACTTGTCATTGGTGACTCCTGTAACGTTGCAGTTTTACGGTCAATAATACTAATCAGCTGATTGTCAAAGTCATAACACAGCGAGGGAGAATAACTAAGTTACATAAAACAATCCAACTACATATTTTACACCACTGACAAGGGAAAGGTCACTACTCACAGTGTCTATGGCTAGCTTCTATCTTTCTTCAGCTTCTCTTTCAAGGTAGTGACGAAACGCGCTCTGTAGCGCTGTGTGTTCGCTGTCGGCTATGGTAGAAACATGTCGGCCTTTATAGAAATGGGTTTCTGCGGTTATCTAGATATAATTGTCTCATTCTAAGGTAATAAAAACATAACGGTTCATTGAGTAAGGTCTTTATACACCACTAAACACATAGTTATGGATCTTATATTGCATTTCTGTCAATAGATCCTCAGAAATATCACACATTGTACCTTTTAAGTACCCAAATTAGAATTGGATGTGTTAACATCTTCAAATCAAGTTCTCTCGTCATCTCTACATGACTCTCTACAAGAGTACATGTGATTTTTTCATTGTGTCAACCTTTCTCTGTCCTCTTCCTCCTCCGTCTCCGGTAAAACTCTGACCCTCTCCTCAGGTTTTACCGCTCATCTGCCTACGTGTTTCTCGATCTGTTCCACGTGCGTCTAGAAGCCGGTTCCACCCCCTCAACACATAAAGAGCACTTGCAGTTCCCTCTGTGTGCGATTAGACTATGGCTTTCAAGGGCCACAATCTGTTGAGTTTCATCTTGCACAATTCAGATTGTCTTTAGCTGCCTCTAACATAAATATTCTTTAGCCTGAGAGTTTTTTTGTGATATGTAAATGTAAAAGTGGTATTCTGTTGGTGTACCTGTTTGTTCCAGCGGTCAGTTGTTGGGCATCATGCTGTTGCTATGGAATCTTTGGACTTTCAACCATTAATTTGTACCCTGAAACCACGTTCACTAGCTGGCCTACATTTCCCCTCTATTCTAGCAAGCCAAACAAAGCCACACGATCTGTAATCGAGCCGTTCCCTTTCACAGTCACCTGAAGTGCCCACTTTAGAGACACATAATATCCAAGCGCATATGGCATATAGACGGCCCAAAAACGAGATAAAAGATACGTTTTCGATTCCAAAATGCAACAAAGCCCTTTCAGGCTCATTTGAAAAGCTGTAATGACTGTGAAATGATGGGCAGAAGTGGTGAGAGCCCGAGATGGGAGTGAAAGACAGCGTGAAAACCAGTCGATAATAAAGTAGTTTAGAGAGAGTCAGAGAGCAGACTTTTGCTGCTGGATCTTTGTTTTAAAAGTGGGTTAGGCGATATTTGGCACGACACAACAACAAACGTGTAGCCAATCAGCATCAGGGGGGCATATGTCAGTGGAGGAGAGAGAACGAGCAAGATTTGAAGAAAGACTGTAGATAGAGAGATGGCTGAGAGACATTACAAAAAAGAAAAGCTCAGAGGAATATCACTCAAAAATGAAGGGTTATGAAAGGGTTAAGCAGTGTTAATTTTGGAAAAGCTTTGTAGGCGGAGCAATGAAGGAGGGGTGTGTTTGGGTTGATTTCAAATATCAACAATGTTCAGCAACGACTATGAGAAATAACATACTGCACCTTTCATGCAGACTTCTCGCTCAACGTTTTTATATAGGAAACTTCCATATTTTTTGACATAAAAAAATCTCTCGGTCACCGTTGACGTGTGTGTGTGTGGGTTTTGCTAATATTTAACAAATGTAGAAAAAAACAAAAACCAGTTAAACCTCATAACTCCACCCTCCTCTATCGTGAATGTAGCGTACACTCACCTAAAGGATTATTAGGAAGACCATACTAATACTGCGTTTGACCCCCTTTCGCCTTCAGGTGCCTAAAGTGTGCCAAGAAAACATCCCCCACACCATTACACCACAACCACCAGCCTGCACAGTGGTAACAAGGCATGATGGATCCATGCTCTCATTCTGTTTACACCAAATTCTGACTCCACCATCTGAATGTCTCAACAGAAATCGAGACTCATCAGACCAGGCAACATTTTTCCAGTCTTCAACTGTCCAATTTTGGTGAGCTCTTGCAAATTGTAGCCTCTTTTTCCTATTTGTAGTGGAGATGAGTGGTACCCAATGGGGTCTTCTGCTGTTGTAGCCCATCCGCCTCAAGGTTGTGTGTGTTGTGGCTTCACAAATGCTTTACTGCATACCTCGGTTGTAACGAGTGGTTATTTCGGTCAAAGTTGCTCTTCTATCATGGTTCTCTATATTTCTTTTATTCAAATATTTTGTTTGCAATGCTTCATGGGATTGTAGGTCTGTCCCTCACTAAAGCCATTACAAGAGCCATATACAGTCTTGTACCTTTTTGTATTTTTGTCTGATTTTCAATGTTTTGTTTCACATCGTAGCTGATTTAGTTCATGTCTTATTACTCTTTATTGAAGACTTTTTTAATATCTCAATCTCTGAATGGAAAAATGACTTCTGGAAGCAGCGCGGATGATAACATTGGAAACGCTAATGAACTCTATTGGGGCCGCCACATTACGATGTGAGCTCACTGATTGGCCTGAGCTGATCATTTCACTTCACAAAATGATTGGCTCTTTGTTTTGTTTAGTTTGCTTTAATGACCCATTATATATTTTCAGTAATGAAATCAGTGATTTATTGGTTGGTGTGTGGACTATGCAGGACTCTATCCCGTTGTCTGCGGGAGAGCATCTGCTGATCATTCAGCATGTTTAATACGATATTAATGGACAAGCTGTATTCATCTTTCCCACTCATCCAATACAATTTATTTGATAAGCAAACACACTGATCTCCTTGCGCTCATATTGTTTATTCGCATCTAAATACTGTCAAGCGTATGTCACGATTCCCAGTGCTTAGACGCATATTGATTTTACTAAGTCTGAATGCTTAGCCACCACTGACGATAACGTGTTAGACAGTATATGGAGCGACTGAGACGGTTACCGTAGCAATAAATCAATGCATCGCCATGGCGATTGTGACGCATGCTACATTAGGATGCTCTCTGTTAGCGAGTTATTTTATGTGTTGCTTATGTTTGCCAGGGCTTGGTGGTGTGCTAATGAGCTTTTATGAGATTATCTGTCTAATTTATGTTCTGCAAAATAAAGCTTTGATCTTATATACATTTTCTAATCTTCAGTTGAATGGACACTAGATAATTATTGTATGGACTAAATTGAAGTGAGGGCAGGCCAAAACAAATGGGAGTAAATGGAAAAGTGGCCCTTCGTCATTTGGTGCAGGGCTAAATCTCTCTCACTGTTTGTGGACTAATATTATTAGACTTTTGCATGGTGAATTAATATGGGATGTTAAGGGAAGACACATGAAGCATCAACATATTTTTATCACTGAATATGATTGTTGAGTTGACTTTTACTGATGGATTTACAGAATTTTGAGCGAGCAGGGCTGGTTGTCACGTTCTCACGGCAGTGAATATTGCTTGGAGAGGGTTTATTTGTCGTTTTCTTTATACACGCATAGTAGAATGACTTGGCTACAAAAAGATAATGAACATTTCCACCATTATTGACCAGATCCAGTTCACTGAACACTTGTGCGCGGCATGTTGTCATACTTTATGGGGTAATTTGTCACAATAAAAGCTGCAATTAAACAGACTGTTATAGTCACATCTGACAGAAAACACATTTAAAATGTTATGAAAGATTTCTATTTCAAATTAATGCTGTTCTTTTGAACTTTCTATTTCAAAAAATATCAAGGTATCCTGAAAAAAATGAAAACATTTATACGAAAATATCCATCCATCCATCCATCCATCCATCCATCCAATCTCTTTCTTTCTGTCTGTACCATCCATCCATCCATCCAAGTTCTTTTTTTCTTTTTGTCTCTACCATCCATCCATCCATCCAATTTCTTTTTTATTTTTGTCTCTATAATCCATCCATCCATCCAATTTCTTTTTTTCTTTTTGTCTTTTCCATCCATCCATCCATCATCCATCCAATTTCTTTATATCTGTATTTACCATCCATGCAATTTCTTTCTTTCTTTCTTTTTTTTCTTTCTGCCTTTCTTTCTGCCTTTCTTTCTTTCTTTCTTTCTTTCTTTCTTTCTTTCTTTCTTTCTTTCTTTCTTTCTTTCTTTCTTTCTTTCTTTCTGCCTTTCTTTCTTTCTTTCTTTCTTTCTTTCTGCCTTTCTTTCTTTCTTTCTTTTTTCTTTCTTTCTTTCTTTCTGCCTTTCTTTCTTTCTTTCTTTCTTTCTGCCTTTCTGCTCCATCCATCCATTTAAAAAATGTGTGTTTTTAAAGAAACGATGAAACTCTTTTTTCTTTTTGTCTTTTCCATCCATTCATCCATCCATTCATCCATCCATCCATCCATCCATCCATCCATCCATCCATCCATCATCCATCCAATTTCTTTATATCTGTATTTACCATCCATGCAATTTCTTTCTTTCTTTCTTTCTTTCTTTCTTTCTTTCTTTCTTTCTTTCTTTCTTTCTTTCTTTCTTTCTTTCTTTCTTTCTTTCTTTCTTTCTTTCTTTCTTTCTTTCTTTCTGCCTTTCTGCCTTTCTTTCTGCCTTTCTGCTCCATCCATCCATTTAAAAAATGTGTGTTTTTAAAGAAACGGTGAAACTCTTTTTTTCTTTTTGTCTTTTCCATCCATCCATCCATCCATCCATCATCCATCCAATTTCTTTATATCTGTATTTACCATCCATGCAATTTCTTTCTTTCTTTCTGCCTTTCTGCCTTTCTGCCTTTCTTTCTTTCTTTCTTTTTTTCTTTTTTTCTTTCTGCCTTTCTTTCTTTCTGCCTTTCTGCTCCATCCATCCATTTAAAAAAAAATGTGTGTTTTTAAAGAAACGGTGAAACCTAACTAATGCTTTATTGAATGTTTGTGTGTGATGTCACAGAGAGGCCGCTCCATTACTATAACACCCTCTCTATCTGGTTGTGTGTGTGAGGTGAAAGAGGCTGTCCTCTCACAGCTCTTCACATGTGCTAATGCAGTGTTACTCTCAGCAGCAGTGAGCTGTTGTTTCGGGAGTCTTTCCTTTCTGCAGGCTGAAGGACGTTGGAGCACTCTTAACCCCGGCTCATGTTCTTCTCTCTGTCTCTCGTTCCTGCTGATCTTGTATATATGATTAGTTAATTTTCCACTTTAATAACCTGGATGACGCTCTGTAGGGTTTTTCAGACAGGCTTGATGGCATGGACAGCCCCAAAGAGAGTTTCAGGTAAATGAGAATCTTGTGCTCGTGGTCCTACACATGGGTGAATCTAACAAAGACTTTTTCACAGACATTTCACACACACAAAAAAAAAATACTATTATTTTATTTTTAAAGAAATGTCATATTTTGTAGAAAGAACCTTCTTTAATAATAATAACTAAAAAGAAAAAATAATAAATTGATAGAAATATATGAAGTTATACTTTGCAGAAATAACACTTTAATAATAACAATAATGAAAAAGAAAAAAAAGAAGTTATACGTATGTATAAAGAACATTCTTGAAGAATATATATAAAATAAATTAATTAAACGAAAAACATGCTATATATATACAGTGTATATATTAAGAGTTCAGATGCAAAAGCCTCTAAATGCCATTTGAAATTTTCTTCTTTAATGATGATTTTTATCAAACATGTATATTTAAGTTCAGTAATTTCACTTAAATAACAATTAATAGGTAATTATCATTGCAATTTAAGTGAAATCACTGAACTTAAACATACAAGCTTCATAAAAATGATCATTCTAGAGGAAAATTTTAAATGGCACTTAGAGGCTTTTGCATCTGAACTCTTCATATATATATATATATATATAATTTTACAACATCAATGAAAAAGAAAAATACAAATTAATTAAAAAGTAAAATAAGAAGTTATATTTAGCATAAAGAACATTCTGTAATGATAATAATTAAAACACAAAATAGAAAAATTAATTAAAAGAAAAATAAGAAGTTATATTTTGCATAAAATTTTTAATAAGAAGAATATTTTTTTTTTTTTACAATTAAGATAAGGGGGCTGTGATATTTGTATTGGGGTTTAAGTGTCGGCTTCATTTTCTTCAAGCAAACTTTAATTTCTTATTTCATTCTTTTGTACTTAAGATGAAATATGATCCAGATATATTCTTGACAGGATTTGTGAGATTCACCCAAACACCACATATAGAATAAAGAGAACATGAATCAGAGAGACAGACCGAGCGTGGGATGTTTTAAACAATAAAACAAACATCAATACGACCCACACAAACACAACGCACTGAAGCTGCGGAGCCAGGAGAAATGGTGTGTTGTGTTATCGAGCGATGCGTTTGTGTCACAGGACTGTTCATTTCTGCACATCTGACACATGATACATGTGAATGCATGCTCTGCATCTGTAATCATAAGTTCATTTGACCCTTAAAATGACGCTGACGTTTTGGACCTGTACCTATAAGACCTCTGTATGGAAATGTGATTGGTTAACCTCATACCTTTCACAACGTTGTTTGTCAGAAGTTGTCATGACAAAGAAACTGACAGGTTATGATGTTATTGGTTTATGGCAAGATGTCATAGCAAAGACATCTTAAACAATTCATATTTGCATTCAAAATGTCATTATTGAGTGAAAGACACTTAATGACAGTTGTCATAAACATGCATAAACCCTACTTCATATTCAAGACATACATCATGTCATGGTTATGAAGGTGTCATATTAGTCTTATGCACACCCCTTCATGTAAAGTGTCTCCCATACATGCTTAAAATAAGTACTGTTTTCAACTTTTTACCATTATATTATATTATATTATATTATATTATATTATATATATTATATTATATTATATTATATTATATTATATTATATATATTATATTATATTATATTACATTTGTCAGCCTCAGATAGATTGTCACATAGATGTACATGGACGTGATGTTATAAAATAACCTCTGTGCCAACAGCCAAACAGTTCAATTGTTTTGCCGCAGACTGCAACAGAATTTGTTTTAAAATCTTTAAATGCTTTGGTATGGTCAGGGAAGTGCAGCTAAGTGTCTCCATAGCAATAATTTCAGAAACTGCGAGACAAACGATTCAATTAGGGCCTGCTGGCTGCATCGCGCCTTATATTTTGTCATTAGGGCTATTCAGTTTCAGCCCAGGGCAGTTCTGTCTAATAGAGTAGAAGCTTTGGCATTTGCTGGTGAGCTCACAGCTACTGTAGCTACACACAAACACACACACACACACATACTGAGATGTAGGGCACGGGCCACTGAGCTACATCATTGCTTCATTTGGATCAAACTCTAGCACACTAGAGTCATTTATCTACATAGTCTCAATGTGTGTGTGTGTGTGTGTGTGTGTGTAACCTTGAGGCACTGCAAGCTCAAGTACCAGTGAGAAGTCAAATGAGAGGGAATGTATTCCTCTGTAACCCCCACACAGGAACAACATAAATCCCAGACTCTCTTTCACACACATAAGCAGCATGTTTGCTTTGGTAATAAGAGTGTAATGTGTTCGTACTGCATGCCTTGCTTTTAGCATTTATCACAATGTGCTGCGTTCGCACGTTTGTGGACGTCAATATAAACGCAACATGTATGCATATCTGTGATTCATACACTCTAGGTTTCTATTTTGTCCTTGAAACATTTTATTTTCAGTGCCTATGGATCTATATTTAGCAAACAGCTATTCTTATATACATGTTAAGTACATTTTATGGCCTTTTTTATGAGTTTAGAGACTCACATATTCCATTACATCCCTACTATAAAAATAGCCTAAGCTAATTTACTGGTCTTATCTGGTTTGAGCTGGTCTCAGCTGAAAATGGGACCTAAACCCCTCTGGTTCTCAACCTTTTTGACTCGAAGGCACTTTTTGAAGCGCATGAAAGACTTGACTCTCAATTAATTCTTCTATTTTATTTTAATCTATTCTATTCTATTGAGGTTAGCCTGTTCATATGTGACCAAAAGTGATGTCCGGCCTAAGCATTTTTGTTAGTATAATCCGTAGTTATAATTGATAGCACAATGAAACATACCAAATTATGTGGACTTTTGGCCAGGCGGTCATACAAAGAAATTATGGACACATGCAACGACAAGACTGAACCAATGAACTATTAAGAATTTATGTCGTAGTAAATATGTATGTTTTTTCTTGTAAGCTTTTTTAAAATGCATTTTTTAATAGTAAAATACAAGATAAACACCTTAACAAAGTTTATTTTTAAAAAAGCAAAAAGATTTTTGCATACTTTGATGGTTTAATTGAACTTGTAGTGTCATTTAAAACAAATATCCCCTCCGAACTATTGTTTAAAAAAGTTGCTACCTTAAATTAAGTACAATCAACTTGGATTTTTTTGTCATTTCAACTTAAAATACATTACACTGACTTAAAAAATAAACTTGAATCTTTTATAACTTATAAAAAGAAGTAGAAAATAGCTTATTATGATGAGTTAAAGCAATGTAAAGTAATATAATATAAAATATTGTCGTAACTTTTTAATAATATATATATATATATATATATATATATATATATATATTTTAGGGCTGTCAAACGATTAATAGCGATTAATCGCATCCAAAAAAAAAAATTCATGTATATACTGTATATAGGTTTATATATAATTTATATTATATATAAATATAAATATTTTTTTTCTTAAATATACATGTGTGTGTGTGTATATATATATAAATAATTATACATAGTGCACATATATTATGTAAACACAAACTTTTATTTTTGGATGCGATTAATCGTTTGACAGACCTATTTTTTTTTACAGTTATATGGCACACAAATACAGTATTTGGTGGAATAGTCCATTATTAATTATTTAGAACAATTTTTACGTATACTTTTTGGTCTTGAATTAACATTTTTCAGATTCCTATGCCACCTTAGATGACTTTAGTCACAAAACTCTTTGTAATTTGTTACACACAAAAGAGTGTTCGTGTGTTCAACAACATGTGAGCATCTTATTTCTCTAAGGATGAGTGGCAGGTTTCCATGGTTACACCCCCTCAGGGTCACTGTGGGAGGGGTCATCACAGGGGGAGATGGTGACCTGACAGATATGAGTATGTAGTCACACTGAGAGAGAGAGTGAGTTCTTTTTTTAACTGGTTCTTTATAATAATTCGGTCGAACTGATTCACCAAGCACTTGGAAATGAGGTCAAAAGCACCAAATGCAAGAATAAGAAGAGAAACTTTATTGTGTATGTGATGTATAAAATTGAATTTTAGGAAGTCAGACCCTGACGTGATGCAGAGGGATCTGTTATTGTCCTGAAGGGGCTTATTTTCCAGCTTCAACTAAACCAGAAATTAAAAATACTTAAAAAAAATTTGATTTTTATTAAGTGAGGACGAAACTGCATGTTGTGCTACGAGACGCATGAAATGGGAAAGTGGTTAAATACAGTTTACCAGTCATTATTTTTCATTAACCATATTTGACTGCAGAATATCAGACTTTTTACCATTAAAATCTGTTAAAGTTTTTTTTTGTTAAATGTTTTTGAAAGAAGTCTATTATGCTGCATTCATTTGATCAAAATGCTGTAACAGTAATATTGTGAAATATTACAATTTGAAATAACTTTTCTTATATAATTTATTCCTGTGATCAAAGCTGAATTTTCATCATCATTACATTTTTGATTATTATCAATATGTTTGATGAATAGAACGTTTATTCTTGATAAAATAACTGCATTTATTTGAAGTATACATATTTTATAACAATATTAATGTCATAAAATCAATTTAATGCTTTCTATTCTTTTAAAACAAATCGTTTGGCTTGATAAGACCCTATTTAATCGTCTGGAATCGTTTAAAGCCCTTTGAACAGTTTGCAGTTTGCACTGAAACTTTCTTTTGGACCTTGAACCGTTTGGTTCCCATTGAAGTCCATTATATGGAGAAAAAATCCTGGAATTTTTTTCATCAAAAACGTTCATTTCTTTTCAACTGAAGAAAGAAAGGACATCTTGGATGACATGGGGGTGAGTAAATTATCAGCAAAATTTTTTTTTGAAAAGTGAACTGCTCCTTTAAGTGCGCCTTATAGTGCGGAAAATACGGTAAAACACTACCCTGTGAACATGATTCATGGATTGATTTCAGCATTTGCTCAGTTTTTCAGAACCAATTCATTAAAACGAATCTGAATAAGCTGATTTACAAAAACCAATGTGTTGTGTACAGTATGGAGCAGCTAAAAGTAGTGCACTTAAAGTGACTTTCCACAGCCATGTTCACACAGCCATGTTTTATTTATAGATTTCACATTGAAGCTCACATCTGAATGAATGCTTTATAGAAGCTCCTGACTTCTGGCATCACTATTGTTTATTTAGTTTTAAATCATTTATTAATATTCATCTAGTAAATGGCAAGTTTTCGTATTGATTTTCTTTAGCTCCCTTCAGCGACTGCTGTGTGACCGTTACGTGACCGCGGTCCTTCGAGGCGGTTTCGGAGCAGGTTAAGTGGCGTGTGTGTTGTGACGTGTTCTGGCATGAACCGGCCCAGAAACTAGCGTGCGCCATGCACTCTGTCTGACCCGAGATTGCGGCAGAACGCGGTCGCTGAACCGTACGGGCCACATCATTTTTTAATGCCCCGTCAGAAATTCTTACCACTGCCGGGACCTGTCTTTACTTTAAAACATCTCCGTGAGGAGGCTGTTTATAGCCTCAGTTAGATCAGAGACACAGGACAGCCTGAAAGGGTTTCGACACGCAGTGCATTAAGAGGTTCTCGCGTGTCCCGCGGTCTTGATAATCACAGTGTGCAAACTATCAGACGTCAGTACATCAGCGGAGAGCGTTTTGAGTTTACAGAGATTTTTCTTGCATTTAGTGGCTATTCTGATTCATTTTTGTGCCCGTTTTTTGATTCAGTTATTTTTTTTTATATAACTCTTTTCCCACCAGCTTTAAAAAAGTTGCCAGTCATCACCAGCGTTTTTGATCATTTTCACCAAATTTCATGGCCACCAGAATATTTTGTTTTATGAATATCTGAACATGCAAAATATTTCAAAAGAAAGAACCGAACCTTTGCTTTATATATATATATATATATATATATATATATATATATATATATTATATATAACTAGTTAAAATTCAGTTTTCTATTTGATATTTTAATATGTAATTTATTCTTGTGATGCAAAGCTGAATTTTCAGCATCATTACTCCAGTCTTCAGTGTCACATGATCCTTCCGAAATCATTCTAATATGTTGATTTGCTGCTCAGAAAACCTACCAAAACATTTCTCGTGTTTAATATTTTTTTATATATATTATTATATGTATAGAATTTAATATATATATATATTTGTATGTATAGAAAGGCCCATTTACACTGCATGGTTCAAGTGACCCAAATCCGATTTTTTCCTCTCATGTGGCACAGATCTGATATGACCGGTGAATGTGTAAAAAGGAAGAAAAAAAACGCATGGATTCCGATTTTCTCAGATCGGATTCAGGCCTCACTCATATGTGGTAATAAATCAGATATGAATCGGATACGTGCATTTGTGTGTGCCATGCAAGCAGACAAATTGGATATTCCCCAGTAAATGCGAGTCGTACTTCAATTAAAAAGTGACGTCAACTCAGATAGACCACCAACTGAGATCACATGACTTAATATAGGCACGATGGAGGAGCAATGTGGAGGTTTCATGTCTTTTGAGTGTTTTGGGTGAAGAGTGCAGGCAAGAATGCTGGGTTGTTCCAGAAATAAATATTTGAAGACATTCGCGAGATATGGGGAGGTACGGTTTTGAGCACTCGTGGCTACAGCGCCAACAAGGGCTCTCCTCGTTTTTTCTCCGCCGTACGAGACCAATGTTTTGCTGACTTTTCAAAATATTGTGTAAAGAAAAACTCTGGATAATTTTATTCGCATCTGCACGCATTGCATTTTGTTGCTTTTCCGGGTCAGAACGTCTATATTTTGGTAGTTTATAGTGTAAATGCCAAAATCGGATACGGGTCACTTTTAAAAGATGATGCAAGCGGGTTGTCAAAAAAATCGGATATAGTCAGAAAATCGGATTTGGGCATCAAGACCTGCAGCGTAAATGCAGTCAAAGTTCAAAAGAACTGTGTTTATTTGAAATAGAAATATTTTGTAAAATTATAAATGTCTATCATTTGTAACAATACAAACATCTCAAGTCAAACACTCAATGTGATTTGTAGTGTGGCTGCAAGGCTGACCAATAAGCTGTAAGCTCCGCCCCACGAAACCTTTCTCTAACTTGGTCAAGAGTGAGTCATTTGAATGAGGATGGCCCGGATAAAATGACTTGTTTATTGGGTTTTTTTCTGACCTAATTTTCAGCAAGTCCAAGAACATGAGTGCAGCACAGACACATTTGTCTGCGGTCCCCAATGAACAGGCGGCCTTTACGCAGATTTACGATTGCTGGGGTCGAAACTACAATACAGTCAGACGGAGAAATATCCTCCCTCAAGGACAGCGCTGTTAAGAGTGCTTAAAATGGGCTCGGCCACTTCTTGAGCGTGTAAATATAGCGATGCATGACAAATATTTGAGCTTTTTGGTCTTTGGTTTATTAATGCTTTTATGGATTTTTTTCTTTTTAGTATAGTACAGGTGACTAATGCATTGACATGAGAGCCAGATGGCGGAGAAGCATTTTAACAGGTCTTTCTATTTTCAGAGCAGATGTAAATCATGTAAGAAGTCATGAATGAAACACAGATGGCGGATGAATACTGTCCTGTGCTGTATTTGTTTCTAAGGACAGTTAAATAATGACCTATAATACAAATATCTTCGTTACCTTCTAGGTATATAGCTTTATGTGGATCTTGAGCAGTTTTGACCTATTGTGATGGATAGAATGATGTTTCCAGTACGACACACATGCAAACATGAATATCGTGACATTTACATTAAATGTCACATGGCTGGTGTTATATGGTATTATATTGCTTCTGCGAAGATATTACTATACAATGCACATAAGCAGGGAGAAAAGAAGCAAGAGACAGATATATTTTGCCATTTTGAGATTATAAAAATGGTTATCAAGCCTGCTGGCTAACAAGTTCCTAATTATGTCATAAAATGAGCTTTTCTTTCTGATGGAATACTGTTTACTGTACAATATATGCAAATTAGATTTCAGCTATTAGTTTCTGCATTTCTCATTCGCTATAATTAAAATGTGCTATATACCTTTGTTTAAAAAAAGTAATATATATATTACAGCACAACTGATTTCAACATTGGTTTCTTGAGCATAAAATCATCATATTAGAATGATTTCCGAAGGATCATGTGACATTGAAGCCTGAGTAATGATGCTGAAAAGTCACAGGAATAAAATTAATTTGAAAATATACCAAAATAGAATAGTTGTTTTAAATTGTTATAATATTACCATTTATTTTGATTAAATAAATGCAGCTTTGGTGAGAATAATACACTTCTTTCATAAAATCTTACAGACCCAAACTTTTGAATAGTGTATGCTAATATACAGATATTAGGTTCTGGTGGATCTCGGACAAATAATAGGTCAAAGGTCCTTTATAATGCAGCCATAAATGTTTCTCTTGATGCAGCAGGAGGAAAATTAATAATAAAGTTAATGAAATGCATCCAACTAGGCCTACATAAAGTTGCTTGGTAAGGATAGTAAAATAATAGGAGGCTCATATAAAAGACCTTTCTTCAAGTTAAACCTGTATTTCCGCACAAATGCGGTTTATGCGGATTAAAATGAATATAATTAAAAATAGATTTCATGTCCTGTGTCTGGATCTTGCTCTTGAATAAAGCTGGATGTTGGAAAGATATTGGTGAACACCTTTTAAGCTAAAATTAGATAAAACGTTCAAGCATCAAGTGTGTCATTACCTGACTAGTGTCACCAAATGAAATATAAATAATGACTGTTCACATGACACACTACTCACCTGCCATCAGTCATCTAACCGACGGCCCCGCGCCATTGGTTGAGAATGAGATATTCACCTGCTCAACTTAGATGATGCAGAATCTGCTGTGATACATTGTGACGAACATATTTTTTTTTTGTTTCTTTTCCCCAAGAGCACCAGCTCCACAGACTAATGAAACTTGCATCGACTTTAGCGGCATATTTAATTTGATGCTAATGAAAACGAGACTCTGAGGGATGCAAGTGCGATCAGATCTGTACATATTGTTCTTTTGTGTACCTGGTTGATCAAACTAAACATTTAACATGGCAAATACATTTAAATGTAACTACATTTACTCTGACAAAAGGCTGTTCTGGTGTCCTCAAATGGCATAACAAGCACTTTTCAGTTTCCGTAGGAGAGTTTCTCTCCTAATATCAGCATAAATGTTCTCCCCTCAGCATCAAATACTGTTCCTGAAGAGGCTTAAAGTAAAGGCTGGGTTATGGGAAAACACCTTTCTCTCTTAAACTGCTTATAGTTTGTTTTTTATGTTGAATTGCAGGAGCATGAGTGGAATTATGTGAGTAACATGCT
This sequence comes from Pimephales promelas, assembly GCF_016745375.1. The sequence continues at coordinate 6,400,987 of NW_024121521.1, forward strand.
AGCAGCGTTCCTGGAAGTCAAATTCAGGAGTATGGGAGTGGGAAAGGCGCCGATTCCTGGCACATTCGTAGTGTTTGGTTTTAGTGTTCTGCCTTGACTCTTTTTTAGAGGAGGAATGGATCCAACAGTATAAGACGGTTCTCAACCTATGGATATATTTCAACAGCCAATATAAATATTATTTACAATCCAGCAAAAATTACCTCCGATTGATTTGTTCTTCTGATTCATCAATCACTTTGGAAATGGAAGGTCAAGTCAAGTGCATTGCATTGTGGGACACCGTATTAGACAAACTATGCTCTGTTGTATACTGCTCGTTTTTGCAAATGAATCGGGTGCTTTATATTGACATAAAATGTACATATTGTACTGTGCACAGTGATTATTAAATGTCAAATATAAATTGAGTAAATATTGTGACATGGCAGTGAAGCATATGGAATTGTACAAATATTAAAAATGGATCGAGTTAATATTTTGTAATTTATTCATTACAAAATGAAGTGTGAATCTGTATTGCAAGAGACAAACTAAATATTGAACATGAATCGAGTAAATATATGTGTTTAAAATGTCAAACAGAATTGCACAAAAAACTCCAATCACTAAAATGAAATACTGAATGTGAATTTTGACAGTATATATATCCATTGACAAGGCTATGGTTGATTTTAGGACCATCACAAGGGGGAGAGTAAACCTTTCTGTTAATTTGCCAAATGTCAGCATTATCTTCTCAATATAGCCAATATTATCAAAATGACCCAATGTCAGCAGATATATACACTCAAACAATGCTGGGTTGTTTGAACCCAAATTTGGGTCAAATATGGACAAACCCAAATGTTGGGTTAAAAATGCAATACAAAAATTTACAATTGAAATTTAAAAATTTTAATTACATTTTTAACCCAACATTTGCGTTTGTCCATATTTGACCTAAATTTGGGTTCAAACAACCCAGCATTGTTTAGAGTGTATGTCTCTATCACTAGTAGAGAGACAGAAAGCGATCTTCCTGGTCATTAATCTTCTAACTGAACTCTTCTGAGGACTGGAATGAAGTGAATGCATGATTCAGAGACTATTTGAGCATGTATCAGCCGTCTAGGTGATTAGCCATGAACACTGTATTGTAACATGCAATCTGTCAACCAAACTGGCTTGGCACACTTTCGTGTTCTGGTTGCCTGGAAATGGGGCGGGTGTATGATTATGTTATTTTCCCTCCACCGCTGATGTAGTACCAGAGGAATTAATTTGGTGAAGCATGGCATATCTGGAAGCTGGTGTCCGGTGGGGCCGCCAGGAGGCAGGGGAGCGCGAGGTCACGTAGAGTTCAGGAGGAACACTTTGTCTTGTGGGACGCTGCAGGGCTTCTCCTCGTGCGCTCCTCGTACCTGTTCTCCATGGGTCCCTCGTGACCCCGCTTCTGTTGTCAAGGATGGCTCTGTGATGTCATGATCATGCACGCTCCTGTGCTCAGCTTGCCCTTGTGTTTTTGTGAGCATACATCACAAAGAAATTCTGTTATTGTGTGGTGTGGTGCGAGGATCTCTGGGATTGTGGGAGATGGTGTGTTTTGGCATGTTATAAAAGCTCACTGCCCTTGACTGAATTTTCTGTATCAAGGTTTTAGCACATACCTAACAGGCCACAAATATTGTGCATCTCAACCTAGGAAGGGTAATATGTATATCCTCCAGTACTAAAGTAAAAAGTAAAAATCAATTGAACTAAGTACCAGCTCCTATCGGTGCTCAATTGAATATATATATATATATATATATATATACATACACACTGTAAAAAATATAAAATATTTTCATGATTTAAAATCACAACATTTTTTTTCTTTCCTCAAATCAACTTAGATAATTTATGTAGTTCAGATAACATAATATTTTGAGTTACTGGTGATTAAATGAATCTCCTTCATTGTATTAACTTTTTCCATTTCAATGAACTTAAAATTATAAGGGAACCAGGTTACTTATTTTTTTAAGTTAAACCAACACTTTTTTTACAGTGTGTATATATATATATATATACTGTATATATATGCTAAATCATTGCAATTACATATCTACTATCGTTATTTACTGATATTTAATATCAATAACTACTATCAATAATTACTAACATTGACTATCTATCACTATTCATATGAATAAACATGAATTCTTGGTGTAATTTGTTTTTGAAATGTTTTAGCAGTACCTTCCAGTCTTACCCATGATGCAAGTGTGAAGATGTGGGTGTGGCTTTTGCGGGAAATAAAGCGGGTGAACGACAGACAGACAGACAGCGCGAGACAGAGAGAGAGTGTGGACGCTGAAGTGAGACTGAATGTCTGCCACAAGTGCTTTTAGCATACTTCTCGGCGCCTCGTGAAATAAAATGAATTGATTTGATGGTTTTAGCTTCTCGGATGCGTAACGTCGAGTGGCTGCTGTTGCATTTGTTTATCCTTTGTCCAGAAAGTCTGTCTCCATGTGGCCATTTTAATATGCTATGAAGGTGGACTATTCATAATTTATGCATGTATATGGCTTTTGTGATTTATCGCTGGTGTAGAATGACTGTGTTAGTGATTTCTGAAGTGTGTACATGAGGCGAAATGATGTCGGCAAAGAAGAATAATAATAGTAAAAGAAATCCCATAATAAATTCCCAATACCATTTCAGCCTTTTTTAAAAAGCCTTGGCCTTTTCCAAAGCCTTGACTAATGACCTCTGATTTCTGGTTCAGCGGCGCACTTCATGCCCGATCAATTATGAAAATGTGCTTGAAACACAGCCGCCCATACCTCACATCCTCATATTTCCATTTTCAATCAGTCCTTTCAGTGCTGCCGTTATTTCTAGCGCTCGCTTTATCTCTCATCCCCCGCTCTTCGCTTAATTTGATATTTTGGTCTGATAAAGAAGTGCAGACAGCTCAAAACATTTACTCGCAACATTTACTTGTCTCATTTTCAGGAGAGACACAATGGCACTCCGACTTCAGATTTCATTTGTGTGAGCCGAGGTGGAGAGGAAAACAACACGAACAACTGATTACTTTAACTGCGCCTTGCTTTACTTTCCGGCAAAGTCGAGTGGAGATTAGCATCAGTATTCTCCTTGACCTTAACATTTGGAGATTTTGTGGATTTGTTAGTCTCTGTGTTAAATGGAATTTCCAAGTTAACAAGAAACAGAAGGCAGTTCACATAAAAAAATAAGTAAATAAATAAATAAATAAATAAAATATTTTTTTTTTTATAGTCTAATTCAGCTATCTTTAAATGTCAAGAAAGATCACCCTTTTATAATTAGCTTACAACATAAGCCAGAAGTTAAAAATTCACCTTTTAAAGCTGGGCTCGCCCTGAACAAAGCATCTTCCTCCTCATCAAGAATGACTTCAAGGCCTTGCCCTAGAGCAGCAAGTAGGGTTGGGTATCGTTTGAATTTGAACGATTCCGATTCCGATTCCTTGTTTCGATTCCGGTTCCTAACGATTCTCGATTTCGATTCTTTTAAGAGGCAGGGTCAAAAAAGTTTAGCTAACCTTGCTAACCAACGGTCTTTCTGAAGGAAATACTCCTTCTGTCACAAATACTTGTCACAAATTTTGCATTTTGCCGAGATTTCGTTAATTTTTAGAAAAGTGAAGCCACACTTTGGACCGCCGACGTGTTCGCCGACTCTCATGTTCGACTCGCGCGGTTATGCCAACACTTCCGGTAGACGCTTCTACGTTGGTGTTGTTCAGCAGTTTCTTCTTCCGCTCGGCGGACTGTGAATATCGAAACTAGGAATTGAAATTTTAACTTTTGACCGATTCCGGGAAAAACGAAAAGTTAATCCCGGTTCCAATCGATACTCGATTCTCGATACCCAACCCTAGCAGCAAGTCAAACAAATCATTTCAAAACACAGTTGATGGAGATAATATACTGATTTACTCGAATATATGCTCAGATGGAGATGGTACAATGACAATGCACTTACTTTGATATTTTGTAAAATGCTATTCTAGCTGTCCCTTCGTTCGCTTTGCGATGATCTTTTCTTGTGTGGCTCCTTCCGACTACATTGATGTATGTTTGTTCACCTTGGTTATATTTGAAAAAAAATGGTTATATTTTCAAGTAAGCAGTAAATTACTGAGTGTTGCAGATTGTCAAACAAAATGAGTGTCGTGGCGATTGTCAACATTCTAAATTTGTCAACATTCTAAAGCTGTGATGTCACCTTCAGTGCTGCTGCAGCAGACATTCTTTACACTTCTAGCTCACCTAGGCCTGTATTTCTCTAATAATCACTCTGATCTCCTTTATAAACTGCCCTCTCTTATTGCCAATCTGATCTACTTTTGAACCAGTATATCAATTATTATATCTATAAATTAAAGGATTGTAAAACTTTAAAATCAAACATTTTAAAAGACTGCTCGAGATGCTTGTTTGCACATGATGGGACCCTAGTGAAAAATAAATATACTAAAATGTATTTGAAATTATTATTTTTTTTAATGCTAAGTATACTAAATACATTTACATATTTATGTACTTAGTATAAATACCCTGTGATTGTACTCTTAGTAGACTAACTTGGTATACTAAAAGTCTGCTAATTTGAAAAAAACAACAATTTTGTACCTACTTAATGCACTTTAGTTATCCAGAAATAGTGCTTAAGTTCAACTAAAGATATACTATTTGATTGTGCTAAAGTGGAAATATTGCAAGTTTAGGTACGCTTTAAATATCGTGCATTTAAAGACTGATATTACACAGTATCCTCCTTACTAATAGTGCAAACACATTTTAGGCTTTATATTAAGAAATGCACATTGTGTAATTAACAAGTAGTCCAAATGATGTTTAATTATTATAATTAAGCCATACATTACTATTTTAAATACATTTTGATATATTTTCAGGTTTAAGTGACTAAAAGAGTGACTATTTTTAATGACTATAAAGGTTTCCCTGATGTCTTTTTTGTTGTTGAGAAGAAACACTTTTGTCTATATTTTTCTTTATTTTTGTAAATTTGTTTGCATTTTGCTTTGGTCATTAGATGTATTTGTGTGTTATTTTTGGTGAACAGTGTTAGATGACTAACATCATCAGATACAAACATTTCAATTTTGCAAAAATGCAATGTCACGGGTTTTGTTTGCACAAAATGTCTCAGCACAAATGCTCTGTATTTGCAGTAAATAGACGTTTACTTTCTGAAAACAACCCATTTGCAGTCTAATGATGGTGTTTAGTATTGCTGCAAAATTAATCAAAATCACGATACGATTCAGTGAGATTATCAAATCGTAAAAAGGTGATTTAATTAAATGTGTTTTGAAGTGAAGCGCTGCATTGTTCATTTACGCTCGTGTTTTCAGCTGCTCATTTACAGTAACTGCTGCTCCACACCAGCAGAGAGGCCCGAAATCTCCAAGAGGGTGGACCTCTAGTTGTTGTCTATGAATGTAGTATTGTATATATCTTTTTCAGATCTTTCTATAAATGACGAAATAAGCTGGTGAATGTTGAGAGAACACTGTGCTTAGTGCACTATTTGTCTTCAAACCAAACTTGGGTCTTGAGTTGATAAAGGTTAAATCCCGTCTGGCTAGTTTGCTTGTCATAATGTTTACGCAGGTCAGTAGACGGAGAGGTGGTCTTTTTGGGCTGTTTGAACACATTCGACCACATGAGCGTTTACACTACGAAATCAATCCGGTTGAATGTGTTTTTGACTACCTCTGGAAGTGGTCACATGTGGACAAGCCGGAAACATTTAGACCCGTTTACACCTCTATTTAGAGTCATCCACTTTGATTGGGGTGATGAAAATGCTTCCACGTGTAAACAGGGCCCTAGTACAGTAAATCATCTGTTGGTTTCTGTATGTGCATTCCCATAGTTTTTAATCCGTATTAGTGTCACAGTCCTCCAATTTGAAGTGATCTGCATTTTAAGAGAAAAACAGTGATCTTACAGAATTTACACTTAACAACATTTGCATTAGTAATTTTACTTCCATTCGACTTATTCTGGCATTACAAACAGGTCAAGGTTTTGTCATTTTTTTCATCAAGTACGAAAGGTATGAAGCTTGTTTCCGCCACAGAATGAAAAATAAAAAAGGTAATTGTGACTTTTTATCTCACAATTCAGACTTTATTTCTCAGAATTGCGAGATATAAAGACAGAATTGCGTGATATGAAGTCGCAATTTCGTGTTTTGAGTCAGAATTGCGTGTTATAAAGTCAGAATTGCGAGATATAAAGCCAAAATTAATTGATATAAAGTCGCAGTTGCATGTTATAAAGTCAGAAATGCATGATGTAAAGTCAAATTTGCGTGTTGTAATGTCAGAATTGTGAGATATAAACTATTCTAAGAGGAAAAAAAAGTTTTTTCCCTTAGAATTGGGCTGATAACTCGCAATTGCGAGATGTAAACTCCCAATTGTGAGGAAAAAAAAAGAAAAGAAGAGAGAGAGATTGAATCATTTACAACATACTGAGAGATATATGCTTATACACACAGTGAATATATGAAGAGTTCAGATGCAAAAGCCTCTAAGTGCCATTTGAAATGTTCTTCTTTAATGATGATTTTTATCAAACTTGTATATTTAAGTTCAGTAATTTCACTTAAATAATAATTAATAGGTAATTATCATTGCCATTTAAGTGAAATTACTGAACTTAAATATACAAGCTTGATAAAAATGATCATTCTAGAAGAAAATTTCAAATGGCACTTAGAGGCTTTTGCATCTGAACTCTTCATATAGAAAGTGACACAATGTGCCCCATGTTAGGGATATACATTAGGTTAAATCATTTGAGAATACATAATAAATGTGTGATTATATTCATGTGACACATCTCATTTATGTTTTTAGACTTGCTGTAAAAGTATATTTACAGTATGTTTTACAAGAAAATACTACTTTCTACTTCAAAATTTCACATTTAAATGGCTGTTTCTTAGAAATTGCTTGTAAATTTCACAAATTATTATGAAGTGAAATTGTTAGTAAATCCTACACCATTTTTTTTCTTCATTGTACTGTAAATTTGGTTTCACACAAAATTATTTCCAAAATTTACTCCAACATGTTAAAACAACAGTTTTTAGCTAAAAAAAGTGTAACTCTTTAAAATAAGGTTTCATTAGTTAACACTGGTTAATGCATTAGGGCTATTAACTTACAATGAGCAATACAGTATTTATTGATCTACAGTATCAATGTTAAAATTGGTAATACAAATTTGAAATGTTCATTAATTCATGTTTGCTCAGGTCCATTAAATAATATTAACTGATGATGTTTAATAATTAAGTAAATGTTAAAATGAACATCAAGGAAGGTTGATTAATGCTTTAGAAGTATTGTTAACTAACTATATAACTAAATGAAGAGTTCAGATGCAAAAGCCTCTAAGTGCCATTTGAAATTTTCTTCTAGAATGATCATTTTTTATCAAGCTTATATATTCTTATAAGTTCAGTAATTTCACTTAAATGATGATTAATAGGTAATCTTCATTGCAATTTAAGTGAAATTACTGAACTTAAATATACAAGCTTGATAAAAATGATCATTCTAGAAGAAAATTTCAAATGGCTTTGCATCTGAACTCTTCAAATATACAGTACTTGACAAATGCAGTGCCACATTTGTCTTTCTCTACTCTCCCTGTTTTGTCATGCCGATAAAGCAGAGTAAAAGTCAAATTGAGTTGGCATCAGGGATTACTCAAGCTGCTTTCTAGAACCTCCTTTGTGTTGATCTCAGAAGAATCAGTTCATCTGTATAATCCACATGCACTTTCTCTCTCTTTCTTTCACATCTTTATATAACTGTGGCTTGTCCCACAAAAGTCATTCCCTTCCGTCTTTATTGCGCCCTGAGCTCAGTGCAGTATGATTTTTTTTCCTCACATAGTAAGATATAAATTCCCGTTCTCCATGTGGGATGAAGGCGGCTTTGGGCAGACCTCCTCCTCGTACTCGGATGGCTGTAATTGTAACGGCGACTGAAGCTCCTTTGTTGAAGGGCAGCGAGAATACGGTCACGCTTTTCACGGTCAATAAGCGGACGCCCAAAGGAATGAAGTGTGAATGAGCTCCACGTTTGTCCCAGGCATTCAGGGGAATAAATAGGGTTTCTACAGGTGTCAGACGTACAGGCCGGGAAATAAGATTGGGCAGGGGCCGGTTTACGGAAAGCACCGGCGTCTCTGCGGGATTCTCGTCTAACTCGCGGCGTCATGCTCCAGGAGGTCTGAGAGCTGCAGTGGAGAGAGAGAGAGAGCGAGCGAGGGAGGAAGACTGTTGGGGAATAGCCCGATGGAGACGCTAGAGCAAACACCCTTCAACAACACTGTAACCTTGTCCGAGGTAAAGACTGTAAAGACCGAGTGTGAGATTCCAGCAGATGTGATAAGAGTCTGTTCTTAATCAGTTTACAGTAAAACAAGATACTTTAATTTGAAGTGAAAAAGTGTTAAAGATAATAAGATTTGTTTTCAGAGAATATATTTTAACCCTCTGATGGTCTTCGTTTAGGAGTCACGTCCTGAGCCTTCCCGGTCAGAAGTGATCGGACACCTAAAAATGAAACTTCCTTCATCCCAGTAAAAACCAATGCAATTTATTTTTGTTCTATAATATTTATTCTTTTTAATTTAGTATTTTGAGACAATTTGATTGAATTTATTAATATTTATGCAATATTTATGGTTTATTATATATATATATATATATATATATATATATATATATATATGAAGAGTTCAGATGCAAAAGCCTCTAAATGCCATTTGAAATTTTCTTCTTTAATGATGATTTTTATCAAACTTGTATATTTAAGTTCAGTAATTTCTCTTAAATAACAATTAATAAGTAATTATCATTGCCATTTAAATGAAATCACTGAACTTAAATATACAAGCTTGATAAAAATGATCATTCTAGAAGAAAATTTCAAATGGCACTTAGAGGCTTTTGCATCTGAACTCTTCATATATATATATATATATACTGTATATATACTGTATATATATATATATATATATATATATTTTTTTAATGCAGTATTTTAGTTTAATATAGAGTCTAGGCCTTCAGAAAAAAAAATGAAGAAAATTAGCACCATCTGGTTACAGTATAGACAAAAAGCGTAGAACCATTTGTACAGCTGGACAGAAGGAAATCAGACAATAAGAAAGAAAGCTGACTGGAAGAATTTCACATTTTTTAACTTTAGCATATAATCTGTTTGATCTATAACACATTTAAATAATTTTTCATGGCACATTTGTATTATTCATAGAATGGTAATTTCATTGAGCTTTGTTGGTGAAACCATCGATATCCATTCAGTCATAATACAGTCTGGTAAAATAGGTGACATTGTTTGGAGTTTTTATTCATATTACCACCTCATGTTAAATGTGTTCTCAACGACGATCCATTAGACCTCATAAAAATAGCTTGCTCTTTGACAAATTTTCCACAGGACTGAATAAAACCTCAAGAGGCTTGAGAGAGAGAGAGAGAGCTTTGGCGTCTGTATTTTACACCCGTCTCCTGCGACTGAGCTTTTACAGTTAGGTAATTTATCGTTTGCTATCAAATGTGGCCTGCTTCAGGCGCCGATGCAAAAGAGCGCTGTTACACGTACTGTAAAACGCACAAAGACCACCGGCATCCTGGGCCTTGGGACTACCGTCACAACAGGCAGCGCCAGCAAACACGCACAATAAATCAGTTCCTCATAAAAGGTGTTAAGTTTCCCCCATTTAACAGTTTTTTATTTCGAAATGTTGCTGCGCATGATGAATTTGACTCGCCTAGATCGCCGCCGGTGCCCTTGCGGAGGTGATATGTCGTTCAGGCTGCTTTGCATGCTGGGTGGTGTTTGTGGGGGTAGAGGAGGTTGAAAGGCCACTGTAGAGTCCAGAGTTTGCAGCCTCTATTAGCATTGATTTCATATTCACTTCCAGACATATTTAATACCATTTCAGCCTTTGCCTTCTTTTATTTATGAGCACGCAATACCGTCGGGACATCAATTATCCTTTCAACCGCAAAATTGACAGGAGAGGCGGACAACATAGTTTGGGAGACTTTGAAATCGGACCCTCCACACATTTGTAATGCTTGGACATTATCACTGGTGTTTTCTGCCTTCATAAATATTTAAGGAACTGACGACACAATACTGAGTTTCATCTGTTGAAATCCTGCCCCTTTCCAGACAGATGAACAGGTCCTGACTGAAGCTTTAACACATGATACAAGATTGAAAAATTGCTATGAGGTTTCAGTGAAATTTTAATTATTGGAAGAAGAATTTACTGAATTGTAAGAGAAAGAAATTCATCACAGGTTTTGCATTTATTGAAATTAAGTGTATCCATCTAGTTTATCCATCCATCCATTCATCCATCCATCCATCCATCCATCCATCCATCCATCCATCCATCCATCCATCCATCCATCTAGTTTATCCATCCATCATCCATCCATCCATCCATCCATCCATCCCCATCCATCCATCCATCCATCTAGTTGTCCATCCATCCATCCATCATCCATCCATCCATCCATCCATCCATCCATCCATCTAGTTTATCCATCCATCCATCCATCCATCCATCCATCCATCCATCCATCCATCCATCCATCCATCCATCCATCCATCCATCCATCCATCCATCCATCCATCCATCCATTGTCCATTCCATCCATCCATCCATACTTCCATCCATACTGCCATCCATCCATCCATCCATCCATCCATCCATCCATCTAGTTTATCCATCCATCCATCCAGTCTTTGTCCTTCCATCCATCCATCATACTTCCATCCATCTTCCATCCATCCATCCATTCCATCCATCCATCCATCCATCCATCCAGCCATCCATCCATCCATCCATCCATAGCTTCCATCCATCCATCCATCCATCCATCCATCTGGTTTGTCCGTCCATCTAGTTTGTCCATCCATCCATCCATCCATCTAGTCCATCCATCCATCCATCCATCCAGCCAGCCATCCATTCAGCCAGCCAGCCATCCATCCTCCCATCCATCCATCCATCTAGTTTGTCCGTCCATCTAGTTTATCCATCCATCTATCCATCCCATCCATCTTTCCATCATCCATCCAACCATCCATCTAGTTTGTCCATCTATCCATCCGTCCATCCATCCATCCATCAGATCTGTCCGTCCGTCTGTCTATTAGTATGTTGTTTTGTATATATCTTTCTGCCTGTCATTCTATCTGCCTGATAAACCTTCACGCTTCAAGCCTTTTCAAAATTACTTCTCTAAAAGGTCATCATTCAGATTTATCTTTATAAACTCTGTTTTTCTATTTATAAAATACAGTAAGCTCATTTAAAAAACTCATTAAAACTGATTTGGATTTCAATAGCATTTTCAATTAAATTGTGTATCCAGAAGTATCTCACGAACATGGAGTTCTGATTGGAATGAGACTACTTGTCCCAAATGGAACACGTACATTTGGGTTCTTGCAGATTTACTGTGTCTGCCACGCTCATGTCACTGTGAAGAGCATGAGACCATATGTGTCCCAGTTATTTTAGGTTTCAGATTAAGATGCTCACTAGCTTGGACCACTGTGCTCCGTTGATGCAGGCCCTCTACCCGACATTACGTCATTAGACATGTGCATTCGGACGAAGGCCACAAGTGCTTACCGTGCCATTTGGGACAGGGCCCAAGTCAAGTCAAATCCTCAAACTTAAATAGAACAGAGAGCAGAAAGCACATGAACATAGTTTCAGGTTATAAATCTACTAGCTGTTGAGTGGTTTATTTAAAAGTTCACAGGGCCGTCATACAACTCCTTATTGCGCCACTGTTGAATTAGTTGGTTTTTACTGTGAATTAGTGGTTTGAGACCTTTTGGGAGGAAAAAAATACTAATTTGCATTCTAGAGTGAATATTAAGTGGGCCGAACAGAATGTGAGTCATGATTCAAAGCGACTGATTTTAATTTCAGAAAGGAACCATTTGGCCTATAAATGGACGGACGCCAGGCAAGAGTGATGCTTCCGACCTTTGTAATGGGATTTTTGCCCCCTCGCGCGTTACGGCAAGTCTCGTATTTTTCTGAGGATGTACTGTGGATTTGATTCATTGCAACCCCATGAGATTTGACATGAGATTGGGGCAGACTGTTTGCATGGACGTGGTTACACCCAATTTGTATGAGGATGTGCACCACTCGGCATCAGGACTCAAGCTGCTATCTGACAAAAAGACTGCTCTGCGGCAGCCTCTGCCTTTTTGGATTTCGTTGAGATATGATGTGGCTTTTCTGCTTTTTTCTGGCCATATTCCCCATCTACCTGCTATCTCAGTAATTGTGCACAGTTTTGGAACGGCTAAAGTCTCAAAGGCCATTGAGGAGATGGTAGAGTGTATTCACAGATGGTTTGATTGTTTTTTCCACAACAGAAGTCGATTTTACCATTGCAGGTCTTTTTTTCACATTGTTTCAGTTGGTTCAGAACAACAGTTTGTTTGTTTTACTTTTTGATCATGTTTTTTGATCAGTTTGATTTTACTTACCAAGTGTAACACCAACCCGATCTCATGGCAATTCGTACGAATTTTACGAGGTGGCTAATTCGGACGAATTCTTGTACAAATTAGTAAAATTTTTGCTAATTCGTACATATTTTACCAGTTACCAAATTCGTACGAATAACGTACCCCTGACCCCACCCCTAAAACTACTCATCACATGGGTTTAGACAAATCGTACAAATTCGTATGGTTCAGGTCGTATGAATTAGAACGAATTAGCCACTTTTTAATCGTTTAGACGTTTAATGCCTCGTGACTAAACAAAGGGCGCCAATGTGAATGTGCACACCGACACATAAAACGCCACACGTAAAAAAAAAAACGCCTTGGGTTCGTTTTTTTTAGTTTGACGCGCTTTGTCAAAACTATCCGACCAATGAGATTGGCGCTTTTGTTCACGTGTTTGGAGCTTCTGAAGTTACAGTAAAACACAACTTGGGGGCGCTCAAACACAAAACGGTCTTACTGAGCACACATATGCAACGGTGAAGAAGGCATACGCCGAGTAGCGTCGCCGTCTACACAGCCAGGAAGAAATAAAATGAGGAAGATGCAAGGCAAGATGAATGTAGAGCTGCTGTTCTCATTGGTGTTAGAACATACAGTAAAGACAAACGCGACAGGGACTACAAACATCTTGATAAAAGAGAACTGATATGGAGTGGTATTGCAGAGCAAACTGGCGCCATCTAATGTCAGGGAATGATTTTGAATGTTCACTCGGCTCATCGTCAGCGAAAATCGCCTTCCAGACAGGAAGAGACCATCTGATTGACATAAAGTGACCAAGTATGTATCTGTATTTCTGGTCAAATCTAGTGTGGTAAATCTAATGTTTCGTTCTTCCTTAAAAATTCAGTGAACAAATCTAAGCAAGTTGCATAAAGTTAACTTTAAAGTTTGCCAGGGTTAAGAAATTGCTTGTTTTTTTCCAGAAATACTCATTTATTCAGTTGTAGGGTCTATCCGTGGTTGCTTTTCGTTATCCAACAATCTCTCCCTTATCATTTTGCATTAGATTTTAAAAATATGCATTTGGCAGACGCTTTTATCCACAGTGACTTGCAATGCATTCAAGGTTCTGTATATATTTTATCAGTATGTCTGTTCCCTTGGACCCATGACCTTGGCTTTGCTAGCGCTTCTTCCGCCTTTTCTTATCTGTTTAATTCTCACCAGTTCTCTCTTTATGTCCATCACCTGGTTTCAGCCACAGGAGCTCATGTGGTCTGTGCCATCGGTGCCCAGCTGCAGGCCGAGAGCGAGGCCTGTGGGAAAGCAGACGTGCTCCTAAAATAAAGCTCTGTTTTTCTCTCTCACCTCCCCTTCACCACCGCAGAGAGCTACGGTTCACTTCATAATGCCCATCTTCCTCTGTTCATGTGTTCATTTAATTACACAGCCTTCAAAATGTACCACATAATATATCCCAGGATGCATTAGGAGCTCAGAGTGGGGCTAAATAGCGTGCATGCATTCATTCAGACGCACACACGCTCTATCTCTCTCTCTCTCGCTCACACTGTCAAGTCACATTCAAGTCTCCTCTGCTCATATGACAGCAAATATTCTACCAGCTGGGCCTTTTCATCCATTGACGAGTAGTTTTTTCTGCGTCTCTTCACTTTTACCATCACAATAGCTGCTATTCTTTGGTACAGTGGCTTGGCTGGAGAAATCTCCCTGGCAATTAATCTGAGCTTTCTCCTCCCTGCCTCTACAGCACTCTAAAGCTTCTGTGCTCATAGAGATATTAACCGCTGAATGGAAGTGAGGAGCTTTTGCTGTTCATCTGTGTTTGTGTGTATTGGGAAAGCTACTTTTGAAGCTGTAGCTAGCAGAGAGACAAGCTGCTCATCAACTTAAAATCAAAACACACCTTCTTAATGCATGTTCCAGGACTTTTCGTGCATGTTATTCCAAAAAGGAAGCAAAAAACAATTGTAATATTTCATCCAAATGTATCTGTAGTGTATAAAGGGACAAAACCTTTTAAACTGGTTTTGTTTTTCTATTGGTGGGGATACTGCAGGTGTTTTGTGTTTGCCCACCCTCGTTTTGTGCTTGCTTTAAAGTCCCCGTGAAGTTTTTGGGGGTTTTAATATGAATATGTAAGACCTACTGTTATCTCTAAGCTAGTGTTCTCCAAAACAATGAAAAAATTTGCATTTAAGATATTAGCAATCAATCAAAGATTTTGATGCCATCACTCTGCACTTCAGCTTCGCATCAATTTTCTGACCAATCAAATGCTCTCTAGAATCTGAAGCTCCGCCTCCTACTCTATAAATAGACGCTGCTGCTGAAATTGGTCACTTGTTCACACATATACTCTTTTACATGGTGAATGAAAGGCACATAGTGCGCTATATAGGGGACAGGGAACGATTCAGACAGTGTAAATGTGCTGTCGATTGGGGTAAACAGAGCGGATCACATGCATGAGTCGGCACAGACCACTAAAGGTTTCGGACCCATTTAAATTATGGAGGATGTTGGGAGGAGAAACGGTTAGAGATTAGGAGGAAACTGCGGCTTTACCGAGCTCAACGGCTCTGGATGAGCTGTGATATAATCTAAACGCTATTGGCTATTTAAAAAAAGGGGAGGAGCTGTTTATATGCCCCGCCCTGTCTTCCTGTTTCATTACGTCAACGCTGAGTAATACTGCGCTTTTTAAGGCACTTCAGTGGGCCTTTGACAACTAAAAGGCAGATATACTGTAGGATGTCTGATTGCTTATAAAAATAATAGAGCACCGGTTACATGCCGAGTTTGAGATGATGCTACGGAAAAAGGATGCGCAGTGCCACACAGTTCCAGGAACCCTGCTGAATTATGATTCACATAAATTGGTTAATCAATTGTTTTGAATCGGAGTTGCTAGTGTTATTTTGAAAACAGCAGTTAATAGTGCATGAAGTTCACAGTTCACCCGCACTGTGAATAGGTATTACAGATCAACTAACTGAAGCAGACAGCCATGTCCAGTGTGATTTGTCCGAATGAACGGACTCTCGGTCGAGTCTGTTACAGAACACACACACACACACACACACACACACACACACACACACACACACACATATATATATATATATATATATATATATATTTTTTTTTTTATTATTATTATTATTATTTTTTTTTTTTCTGCAGTTCTACATTTTTCAGATATTTCAGGGATTTGGCCCGTCACCGGGCACACACATTTTCAAGATGTGTTACTGCAGTCATTAGCCTTGTAACGTGCCGCACTGGCAGATGTAATTTGGGAATCTGAAAGCATAAAGGTCTTTTTTAATGTTGCTGGATCTACCGGTTGGGCGGCTTGTGCGGTCAGGCATTCTTTTGTTGTCGCTCATGAAAGATTTGTCTCAACAAAGAACAAATGTTTGCCTTGAAGTGACAATTAAGCTATTTAGAAGAGAGAATAATGCTTTGTTTCCTCTCTCACTCTCACTCATATCAAGATTCACAATTCAGAAAGCATGAAGACAATGTAATTCAAATCATATATATATATATATATATAGTCTTAGGCACACTAGTATTTTCGCCTCAAAGAAATGGTCTTAAGCCAGTTATTTATATATTTTGTTGTAGTGTCTCAGTAGGAAATATCAGTTTACATTTCCAGACATTAATTGTGCCATTAATTGCAATAATCCAGTGAAATGTTTGAATGCACAAGGATTCTGACAACAGCCAATGCTCCAAACGGAGGTCGGATCTCACCATCATCGAGCGCATCTGAAATTATACGAAGAAACAGAAAAAACAGAGACCAAGACCAGAAGAACTGCGGCAACGTTTCCAAGACGCTTGAAAAAACCTGCAAAACAACAAATGGTTCAACAAAATATATAAATAACTGGCTTAAAACCATTTCTCTGAGGCGAAAATACTAGTGTGCCTAAGACTTCTGCACAGTACTGTATATAATATTATGGGTGGGTGATGTGACCAATAATATAGTTATTTTTGCTTTAAATAATTTTTAATAACATTTTTGATACCATTGAAAATTCATAATTCTTATCACCATTTTCAATATCATAAAAAAAAATTATACTGCCCTAAAAATTACTCTCAAGCTTACTGAAGACGAGCAAACAGTGAAAATGAAAGAACAAAGAAACCAAACAGAACCAAGACACAAATGAAATAGAGCTACCTGGAAAATTTCAAGCACTAAAAAAATAATAATAGATAAAATGTATAAAATTTTCAAATGTGAAATAAATGTAGGCTACATTTTTCTTATTAAAGTTGTCAAGTGCAATGAGAGACCGACTGCACAGATCCATTATTCTTGCGTGTTTTCTTTCTCAGATTTTTACATTTACTTAACATAAATTACTGTGGTATAGGTATATATAAATTTCACATATGTACATTTAAACATTCAAGCCCAACAAGGTGGCAAAAAGCACTCTCAGGCTTTGAGCAGCGGCTTTATCATATACTGAAATGAGTCATCTTGCGCTGTTTATTGCTCTTAAAGGGTTAGTTCACCCAAAAATGAAAATTAAGTAATTAATTACTCACCCCCATGCTGTACCAACCCCGTAAGACCTTCGTTCGTCTTCGGAACACAAATGAAGATATTTTTGATTAAATTTGAGAGCTGTATAACTACCACATTGGCTCCTAAGGGACTGCCTCTTGACGGCCCAGAAAGTCAATGAAGAAAATGTTTAAATATCCCAAGTGACTACCGTGGCTCAACTATATGTTTATCAAGCGACGCGAATACTTTTTGTGCGAAAAAACAAACAAAAATAACGAGTTTATTCGACTATTTCTTTTCTTCCTTGTAGGCCAGAACGAGAATTCCTTAGATTTCCACGACGCATGCGCGAGATTTGCGATCTGCTCACACCAGCTTACACCAGCTTAGATCGCAATTCTCGCGCATGCGTCGTGGAAATCTATAAGGAAGTCTCGTTCTGGCCTACAAGGAAGAAAAGAAATAGTCGAATAAACTCGTTATTTTTGTTTGTTTTTTCGCACAAAAAGTATTCGCGTCGCTTGATAAACATATAGTTGAGCCACGGTAGTCACTTGGGATATTTAAACATTTTCTTCATTGACTTTTTGGGCCGTCAAGAGGCAGTCCCTTAGGAGCCAATGTGGTAGTTATACAGCTCTCAAATTTAATCAAAAATATCTTCATTTGTGTTCCGAAGACGAACGAAGGTCTTACGGGGTTGGTACAGCATGGGGGTGAGTAATTAATTACTTAATTTTCATTTTTGGGTGAACTAACCCTTTAAAATCACCTATTTTTAAACCGCAATGCTTAAAAAAATCAATGCAAACTAAAGCTTTGGTGTTCGCGTAGCACAGCAATGTCACGCGAGTATAACTACTATAGAAACAATACTTCAAATTTCTTACCGGTAATATACCACACCACTACATATGTCATCATACTTGTAATATAAATGATTGTCTCTTTAAAGAGTCTGCATGTCTGTTTGTTTTCTTTGCATTGTCTCTGAATGTGTTCTGATGAGAGTTGGAGGTGTTGACAGATTCTCACATCAGGGTGAAAGTTTGATCTCTTTGACTGCTGTTTGCAGATCTTTTCCTTAAATAAGTAGAAGTTTGCATTTGCTCGTGGGAACATGTCTCCAGCGTTTCTTTTTGTTGTCTCAAGCAATTTCATTTGGTAGGATTATTGCGTAAAATATTTCAGAGAGATTTATAAAAATGAATAAGGAATGTCATTTGCAGAGGTTTCAAAATACACACCTCATTTTGTCTTGATGTGTTCCAGTAACCGATGCTTGCCCTACTGCCCGAGTCCTTTGAAAACGCACAGCACGTTTTGTATCATGAACAGATTAAAAAAAACTACAACAAAGCAAGAATTATTGGAGGCTTATACAAATTGTTTGGCTCAGAAATGCTCAGACCAAATGGAAAATTAAATACGTTCTAATGCTGGCATGAATATTACAATTTAAAGGAAGGGTTTGCCCAAAAATAAAGCCTCTGTCTTTATTTAATCACCCTCATGTCATTCCAAACCTGTATGACTTTCAGTAACACTATTTTAAGGTGACATACAGTAGTTACACTTTACTACGGTATGTATTTGCTATTATAATAACAGTAAATTATGCATGATTACAAGTGATTATCCCTAACCATAACTCTATAGTAAGCCAATGTGGTAACACTTTACTTGAAGGGGTGTGCATAAGACTAACATGACACCTTCATTACCATATGTTATGAATATGAAGGAAGTTTTATGCAAACAAATTCAATTAGTACCACTGTAGTTGAGGTCACGAAAAATATTCATGACGCAGTTATAATCCCTCATGACAGCCAATGTCAAAGCCAACCACATGACAGTTTAGCTTAACTTGATGTCAAGTTAAAGACACTGACAGGTATTGGTTTGTCAAGATGTCATAACAAAGACATCTCAAACAATGTCATATTTGCATTCAAAATGGCATTATTGAGCGAATGACACTTAATGACAGTTGTCAAACATGCTACTTCATATTCAAGACATATGTCATGGTTATGAAGGTGTCATGTTAGTCTTATGAACACCTCTTCAAGTAAAGGGTTACCATAAAGGGTATTTTCCAGAATGTTAATTCACATAGTCCAACCACACAAAAGATAGAAATATTTTGATGAGAGTCTACCTGGTAGCAGAACATGACCGTTCTTTAGTAGTAATAGAAGCCACTGAATAAAAAAAGGAAGTTGTGTGTCTATATCTCACAATTTTTAGAAGAGATATCAGAATTGCTATATAAACTTGATATTGTGACTTTTTTTTTTCTCAGAATTGCAAGTTTATATCCTGTAATTCTGACTTCAGCTATAAACTTTAAGTTCTGAGATATTTTTTTTATAGCTTTAAATATTTCATGCTGTAACTGTAGGGCAAATGCCTTATACCTCTGTGCAACTGCAACTGCATATGTGAATAATATATAGATCTGTTGTGTACATCAAATTCATGCTGTAGTTGACTAATAATTGCAGAGATGATCCGTCCAGCATGCGCAACATCAGTGACATAACTGTGATGTCTGCTCCCTGCTAAAGACTATATTCTTTATAGATTTGTCTGGGAGGTACAAAACAGCATGATAGTAATGTAAATGATGGCTGGTTTTGGGTGAACACTTTCTTTATCTATATGGTAAAATCACAGCCAGTATGTTAAAAGGAACCAATAAAAATCACACTAAGCTATTCTTCCACCAAGTAACTTGCCACAAATCAGTAAAGAACTGATGCACACTAACAAGTGTGTGTATATCCACTATTTTACGACGTCCTCTCACTTGGCTCAACCAATCACATTTTACAGCCGGAACAATCAGTTTTATAATGCAGTTTTTTTTTCCTGTATAGGACAATCTCTGAAATGCAGCTGTCCCTTGTGCCTTGGGAAAAGCTGAATATCTACATTCAATACTGATGCCAATGTGTTACACAACTACAGACTGGCCCTCTTTACACATTCAGTCATTGTCAGAATTTGATGATTTTCAGGCCTGCAATCCTGGTGTGTGTTAGTGTGTGTCAAACGTCACTTTGGGTCATTTAGTTGTTTATGGAGGATGAGTAAGCAAACATCACCAGTGTGGCTCACAGGAGATGATACAGGTTTAAATAAAGCCGTTATTTCTGTCTTTCACCATTTGGAAGTGGAATCTTGCATGACAGGAAATCAATAAAATGTATTGCACTTCTAACGTCCTGTAATGGGTCTCTTTAAAGTGTCAGGTGTTATTTTGATTAAAATGACCCTGTCGGGTCATGAATTTGTGCTTGAATCAATCCAAAGGGGATGTAAAAGCAGTCTGTCTCTGTGTCTGACCGCACCACTTCTGTTTGATTGACAATGGTTTTATTTGGTTGTCAGTTGATTAGAAATTAATCAAATTTAGTATGGCAATTTAAATAATCACAGTTTATCAGTATTTCCAGGGAAAAACCTCCAAGGGAATGATTGTGAACACTAACTTTTATTTTAGATGCGATTAATCAGCTCTAAATACAGTAGATATTTATACTGACACAAAAGATTTATATTTCAAATAAATGCAGCTGTTATAAACTTTCTATTTATCCAAAGAATTATTGATAAATTGTTGTATATACAACTTTGGGTCAAATATGGACAAACCCAATGGGTTAAATTTCCACCATCTTGTAGCAGAACTTCACTTGAGTTAGCATTTCCATTGACTCCCATTCATTTTGGCGTCACTTTGACGGCGAATAACTTTACTTCTGAGGCGTCTGAAGACCCCATTTGTCCTTTATTTATTTTTAAAGAAACAAGACAATGTATAAAATGCTCCATTACCTTGTAGCTTATGTTATGACCCTCTAGAAGCAGTTTTTTTTTGTTGTAAAAGTAGGCTAACGATTGCATCATAACCACGCAACTCTCTGTCGCACAGTAGAGAGATTACCGTATGGACAGGAGGAGAAGCTCGCTGGCAATCGGAGAAACTTGGAGGCAAAATGACAAAATAATTAATCAGAATACCTAGCAAAAGTTTCTCCTGCTCCTCGGTCATGGACAGCTCCTACTCACACTCTCCGCCTCTGCAAGTTTCGGAAGGAATGATTCAGATTTCTCTTGCCACCGCCACTAGAAGACAGACGGGTTGCTCACGTCTTCAAGCTCTGTTTGAGTCGGTTTGACTCTGCGCGTCAGGAACGAAAGTCCTAAAAAATCGCTAAAAATGGGCTTCACTTGTCTCAATTGAGTTCCAATGAGATGGCTCTGTCCACTTCTTATACTGTCTATGGATAAATGAACTGCAGTGTTGCGCAGTGATAAATAGACCCGTTGGGTGAAGCGGACATAGCCATGTTTTATCATGAATAAAGCACAGCTAATGACCAATCAGAATCAAGGATTGGAACTAACCGTTTTATAAAAGCAATAGGGATGTTCGCCAGCGTCATATGTGTTGTCACGAAATGGGCGTGGGCACGAACTGGTTGGCAGAAAGAACCAAAACGTACGCAGCAGTCTATGTGTTCTGTCAGAAAATGATAATTCTTTGTACGAAGAAGCTAAAAGGAGATATAAGGTAAAGCTTTTATATAACCTATAACATGTTCTCTGCCTGATCCATATCACCTGAGTGAGAATTGGCCCAAAAAGCCCAAACACATGGCCACATTTGACATTCGACGACATCTACCTGTATCTCATCGACACGCCATCTATGTTTACCAGAGAGTCAATGAAGGCGTACAAATTTTTAGATGCCTATAAGTCATAATTACGAATGTTACTTGTGTTAACTAAGGATAACCGGTATATTTGTTACAACTAGAGTAAAATAGAGGTGTAATTTCTCCATGGGCTATATTTTTAATCAAAATGATCTTACCTCTGATATATAACATTGGTCAACATATACGTAAAAATGTATCAAAGAAAATACAATAATTTGCCCTTAATCTATAAGGGTATGTGTACACAGATGATACACCATACAGTGCCCAATCTTTGGGTTAAATTATGACTTTATAATACTGTTCGGCAAACGGCCATTACTTTTCTGCCAACCAGAGCACATGTAACCGCGTCGTGACGTCACGGGCGAAGATCCCTATAAAGTGCTGTATCGTTAATAAGTAACCGTGTAAGTAAGCCGTGCCTAACAACGCCGTTCAGCCGTTACTTATTCACGATACAGCACTTTCCTCTAGTACCCAATGGGCTCTATGCACGGCGGTATTTCCGGTGAAGGATTAAGGATGCTCGATAACTTCCGCCGATCGTAGAGTCCAATCCAATACTGAGAATTTCTATTGAATTTTATACTCCATGATTATACTAAAGAAACGTTAGTCACAAAAACAGATAAAACAGACACCCCTCGTTGTGTTAATGCTTATTTTTAAAATTATATTAAATAAACATAACTATGCATAAAATTACATCTAAACGTATGTACGTTTCGTTTCAAAGACGGGAGGACAGTCAATTTTGAATAATCTGCCATAATCCCGTTTTCCTCGGTTTTCCTCCGCTCCAATCTACACAACCGGAAATGGACGAGCATCCTTGCGTCAAATGCGGAACTTATGCGTGCATATAGCCCATTGTTTTTATAAAACGGTTACCAAAAAAATATATACAGTATATTAGTGGATCTTTCATGAAGTAAAATCACTAAAAGCGAATTCCTTCCGCTAGAATAAAAATAGTCCCTGACCGTGAACAGCAACAACGTTCCAATGTGTAATATGCATGAAAGCTCAAATAAAAACCGAGGACCTGCAGTGTTGCGCAGTGATAAGTAGACGAATCAAGGATTGGAACTAACCGTTTTATATATATATATAACAGCTGTAGTCTTCATAAACGAAAGGAGGCAGGTGATGTTTTATATTGCTGTGTTTGTCCGGTGCAGACTTTTCGTTCTTTTTCTGTTTTTGTATTATACCGCACACTCTAAAAAATGCTGGGTTGTTTTAACCCAATTTTGGGTAAAATATGGACAAACCCAGAAATTGGGTTACATTTTTAAATTACATTTTTAACCCAATGGCTGGGTTTGTCCATATTTTACCCAAAATTGGGTTAAAACAACCCAGCATTTTTTAGAGTGCAGTTTATTCTTCCTCTCACGCTTCAATTAAGTTGCTCCTGCTCCACGGCCTTTCGAAGTTCCTCTAAAAATAGACACGCGGAGTGAATCGCGGGGCTGTCAGAGATACAGTGTTAATGATCAGAATTGCCTCTACACCTCTATTTTATTAGTGTATTTTTCTCTCTTTCTCTCTCTCCCTCCAAAGAGTACAGCTCACCTCAGCTCGAGACGGGGAATTAAAGATAGTGCTCATCGGCCGCCCCTGGCTGTTTCTGTTCTGACAGGCTCTGCGATTATTTAAAATGCACTCCCAGTGCCGTGTGTTGTCCTGGCGTATAGCTGGCAGTGGTGAATCACGAGCGTGTGTGTTTCAGTAAATCTTTGGCTGGTTTTTTTAACGTGTAGCTCGTGTTTGGGTTTTTTAGCTCGCGGGATTCACAATGCACAGGACTCATGGAGCTGTGCTCTCTCGCTCCAGTGTGAGTCTGTTGAAGAACAACGTTGGCTCCAGTCGTCAGGATTCTGGGCTTTGATGGGAGCGGCTTCAAGGGTTTCTTTTCCTAAAAAACTGTAGCGCTCTGTGCTTCCCTTTCACAATCCCTCAGCATCTGTGTGAGAGAGAGAGAGAAAGCATCAGATGACAGGAGCAGGAGCTGCACTGACAGAGCCGGAGTGTCAAGTATTGAGGTTCTGCCCGTCTGTGTGTGTGTCTCACTCTCTCACTGTCTGTCTCACTCTCTCATGCCTGCTTTATTCTCTCAGTGTCTGTCTCACTCAAATATTGTCTCTGTCACTCTCAACAGTCTGACTCTCATTATCTGTCTCTCTATCTCTCTCTGTCTGCCTGTCTGTTGTATCGCCTGTCTCACTTTTTTCACTTTCTTGGCCATGGGAATCGTAAAGTTTTTCGAGTCTGGGTTCCTTAACGGTTCAATGAACGTTTTTTTTTTTTTTTTTGTACTATTCTTTTTCTTTTAGAAATAAATGTAATATACAATGTGTGTGTGTATGTGTGTGTGTATATATATATATATGAAGAGTTCAGATGCAAAAGCCTCTAAATGCCATTTGAAATTTTCTTCTTTAATGATGATTTTTATCAAACTTGTATATTTAAGTTCAGTAATTTCACTTAAATAACAATTAATAGGTAATTATCATTGGCATTTAAGTGAAATTACTGAACTTAAATATACAAGCTTGATAAAAATTATCATTCGAGAAGAAAATTTCAAATAGCACTTAGAGGCTTTTGCATCTGAACTCTTCATATATATATATATATATATTAGGGCTGGGGTAAACGATTATTAACTAAACAATTAGTTGGGCGATTATTTTATCGATTAGTCGACTAATCTAATCACTAATTAGATGACTAATATAAAGAATTTTTTTCTGCTGCTCAATTAATAAAAAAACAATATCTCAAATAAATACTAGCATACTGAATGGGCTATATGCACGCATAAGTTCCGCATTTGACGCAAGGATGCTCGTCTATTTCCGGTTGTGTAGATTAAAGCGGAGGAAAACCGGAGAAAACGGGATTATGGCAGTCTTCAATATTTACTGTCCTCCCGTCTTTGAAACGAAACGTACATACGTTTAGATGTAATTTTATATACAGTTATGTTTATTTAATATAATTTTAAAAAGAAGCATAAACACAACGAGGGGTGTCTGTTTTATCTGTTTTTGTGACTAACGTTTTTTTTTTCTATAACCATGGAGTATAAAATTCAATATAAATTCTCGGTATTGCATTGGACTCTATGATCGGCGGAAGTTATCGAGCATCCTTAATCCTTCACCGGAAATAACGCCGTGCATAGAGCCCATTAAGATACTATAAGCAGGCTAACGTTAGTCTAATGTTATGTATTTGAACACCATCATTATAACTCTACAACCGCCAAAACCGTGTTATTAAAATATTTTTTAAAAAAATTTTTTATCATAGAGAATGTTTAAATATTAATATCAGCGGAGGCGGAGTTAGTGGTGCGATTGGAGGCTGCTACGTATATGTCATGATATATATGTATATGTTTATATAAATATATATATATATGTATATATATATATATGTATGTTTATACTTACAAAAAAGCGACTATTTGATTAAATCAGCCTTTGTTGTACTTACTGTATGTCAAGTATTGAGGTGGTGACCATAGACCTCCATTATGACTGACAGACAGTTTGAAGAACAGTTTGACCTAAAAATATCAAAATTGAAAATACTGTGACAAAGACCTACATCTTGGATGCCCTTGAGGTAAGCTAAAACATATCAAAAATTAATTTCAAAGTGAACTATCCCTTTTAATAGTAATTCCCTGAACCAACACATTATTTGGGAATCGGCTGTACTGGACTGGTTCTGCTGTATGGTTTTGAGGTCAAAACAATTACATTTGTAATTACACTGTTGACCCTTCCCTTACATCTTAACCCACCCATACCACACCTGTCCCTAACCTTACCTGTATCACACCTTATAACACTTTTACAATACAACATGAACATAATAAGTACATTGTAAATTAAATGCTACTTAATATAAAGTGGGACCCTGCAGTGGTTTCGTTTTTGTTTGCTCACTGAAAAGAACCAACTCGCCAGAGTCATTCGTTTTAGATTCAGACACTGATTGTGCTGTTTGTTTTCTCTCTCTCTCTCTCTCTCTCTCTCTCTCTCTCTCTCTCTCTCTCTCTCTCTCTCTCTCTCTCTCTCTCTCTCGGCATTACTCATACTTCATATATTCCCCTCTCTCTCTCTCTCTCTCTCTCTCTCTCTCTCTCCCTCCCTCGCACCCTGTGGGTCATCTCACTTTCTCTCTCCTCATCCTTTCCATCACTCTTTCTTTGATTCGATCTCGATCTGGCCAGTACCTGAACTTCTGTTTTGCTTTTGACCAACTTTAAGAGTTGTATTTTGGGTTAATTAGTCCCATTGCTGCTTTAATGTTTTATTTAGTATTTTTTTACATTTTACACATTCATATACTGTTCAGTACTGATATCCCCTCTTCACCGTTTCTCCCTTTTTTCCTTCACTCCTTCACTAATGGTATTCACGCGTGCAGCTGAACGTCGCTTCTAATCATCAGGCTCCCCGTCAGGAACCTCTGTCCAAAAAAATAATACACTCGCCTGCCTTATTGTGCCTCCATCGCCCCATTAAAAGCATAACATGTTTACAATTGAAATGTCAGTCAATTCTACAGTATATTAGCTGCTCTTCTCTTTACGTGTCTCTCTTTCTTATACTACCTGTATTTCTTTTACCTTGATTCAAATGTGTTTACGAAACATGCGCAGTAGGGCTGCACGATACATCGAAATATCTCAAATGTAACAGTATATTGGATCCATGCATCTCTTAAAGGGATACTCCACTTTTTACTTAACTTCCCCATAGTTAAACAGTTGGGTTTTACCGTTTTCTAATCCATTCGACCGATTTTCTGATATTTAGAAGAATATCAGTAAACCAGACAGTTTCTGGTCCCATTGACTTCCATAGTATATGTTTTTTCTCCTACAATGGATGTCAATGGGACCAGAAACTAGTTGTCTGGTTACTGATATTCTTCTAAAAATCAGAAAATCAGCTAAATGGATTTGAAAATGGTAAATCTCAACTGTTTAAGTCTGAGGGAGTTGTAAAATGAGCCTATTCCCCCCCCCAAAAAGTGGAGTATCCCTTTAAAGTGACAGCAGCCTAATAAACCTGCTTCCATCTGTGTGCTTAATGTTAATCAAACAACAATAGACGAAGAGAAAACCACTCATTGCTCTTGACTGGATAACTTTTGTAGCTTTAATAAGAATTAGTGTATATTTAATTCATTTGATTTGATGCCAAAGCTGGGGTTTAGGGTTTTCCATCACTCACAGCATTATGAGCCTATTATATAATGGTTAATTTTGCCTATCAGTTTTTACTCGGCGGCCACCCATATGAAGCTGCAAGTATACTTGGTGTTTACACAGAGGACAGTGGATCAACAGCGGATCACATGTGAATGTTGATTCGTGTGCACAGCAGACTGAAAATAAGCCAGAGCTGCTGTAGTTTGTCAGTGTAAATACGCTGTGCGAGTTGTTTTTTCCAGGTCAACTGCTTTATTGTGATCTGAAAGAAATGGTTGGCTGATAAAATGCCCATTTCATCTGCTGTAGCCCTTCAGATTTACCCTTGAAGTAAAAAAAGTATTTAACCACAGATAAGATGCAATTAAAAAGGAAAAAAAATATCAAATAGATGGCTAATTTGGACAAAATAACTTAAAATATCTCACATCTCGCATTACACCTCAGATATGTTGACACAACAAAAGTTGACACTCATTTTTCTGTTCTGCTTTTAAGCACATTGCATGTAGAGAATTTGGCAAGGCAACACACATATATGATATGCATGTGTCTAGTGTGAATCTACAATGTTAGAGGCGTCTATAACGGTGTCAATCTGTTATAAGCCATGAATTATTAATGTGTTGTTTTAGCCTGAAATGCAATTATGGCAGTGGTGTCATTAGTGGGCACTGTACTCCATTTGTGTGTGCTTTATATATGTGTGTTTAGTTTAGTGTAATTAAAAGGCATGGATTCAAGATCTCATTTGCTGTGAAATGCAGTCATGTGTTGTGAATAGCGGGCTGCTCTCTGTCACCAGAACAGTTTTATTTTTGGAATTGTTCTTTAAGTTATTATTATTTTATTTTTGCAGCATCTTACATCTATCGAATCATGGGAAATATACAGACACAGCCTAACAAGAAGAATAAAGTGGCTTTGACAACTAAAGCAAATTAGTGACGAATATATAGTGTGCATGTTAGGAGGATGTTGGACTTCGTTCTGCGGCAGAAGAGATAATGGTGATATATATATATATATATATAGAATGCATGTACATAATTTAAAGTAACATTTAATGCATCAGTTAATATTTTATATTTGTGTTTTTTAAAATGCTCTCGCTCGCTCTCTCTCTCTCTCTCTCTCTCTCTCTCTCTCTCTCTATATATATATATATATATATATATATATATATAAATATGTCCATATTTTGGGTAAAATATGGACAAACCCAAATGTTGGGTTAAAAATGTGTGTGTGTGTGTGTGTGTGTGTGTGTGTGTTTGTGTGCGTGTGTAATTAAATAAGTAAATATTTATTTTCATAATATATTATCAACATTTGTTAATTAGTAGTTTTATGATTCCAGTATTATCGTTTTGTATTACATACTCTCAGAAAAAAAGGTACAAAAGCTGTCACTTGTGCTGTACCTTTTCAAAAGGTACACTTTTGTACCCAAAGGCTGCATATTTGGGACCTTATTGGTACATATTAGCACCTAAAATGTACATATTATTAACACCTAAAATGTACATATTAACACTTAAAATGGACATATTAGGACCTAAAATGGACATATTAGCACCTGAAATGTACATATTACCACCTAAAATGTACATTTTAACACCTAAAATGTACATAATAACACTTATAATGTACATATTAGGACCTAAAATGTACATATTAGGACCTAAAATGGACATATTAGTTCTTGAAATATACATATTAGCACCTAAAATGTACATATTAACACCTAAAATGTACACGTTATCACCTAAAATATACATTAACACTTAAAATGTACATATTAGCAACTAAAATTTACATATTAGCACTTGAAATGTACTTATTAGCACCTAAAATTAGCTGTCACTGTACCTTGAAATGTACTTATTAGCACCTAAAATGGACAAAATTTTACCTTTTGAAAAGGTACAGTGACAGCTTTTGTACCTTTTTTCTGAGAGTGCAGTTTTAATTTGATTATGCTGTTTGCAATGGTTCATGGGATTGTAGTTCCTTCACTAAAGCCGGTAAACACAGTCTTGAACCTTTGTATTTGTTTTCTGATCTTTAAATCCGTTTTTGCTTTTGCAATCAAAGTTTGTAATGTTATCATTGCTTATAACGCTTTAACGAAGACTTCCTGAAAATCCCTATGGGAGAATCGAACGGGAAAAATACTTCCCGGACCAACGCCACTGAAACTTAGTTTGTAGTTTTTCACTTTTGTTAATGGTTAATATGAATGGCACGTTCGTTTTGCAACAACTTTTTTTTCATTCCTTACAATTCCCTTCCATATTGCTAATAGACGTGTATATATTTCATGATTACTTCTAGCTCATGCTGTGTAGTCTGCTGTTTTTGGTCGAAAGCCACAATACTGAAAAACAGCCCTTCTAAACCTCATTCCACACTTCTGTCTTGTTTAGCTGACTCCAATATAAAACAGCTAGCCAAGGCACAATAAATCCTGAATTTGTTGCAGAACAGCCAAAAGTGGCTTATTTTACTAACAGCTTAATCTGTTCCCAACTTCCCACACGCACAAAGAGAGAAAGGAATAACACCACTCTCTACCTCAGGTCTCCAGAGTTATTACACGAGGTTGTGTGTGTAGAGGATGACGACAAGATAAAGAAGACACTGCAAATAATGTAAAACGAGGTTAGCTCAGTCTCTAGCGCAGCGCTAAAGCCAAACCGCTGCTGGTTCATTGTTTTCTCATATCGTGTCCTGCACAGCTATCAGCAATAAAGCTCAATAAAACTGCTGATTAGATTAATTAAAATCACGAGGCCTTGGAGCTGTACAAGTTTACTCATTAAGAACATTAAGGATAGTTGGACGGATCTCTTAACCATCTGGAAGATGGCAAGTTTTCCTGTAAACTTGTGTTTTTCCTTGTGGGTCCTGTAAATAAACACATTTTTCCTCTTATAAAAGCTGGCAGAGTCTGAATTATAATAAGTAGACGGGCTATTTTTCATGTGTGAAAACAAAGCAGCCATCTGCATGTGCTTCATATGCGAACACGTGTGTCTGTATTAAAGGCTCACATATGTTATTTTTAAATCTGACTAAAATGAAAGTTATGCTATGTATTTTTGTACAAATTTTCTCTTAATCTTTTTATAGGTTATCATAGTTTTTAAAACAAAACATATTTTAAGAGTAATATGATTTCTTTATATATTTGTTCATTCATAATTTTTTCCCCTTTTTAAATTTTAGTTTTTAGGTTGTTTATTTTACTAAATTATTATTTATTTGTTTATTTAATTAGATTTTTTTTGTTTTTATTTTCTCAATTAATTAATATTTCGGTTCAATTTTAAAATCGATTTTTTTTTATTCAGTTTTGATATACTCTTATTTGTTAGCTTATTTATTTTATTATTTTTATATATTTATTTTTTTATTTATTAAATTAAGCTGATTAATTTAATTTTAGGTTTTTTTTATTTTAGTTTATTTAATTGGTTTATAAAACTAGTTTTATTGAATTTTATTTATTCAATCAATTAAAAAAAATCTTGAGCTTGAAATATGTAAAAAAAAAAAAAAACTTTCTTTAGTCAGTCTGAAAAGTGACCAAAGACGTCTGCAACTGTTTGCTGTACTCATATGCTAGAACTCATATCAGTATTAAATGTTATTTTCTGCACGCAGCTGAAGCGATGCCTTTCGGATATTGAGATGTTTGCAGCAAGTTTTGTTGTGTTGCACGTCAAACCTGCCAAGAAGCTCTCGATTCGTTTCCTGCATTCCATTTCTATCTGTGTTTTGACAGGGTATAATCAATGCTGTCGCTCTCTCTGTGTTCCCTGTTGCAGACAGCGCCACGTATCCTCTAAGAGGAAGTGATGTCACGACACCACCACCGCTTTGAGAGAGACTATCGAGGCCCCTGGGATCGTCGTGACCGAGCCGGCGGCCTTCACAATGGTGTGGGCAACAGCACCTGCTCCCCTCCCGTGGCCAACGGCAACAACCGTCCAGGACTCCTCCCACTCCCGGTCATCCCGTCCCTCCTGCCCACCCCCGTGACCATCGCCGTGACGACGGCCAGCAACGACCTCGTCGCCAAGCGCTCGGGACCCCCTTCCTCCGCCACGGCACCTGTCGTGAAGGTACACGCCGCAAACGAGGGGGCGAAATCCGCATCCAAATCACTTGCATTTCCATTTCGCTCACGCTGCCAGATTGCTTCATTTGGTCCCAGCTCTTCTTCTCCTCGCTAATTTTCCTCTTTCATTATGCAAATGAGAAACTCTGAGCAATGGGCCGAATTAAGCTAGAGCCCGTGGCTCTGTCAAGTCTGTTGTGGGCAAGAAATAAAAGGCGTCAGCTTGCTATTTGAGTCGAGATGAATGCCATTCTGGAGAATTAGTTCAAGGAACGAGAAAAGCATGAACTGTTGTTTCACTCTTCATGGCGTTTAATCAGATTAGCCTCTGTTTCACTTAGATTTCATGCATAAAGACAGTTTACTAGCTACTTGCCATGCGGCTGTTGCGGCCCACGCTCTGATAATGACGTGATTGACGTGACCTTTGTTCGTCTTCGCCAAGACCCACAAAACGTACACATTTTGAAAGTATTGTTCAGTTGAGGTCACCGAGTCTCTGGTTAATGGCTAATAAGGGATGTTTGCACTCTTGCATTAGTATGGTGAGTCGCTGGAGGTGTGCGCAGTAGTTTTCAGGGTAATTTCTCTTGGTTTCAGTCAGTAGAGTCTCCCAGCAGATGGGCTTGCCAGCTTTTCTCTACCTCGCTTGAAGCCCACTTCAGGGAGCAATCCGGGCTCAAAATCTTGGCATCTCGCACTACAGCTACTGTCATCTCACATCGGCGCTTTTTGTTTGAACTTTTTTCGCTTGAGTGAATTCTGTGGGACTTCTGTGGCTAGCGAGCTTTGTGAGTATCAAACAAAATGCTTTAGTAGTATGCAGATTGTATTAACACTAACTCTGTGGGCGAACGCCAACGGTTGGACGTTGACCGCAGAGTTCTGCTTTGACGTGTCCCTGTGATGATTGTTTAGCATACTGAAAAAAACAAAGCGTTTTCATCTAAAAAGTCTTTTTGTAAGTATGTATTTATCTACACTACAAAATAAACTTTCAGATTATATAGTTTAATCAGATTAGTGTTTCTCTGGCTCAGAAACAATGGCGGTTTTTGACTGAAGGAAACTTAATTATGATGTCATTAAAGTTTTTAAAAACATTAAGCAAAATACTTAGGATGTACTAATATGAACATTTTCTCTGCTAATTACAATGAAGCCGATAACCGATATATTGGCCGATAAATCTAAAACCAAATTTGTGTATATATATATATTTTTTTGTCGTTAAAGTTTTGAACGATTTTGAACTACTTTACGTTAAATACTAGGGATGCACCAATATTGATATTTTCACTAATAATCCCGATGAAGCCGATAACCGATATATAGGCCGATAAATATAAATCCAAATTTTATATATATATATATATATATATTTGTCATTAAAATTTTGAAAGATTTTGAACTACTTTACGCTAAATACTAGGGGTGAACCAATATTCATATTTTCACTAATAATTCCAATAAAGCCGATAACAATATATTGGCCGATAAATCTAAATCCAAATTTAGATTTTTTTTTATTTCATTAAAGTTTTGAACAACTTTACGCTAAAAACTAAGAATGCACCAATATGAAAATGATTGCGAATAATTACGATAAAGCCAAAAACTGATATATTGGCCGATAAATCTTAATCCAAAATTTTATATATATTTTTTGAGAGCCTGGTTACAAAAAACAAAAGTCTCACCATCAAAAGCCATGTCCCAAGCATTCAACATAAATCAAACATATACAATACAGTAGCCTATAGTGAACCAGTGTAAGATTCCTTAATTTTAAAATTGCTTTTACACTCCAAATTCCTTTATCAAAAAGTAAATAAAGCTGCACATGTAATACATAACTCTATTTTACTTTTCAAAGTGTTTCCAATAATGATTCCAAAGTGCGCATCTGACCTGTTTTAGCTGACGAAAGTAATACATTATCGGCTTTAATACGTCAGTCTAATTTACTTATTGGGTTGATAATTATAACATTAAAAAATAACACATTTTGGCCGATAACGATATGGTGGCCAATATATCGTGCATCCTTAGATGGCGCCCATTTGCTCTGCAATACCACTCCATAACAGTTCTCTTTTATCAAGATGTTTGTAGTCCCTGTCGCGTTTGTCATATAGTTCTTTATCTTCTAGCACCAACACGACCAGCAGAGCTCTACATTCATCTTGCCTCGCATCTTCCTCATCTTATTTCTTCCTGGCTGTGTAGATGGCGACGCTACTCGGCGTATGCCTTCTTCACCGTTGCATATGTGTACTCGGCATTTTACGTGTCGGTGTGCACATTCACATTGGCGCCCTTTGTTTAGTCACAAGGCGTTAAACGTTGGCGAATATCGCATGCGAAATTCGTCTTAGTGTGAACAGGCCTTACAGCTTTTTTAAAGGAAATTATTATTATTTTTCAACACGGATGTATTAAATTGATCAAAAGTAGATTTATATCTTCTAATAAAAACAATAATATTTCATAATATTACTGATTTTACTGTATTTTGGACCAAAGAAATGCAGCCAAACTTTTGTACAGTAGTGTACTTCTGTGTTCCTCAAAATACTTCAAAAATGTCTTGAAACTTCTGTTTTCTCTAGGAAAAAATAACAGCAAACAGGTTTGGAACGACATGAGAGTGAGTAAAATAATGACAGCACTTCCCTTTTAAGTTAGTAGCGTCGCTACTTTTAGTTAGTTGGGAATGTGTTTACCTCAGATTTCTTTAATTATTGCCTGAAGGAAACTCATCAGCACACGGTAGAGTCTTGAGGGACCGCCACTTTCTCTGTCATCCGTCATCAAAGTCTCCATGTTGTTCGGCTCACGGTCCAGCTCATAGATGCTATTCAGATAAATATAAAAGCAAAGGCAGCAGAAAGAGATGAGAAGGAGCGAGAAGTTTTTATCTAACCGCAGAGAGCAATAGCGTCTCTCCTTGGTTATGACATGACTGTCTAATAAGGCAAATTGTGCCTGTGTGTGTGTGTGTAGTTAATGACTCTGAATGGTGCATATTTATCTGGGAATGTGTTTGTTTTTAACCTTGACAGGTATGAGGCGTGTGATTGAGCTTGTCTGGTTGATCTACGGTCTGCTTTTTTGTGTGTAAGCGTGTATGAAAGACAGATCGGTACCTAATTAGCGAGATGGAGAGGGACCCTCATGTTGGCTCACACGTCTTTTTGTGACAAACTCTATCCAACTAACAATAAATGAAGCGACTACTGTAACTTTAAGAAGCCCATCTGCCTGAACTGTCTTTCATGACTAACGACACTTCAAAACGAACAAACGACTCTTAATTGAACTAGAGGTGTGGCAGCTTATTTACTCGCCTCCTCTTGTAATTAATTTTGTTTGTAATGCCTTTGTTTATTTATTTATTCCCTCGAGCATAACCGCAAATCCACAGCCGCTGACAGAGCCTTTTTTCATTATTCCATGAGTGCTTGGGAAAGTTTATTAGTTTTGTAATTGACACACTAAATATTTGCATACATTACTACTAAAAAGGGTTACACTTTTAATATTTAGACATGCGGTTGACTATACACTGCACATACACGTCAACTAACTTTCATTAGAGTATTAGTATACTGTAAGTAGACAGTCTGTTAATACCCTACTTATATTCTAATGAGAGTTAGTTGACATGTGCAACTTTACATATAGTTAAAGGTGCTTTATGTAACTTTTCTTCTAAAATGTATCATATTTTTATTGCCTGTGTGTGAAGGGGTTTTGCTATAACCTCTGAAGGCCAGTATTCCTATTTCTATGTGAAGTCTCCGGGTCGGATTTTCTGCGAAATCCATCGGATGTGACGTGCATGCGCGCTGCCGAGCCTCTCTCCTTTATATACAGTCTATGCGACGGCACTGCGGCTGACGACATGAGTCTGATAACACTGAAACACTCCTGCCTCCAGCACAACAAACTCCAACACAAACCCACATAAATATAAAAAACAAAACAAAAATGTATCTGCTGAAGCTTGTCAGGCCAAACGTGAATCAATCCGATTATGGAGAGACCTTGGCTATTTTTTATTGTTATATAAATTACAAGTTTTCAGATATGCTGAAATAATAGCAAGGTAAACTACAACATATATGAGACATGAAATGATTACAAAAGTTTGTTCCAGGATAACAAAAAGTAGAAACATCACCGATAGAGGCCGCTAAAAAATACATATAGCACCTTTAACAGATAGTCTAAGGCGACCATCAAATTAAAGATGAACTGAACTGAAGAAATTCGACGATGAAAACGTGTTGTTTATGACAATTAAACGTAAATTACACTAAACATTTTAATAAAAAATATTAATATAGCTTTTTATAAGCAACGCAAAATTGCGCTTGTTAGCGCTGGCAAATTCGATGACGTCACTGGCATGGTAGGACCCGCGGAGCACCATAAACAACAGCTGCTGGTCCTATATACACAGATGAAAATGAGCGCTTTTAACGGCATGGATTACGCATTTGAGCCCGCGAGGGACAGGCCGGTAGTGTCTGACTACCACCACATGGAGGACGATCAGTTTTAGGCTTCACTTACAGTACAGGATCGTTTGGGGAGAAGTGACTGTGGGCGCGAGCGCTGTGGAGTATGCATACTGCACAGGAGCCGATCTTTTGCAGAGAGGTCAACCTGGAACATTTATTGATCGGCGAAAAATGCATCACCATGCACCGTTCATTTCGGATGCTGTTCGGTGAGAGAAACGTGTTGGGGGAGGCTATGCTGTCTCTAATGGATGTCCGAGCTGAGACGCGAGCGCCCCATCAGTAACAGGGTATTTTACGAATAGGCGACTAGGCTGGGCTAACTTGTTATACTTTTCTCAGACTGTTTAGATTAAAAGCGTACTGGCAATTCACTCTATGTGCGAGGGTGCATTTAGAAAGGAGAATCCCATCCTTTACCGTGAACTATACATCAGGGATCTTTTCCCCTCAGCCGAATATCAAGGATTCGTGTAACGTTAACGTGATGTGTTGAACTTGTAACTTGTGTAAATAAAACATTTAATACAGACATTGTCAGACGTTTCATGTACTCATTGACGAAAGTACATATCTCTAGATAGTGTGTCGCTAAAAATTCTGTTTCTTCAGCCATGTCAGCGCGCCTCAGACTGTTTACAAGCTACGGCTGTTCTGCTGGTGCGGGTAGGCAGCGGAGTGGCTTACAAAAACCACACTTTCAATGTACCATTTTATCCCTTTTAACAAATTCTGCCATTTTAAAAATTGTACCAATGATAATTAATAAAATACATCTGTTATGTCACCTTTTTTCAAATTTCAGTTCAGTTCATCTTTAAAGTGTTACCAAAAAGTGTTTTTATTTTTATTTTTTCGAAAATGTACAATGGCATTCTTTGAATTTACCAAATTACTATAGTTTTTCCATCCCCGCACCATGGTATTTTTCATAATGCATGCTGAAGAAGAAAAAATAAAACAAAAAAACATTTGTTTAGTATTTACTTTGAAACTAGAAATTTGAATTTTCACTTTTGGTAAATAAATTTCACAAATGCCAAGTGACATGTTGAATTAAACATTAAATTGTGATGTCGAAAGACTGAAATGGTATTTTCTTGTAAAGCCTACTCCAATCTGATACAGAACATCTTTTATTTACCATCCCTTAAGAAACTGTAGATTGATCCCACTATTTGAAGCACAAAACTTTGGCTATTTTGCTGGCGCACAAATGCATGCTCAACATTATCTGTGTGGGTGTTGCTAGCAAATGATTGAATGCTCAGTGACAAGATGTTGTTGCAGCTGTCAATGCATCTGCTTCTGAGCGTTGTGTAGTTACTGTGATGAACCCAGCTTAAAGCTGTTGACCAGTGAGATGCTGCGGAAATGATGCAGGCCGTCAATAATGGGTGCAACACACATACGCACACACACATGCAGAGAGAGAGGGAGATAGAGATAAGCCACACTTAGAGAGAGATAAACCCACAACTAATTGGCAGAACCTTTTAAAACTAACAAAACTGATTATACCATGTAAACCAATGTTCAAATGTTTTGTTAAAGTCTCTTCTGGCTCACCAAGGCTGGATTTACTTGATGAAAAGTACAGTAAAAACAGTAATGTAAAAAAATGTTAAATGAAAAATTTTCTTGTGATGTAAAGCTGAATTTTCAGCATCATTATTCTAGTTTTCAGTGTCACATGATCCTTCAAAAATCATACTACTATGATGACTTACTGCTCAAGAAACATTTCTGATTTTTTTTGTATAATTATTTTGTATATATAAATACACACACATGCATGTATATTTAAGAAAAAAAATATTATTTATATATAAAATATTTATATTTATATATAATATAAATTATATATAAATCTATATACAGTATATACATGAAAATATTTCTTAAATATATAAAAGCATGTGTGTATATTTATATATATATAAAATAATTATACACAGTGCACCCACATATATTATGTAAACACAAACTTTTCTTTTGGATGCGATTAATCACGATTAATCGTTTGACTGACAGCCCTAAACCCAATCAGGCAATAGAATGAGAACGGCTAAATATGAATCATGATGTATAGCAAGATTTACATAAGGCAAAACCACACATAAACATGCAGAAGACTTTGTATGATCTATATCACTCCAGTTGATATTCGGCATACTGAAAATCTGAAGTACTATCATCAGATAGCTGATAAAATTGTACAATCTCTGCAGTTACATTGCAAGAAACATTAAGCTACTACGAGATTATCTAGCAAGAGACCAACCATCACACACAGCCTGAGTCTGTTTACTTCTCAATTATCAGTTAAATGCCTGAATCACGGGTTAACCGGGTCATCTCGCAGTGCTGGTCAGATCCATTTGCACATCGCAAATTGATGGAAAGCAAGTGTTTTCTGTTTGGCGAAAGCATTTTCATTCTCTTCTGGGGCATGACGCGCATGCAGCCGTTTGTGCTAATTACGTTTGTTTACAGCATTGTTTGAATTCTTGATTTTGATTGGTTGACGGCAGTTCTGGGGATGTTGATTCATTTCCAATCCTTCGTGACAGGTTTATTGATGGCAATGCAGTTCTGTATCACTTTGCAATGTTTTTCTCAACTGATTGATTAACATTGGGTTTGGGGCTATTTTGAGCAGGATACTTAATCAGTGACGTCTGTAAGGTTGAAAAGGTGTAAAACGTCTTAAGATAAAGATGTTTAATAGATGTGCTTTTTATAAGTGGAATAACTGAATGTTGAATTCTTTAATTATTCCTTACAAAACCCATTTGTGCTTACACAATATTCATACATGAGACCCAATACCTTTTTGCAGAGGTCAAGATCCAATATAATCCACAAAATATCGCTCTTCTTTCTTTTAGCAGAAGTACATGATTGGATTCATCCAGAGGGGGATGTTATTATGAATTTTTCAGAAATGCTTCAGAAATCGTGTGTGTGTGTGTGTGTCAATGCCCTTGCCGAATGATAATCCTGACGGCTATGATTAAAATGTTTATATCTCTCTTCAAGGGTTATCGGTCATGTTTTTATATGATGAGATGTCTTCATTTTTGTGTCAGCAAAAACTGACCTTTCACGTAAGCCTGATGAAGCAATTAAGCATAAAGAACAGTGGCTTCATATACAAAACACCGATAAGAGAGATATTAAGTGTATAATAATATTATTCATTGAGTTCATTGACCATAACTGTTTGGTGTATAAATATTTTGGTACTGCTATATAGCATATTTTGATGAAAGTGCCTCATTATGCTATTTTAGAGGCTCCTCATTTTGTTTTGGAGGTCTCCTGCAACAGGTTTATTTACATCGAAGGTCAAAAAAACATGTTCATTTTCGCATAATATACATAGCACATCACCACATTTTTAAATGATTCTCAAAGAATGCGACAGATGAATCCATCTCTCTAAATCCCTCCTTTCATCAAGCTGCCCTGATTGGTCAGATGGCTTACAGCAGTCTGTTGTGATTGGTCTACTGCTTACAGCATGTGTTTTTGGAAACTGAATGGCCATTACCATAACTTAACTTCAGCTCCGTCCTGAAGCTTCCTAAAGCTCAGTGATTGTACACACTGTAAAGACGGTAACGTTGACGTTGATTTTACCACATCAATCTGAGCGTGAGTCCGATGATGAAGCTTTGGAAGAACTAGTTTTTCAATCTGAACCTCCATCTCAGTGATACACTACTCAGTTTGAGGTACACATTTGCCCAGCTTTACTCAAAGTAGTTAGAATGACAGATAATCTGCATTAACAGACACAGTTGTAAGTTAGTTAATAGTGGGCCACAGCTGATTTGCAGAAGTATTTCAATAAGGCAGTAATAATGTGAGTTAGCGGGAAACGTACAAAATATAAAACACAAAACAACGTATTTTGAACACCCGGTAGAAAATATACGTCAATAATTAATCATACGTACAGGTTGTGATTCTGACGAGCAAGCTGGTCTAAATGAACTGAGTACTGACCATAGATAGTAACAGAAATGGGCACAGCGACCCCATTGATTTCAACAGAGAAGACTAAAGCCTGATTATTGCACTTCCTGCCTGACGACAGCGCGACGACAGTCTGACAGTTGTAAATCTTCTAGTAGCTGTGCCAAGACAAATCTGAATCGCCTAATTCCTCAAAAACGTTGAAATATTTTCTTTTATGGACTCTATCTATGAGCTTCTCCCTTGACTTTATGCCTCCATGTCCCCCCGATTGCCTCATAGAGAGTAAAGGATTGGCGGGAACTTCTCCTCCTGTCTATACGGTAATGTCTCTATTGTGCGACAGAAAGTCCTGTGGTTACGACGCAATCGTTAGCCTATTTTTACAAAAGCGGCTTCTACGGGTCTGTATCGTAAAATACAAAGTAATGGAGCCTTTTATACATTGTCATGCGTCTTTAAAAATAGATAATGGACAAATGAAGTCTTTGGACACCTCAGATTTAAAGTTATTCGCTGTCAAAGTGACGTCAAAATGAATGGGAGTCAATGGGATGCTAACAGCAGGTGAAGTTCTGCTACAATGGCGGCTCCCGCGAGGCTTCAGTTTCCAGCTGATGGATTATCCGCTCGGTACTGACCACTGATCTATATATTGTATAATGACTCGATAGCTCATGACGTCATATTGGTATTCCCTGGTGAGCTCACGCGTTCTATTGAATCAATAGGAAATTGTATGATTTGACAGAGAAAACATTGAATAACTAGACACCGTTTTTAAATCTAAAGTCTCCCTGGACAGTCTTACAACGCAAACATCCTAAGCATTTAAATGGGTATTTGTTTAAAGTCGGAAATTATTCCTCATTTTATAGATCAGTTTTTTGAATCCCGCGATGGACTCAATTTGAGATTTGAGAAGCAGCCGTCAGTCAAGTGACTGGTCAAGTTGTTCACAGGCGTTTATACGAACATCGTATAGGCGGTTCAGAGTCGATTCTTTCTTTTAGGAGACAATAACTTTATTTATCGTGCACCTTCGACTTCACAACTTTGCAGAATATTTGTTCACAAACAGCTATAATACACACTGCATGAAAGGAAATATTCGAAATACCATAATAGGGGCACTTAAAAAAACTAAAGAATCCTTCAGTAACTTTTATGCTATGTTGCTCTTGCAAGCTCTGGCATTTCCTTCAGAAAATTTACATTTAGTTGTTTTGTTGCTCCATTTTGGAAGAGCACTTTTACTTTTGCCTGTGCCAAATCCAATTGGCCCCAACTGCTTCCAATGTGTTTCTGTGAAATTCCCATTTGCCATTTCAATGTTTTCTATTAGTTTTGCACTGATTTATCAGCGGATTCAGTAAAAGGTTATATCTCAAAGCCGAATAAACACAGTATTCACAACATGAGCGAGGGAAAATGAATGCAAAATGATGTGTGGAGCAATTCATATTAATGCGAGTGGCAAACTCCAAGACTTTCAGGGTGTTGTATACTACAGTGTGCTTATTCAGAGAGAGAGAGAGAGAGAGAGAGAGAGAGAGAGAGAGAAGAGTAGACCAGCTGCTAGCATGAAGTAGAAAATGAATGAATGATGGAAGCAAAGTGTCTCTAAGCCAAGGGCTGCTCCACAGGGAGACATGAACTTTGGTTGACTTGCAATCTTTACTGTAAAGTTGCACAGAAGTGTTGTCATTTGAGATGATTTCATTTGAGAAATGTGTTGGAGAAGATTGGAGAAGACCCTCAACAACGAAAAGTCTGTTGTAATTCACTCCCTGTGTGTTGGTTTGTGTCTGTGGTCACTCTTTTCCATGCTATCACATTGATTTGGGATTGAAGGTTTTAATCTTCAGAACAGATGCACAAAGACTTGTATACTATATTCCAAGAGGTCCGTGGCCTTATAATGTTTTGTGTGAGGAATAGACCAAAATGAAAGACAAGTTGTGATGTCACTTTTGTGAACGAATCATTCTTTAGAATCGGATCCGTTCAGTTGTTCCAGTTTGCAAAAGATCTCTGATTGATTCATTAATGAATTGAACTGATTCAGCTCACTGACTCAATGATTGTCTGTGAATATACGGCTGTAAATGTTAGTCTATTTGTCACGCAAAACTTCTGAAGACTTGACACAAGTGGTATGGGTCACTTTTATGGTATTTTCCGGTCATTTTTTTTAAGCTTGAAACCTCCAGTGTGATTTGTACAGATCCTCTTCAGCGGATGAGGCTTTTGAACAATTCATGGATGGATTGGAGCTCACCAATCAGGCAATTAATAACACAGCAGCTACCCTTCATTACTGAGACGAGGAGAAGGTCAAAAAACATGCGGTTTCTGCCAACTTCAGTTGCGTTCCAGTAAACACATTCAACAAGAAGCAAATGAGAAATCTCGAAGATTCATGGTGTCTTCGGTTCTTCTGGGATTATACATCACAGGTTACGGATTGCGTTCATTTCCTCTTGATATTTACCGCTGGTCTATTTCTCTCAGGGGAGAGAAGAGAAAAAGTGACGACATGGCAATGGCATTTGAATCATTAGTCCCCTGTGCTGTCATCTATCGCTCTTTGCCATTTAAATCTCGAATGGAAAGAGGCAAAAAACCCGGCTCCTCTTCAGAAGTCATGAAGATGAAATATTAATGCTTTCCTGCTTTTTAGTGTCTGGCCTTGAATACTCAATTTACTATTCACATGTTGATTGGAAAGAAGCAGAATGCATTTTCAAGGGTCAAAATATTGTTGATCTTCTCATCTGTGTTTGATATTTTAATACCGCGGCAGCCAAACCGCTCGCCTACACTCTAAAAAATGCTGGGTTGTTTTAGTGGTGGGCAGTATACCGGTTCATACCGAAAACTGGTGTATATTTTTGTTATGATATAAATTTTTAATATACCGCCATACCGATGTATTTAATTTCACAACAATTTTTTGGATTTTAATTTTGGAACGAACGTTACGCTGCGCCGCGCAACACTGTTTCAGACGGACCCTTTACAATGTTGCACTTGTAAGCAGTGACGGTGAGGTGAGGGTAAACCAAACAGCTGTGCTCTGGTGTTACGTTATAGGGAAGTTGGATGCTGCAGAACTATGGCGTTATTTTCCTGTCAAATGTCGAGAGCGCACTATTGTAGCACGAATGTAAGTTAATATATTGCGTGCACACTCTCAAATACACGCTACTCTTGTAAGAATAGGTCTATTTTCTCTGGGCTCGCTCAGAGAATCCTGCACTTAAAACGCGTTCAGTGCAATCGCGAATCTCTCATCTTCCCCAGCTTACTATTTTAGGTTATAAGAATGTTTTCGTTCCCATTAAGTTATAAAAACGTTATTTCTGAATGTTCTAGGAACATTCAAAATGTCCAGTTTGTTTAGAGATTGTATTAACGTTATTTCTTGGTTATAAGAACGTCATTCAAAACGTTATAAGAACAATTCTCCTTTTATATAAAGTAAATGTTGTATGAACGTTCTTGCTTGGTTATAAGAATGTTATTAGAACGTTAAGAAATAACAATTTTAGGTTATACTGGGCGCTATTCTATTCTACAATATTAACTATTGACAGTAAAATAGACCATATTAAGTCAATTTATTGCAATAATTCTTCTTTCAACCAGTAGAAATTGCTTTGAACACCTGATAAAAACGAACAAACAAAAAAAAATGTTCTATAAATTTAGGTAGGCTAGGTTGTTTCAACCCAATTGTGGGTCAAAAATGGATAAACAGAGCCATTGGGTTCATTTTTAAATAGCATTTTTAATCCAAAGTTTGTGTTTGTCCATATT
Source organism: Pimephales promelas (assembly GCF_016745375.1). Next base: position 6,444,591 of record NW_024121521.1, read on the forward strand.
TAACCCCAAATTGGGTTGAAACAACCCATCATTTTTTTTTAGAGTCTAAGATCATTAATAATAAGATCAATGCTTAAATGGAATAACAGCTACAATAACCCCCCAAAAATATGATTCGTCCAAAAAGTCACAAATTCCCGTTTTGCTGGAGGAAATCTAGAACGAAACACAATTTAATGGGTTTTTCCAAACAAGCAAGTTGTACAGACAAAATACAGCCAGTTTAGTCTCATAAAATGACGTTTGACACAATATAGTATAGTAGAGAATAACATGTGGTGAACTCTTATTTACCAAGGAACTGCAGGACATTCTCTCCATTTGTCGGAAAATTGGTGCTTTGTGAAAGGAGATCACCCTTGTTTGTCCTTTCTATGTTCTGCTTTGCCAATTATACATGATCTTACAGTCTTGTCTGTGCTTTCTTTATTTAAAAGAAAATCCTTCCTCAGATGAAGTTTAATTCAATCCTATTTCATGTTCTTGCCTTACGGATTGGTTAGCTGAAGTTGTGCTCTTGAAGCTAATTCTAATATAAACTTATAACCGTGTGTGTGTGTGTGTGCGCGCACAAGTCTGATAGTGTTACGTCTTGAGTGTCTTGGATCTTTTATTGATAAGATGTTCCTATTTCAGCCATTTTGATGAAACTTTTAAATGCACATCTTTGTTCTGTGTCAGTTCTCGAAAACATTTTTTCTTTCTTTGTAGAGCTGTTGAATGGAGGAAAGAAGCCATTGTTCCTGAGACAATACGGCTTTGCTACCTTGAGGTCAAAATATGATTGGAAGTAAAAGAGGCTTTGTCACTTGTACTTAACGTAATTTATTCAACATGTACAATGAAGATAAAGCATGTAAATTGAACGTGGAGGCTAGTTTTACAGTTTTACGCAGGATATTTTCCAGACAAGTACTATCTGCACTAAACATTACAGTTTTAGTGTGCTGTATAAGTGCATGTCTGTGGAGAGTTTGGCTGGAAATATTTGGAGGACTCATCACATGGCGTTTCTCAATAGTCCTCAAGAGACACAATGCTGTAAATGTTCTGTACGGATTTTCCAATCCAATTACTTTCCCAATGCAGTCTCCTGTCTTAAACATGAATTACAGGACCCGACTGTGCCTTGTGGGTTTGGATCCACGAGATGTCTTTCCTCCGTATCTTTGTTCAAAGCCAATTGCGAACAGCTCCCATCAAATCCCAGATTAATTTGTTTGATCTGTTGCCACATCAAAGAAATTTGATAGCCCAGTACACAACAGGCAGTGTATTCCTGTTGGTCGCCGCTGGAAGCGGCTTAGTTGTTTTTTTTTTGTTGTTTTTTTTAAATAATATTTTATAAAATGTTATTTTCTTTATTTAATATTTTTAATCTGTCATATACACTCTAAAAAAGGCTGGGTTGTTTTAACCCAATTTTGGGTCAAATATGGACAAACCCAGCCATTGGGTTAAATTTTTAAATTACATTTTTAACCCAATGTTTGAGTTTGTCCATATTTGACCCAAAAATTGGGTTAAAACAACCCAGCATTTTTAATAGTGAATGTACATGTGACGTATATATCTGAAAAGATGCGGTAAAATTACTCTGTAAAAAAAAATCTGTTCATTATCTGATATAATGTTAATTTATGGACCTATTGAAGTATTAATATCTGTTTTGTACCATTGTAATATACTGACAACCAACAATCAAAGCAGTGATGGGTCACATGATAAATCAATGCTCATCACAAGCAGCTCTTCCACTTATTAGAAACTTATTATTAATATATAGAAGCTAAACTGTCATTCACTCAAACATTAAACACCATCGTGGTAACACACATAAAATTTAAAAAAGGCAATAAATATTAATTTAACTACATTAAATGTCACATAAAACTCTAATGTACATAACTGATTAGAAAAAGACTAAGCAAACTATCAAGAAATAGTTTCAACAAAAATTTCAACAAAAATACATCAAATGCGAAATGTCACACAGGGAATTGTGGGAATGCCAATTTACTTTTTTTCTCTGTAAATTATACAATGACTTCATTTTCACTTTAAAAAACTGTAACGGTATTTTACTGTAAAAATACATGAACTGTACCATTAGATCGATCACAGTTATTTACCACATATAGTAAGGAAAGGTTCTGTTAACCAATTAACAGTTTTTTTACTGTAGCGTTTTTACCGTCTTTTTACCGCTGTTTTGACCGTTAAAATCACGAACATTTTTTAATACAGTGTATATTAATCTCATCACACTTGAACTGTAAGTGGTTATAGATAAATGCATTTTCATTATTACATTAGAGCAGTAGTCTAATGCTTATTATTTTCATCAGGAGTATAGAATTTGATTTTTATGATTGATAATGTCCTTGCTTTGGTTGTGTTTGTGTGGTTATTACGTTACGGACAAGGTGACATAACTACGGGAAACAGAATACACCCTTCTCAATGTTAACTATCTTTATTCTTTATTTCTGCATATGAGCTCATGCCAAATAGTGGGTGTGCAGTAAAATGCACTGGTTAAATTTAGCCAAAAGCGATATATTCATTCCATGGAATTCAATGACGGTTCATTTAATTGGTAATTTTCTCAGTGCTCTGTTCCTTCTATCATGTTTTGCATACTTTTTTTTTTAATTCAAGGTCTTCAATTTCTCTTTATACTTGTTAACATTCTTAAAATGTTTCATTGGTTCGGAAAGTGGCAATTTCTTTTCTGTCCTTAAATGCATGAACAAAATATGTGTATTCCTGAACACCATATCCATATGTGCTTCAACTCTTGGCATTAATAGACTTCCTTTCATTGTTCAAGGCTTTCCATTATGTTATAGCAAGTGCTGTCAATTAAACATGAAATTGTGATTAATTATGAAAAATAATATTGTCACTAAAAAACGTGCAATTAATCATGTCCCTTGACCCGTACGTAAATAGCATAATGAGATATTTTCCTTTTTCTGGAGCAATTGAAGCTTGAACTACCACAGTTTCAGACATCTTTTGACACAGACAAAAATGTAGAATTTATAAACTCACTTTTTGTAACATCTATTCAAACCTTTGTATCTGCTGAAATGTCTTTTAATTTATTAATCTGGGGCATTTTCTTAGGAAACATTAATAATACACTTAATTGTGATTTAACTGGAATATCAAGTCAAGCGTAAAAAATAAAGCCTCACAAATAACTTGCAAGTATTGAGATAGCAGTCATCTAGTAAATAACCTATATTCTTTCTTTTTTACCTAAACACCAGTGTGAATATTTTTGTTTTTGCTTTTCAAATAGGGCCAATATAGGCTTCTCCTAGGCTTACGTTTTTAAAGGGCCTACTGATGTTTTTGTTTTGTATTTATAATATTATAGGCTATGATTTGCTTAAAATAGCTGGTTATAGTAAAGACACCGTTTGTTTGAAGACAACATATTTTGTCATCTTTGCTGCAAGCTTACAAGAGCAATAATATCATTAAATGTGAAGGGGGGCCCTAAAATATTTTCTTGGGAAAAAGGGGGTCTCAGAACCCCTTTTGGGGCAATGGACTATTTGTTTAAGATAGTTGATTTCTGCATACCATTATACTGAAAACTCACAAAAAATAAGCTTATTGAATAATGTTAATGTACCACAAGTAAACCACATTTGCAAGACTTTATTAATAAATTCGAATTATTTCGTGGTAGTGACGTCAAAACTTACTAATTTGCGTATCTGACTTTGAGTATTTCATGTGTTGGTTGTGATGTTAAATAAAGCATTAAAAACCGAAGAAGAGTATTGCAAAATGTCAGCGGGAAACTTATGGCTGATATATTATCCTCTCATGCAGTTAATGATGCAGCATTTTGACTGTAGGCTCCTACTTCTTCTTCTGCTGCACGAGATGAGAGCACTTTTTATAATTTTTGGGGTCAAGAAACAATCTTGGTTTGCTATATATTTCCTCCTCAGTTTCTGCGAAACGCTCGCTCTCTCTGCTCCTAAATGCACAGTAAGGACGTGTTCCTGTCACATATCACACGTGCACTTCAGTAAGCCGACAGAAAACAGGTTAATGCATTTACATGCTGGGCGAAATTGGCGTAAGGAGCAGGTTTATGCCTAAAATGTTTATGTCCTTACTCCAGTAAAGGAAAATGGGTTAACTTTTGCATTGTCGGCTTATCAGGGTAGCCCTCAAACTGTATTCACTTTATAGCCCTTAATCCTGTAATTGTGGACAAATGTGGGCACAGAGGACATTTATATTTATTATAAATGTTATGTCACTGTCTTCGATAAAGTTTTGTCTATCCATTTATGGTGTTTTTTTTTTATTTTGGGGGAATTTTTGAATTTATTTACTTCAAAAAGTACCATATTTTCTAAGTAAATTATGCTTATTTTTATGTTTTATTTTTTCACATTTTTTTAACTACATTAAAATATCATTCCAATAAGTTCTTAGAGCTAAAACCTAAAGATGAAGTGATTTTGCTGTCACCTGGTGTCTTATTTTGGCTTATTTTAGAATGCTCTAAATTACATTTTTCCCATTCATTTCTATGGGTGCCCATTTTTGACCCAAATGCAAGATTTTTGAGTTTTTATTTTTCACCCACTTAACATTGTAGAATTGAGTCAAAATAAAAATGTGTGTGTTCAGGAGGCAAACTTAGGAAAAGTAGCCAAGTCTTGTACCGCTCAGATCAAGGGAAGTATTTTTTAGAAAATTAAATCAAAACTATTTTGCCCACATTTGTCCAGAGTATGGTTTTAGGGTTAAGAACGTGCATGTAAACGCACTCACTGAATCCTTCATAAGAAAAATGAGACATCCAAGCAAATAAAATCATTGTAAAATGTTGCAAACATCCCTGTCAGCTTTGTTTTGTGTCCTTTTTTTAAACAGTCGAAAGTCGTGGTCAGGTCTCGTCGATTTGGAGGGTTACGTTGAACAGAAGGTCAGAGCCTTAGGGAAGCGCGTGGGACGGACCAGCCCTGTTGCAGGCCTACACGGTCATCTTGGATCCCATTCTGGAAACCTCTGTTCTTTATAAATAGCTCAGTGTGGACCTGACAGCGAGACTCCGTTGAAGAATGTACCAGAGAGAGAGAGAGAGGGCCTTGAGGCGCTATGGGCATCAGATGTGTGGAAGATT